>CM068350.1:36780144-37350144 GCA_034769755.1 Odontamblyopus lacepedii
GGACTAAACTAAGACTAAACCAGGACTAAATCAAGACTAAAACAGGTCTAAACCAGGACTAAACCAGGACTACATCAGGTGTAAACCAGGACTAAACCAGGACTAAACCAGGACTAAACCAGGTCTAAACCAGGACTAAACCAGGACTAAACCAGGACTAAACTAAGACTAAACCAGGACTAAACCAGGACTAAACTAAGACTAAACCAGGACTAAACCAAGACTAAAACAGGTCTAAACCAAGACTAAACCAGGACTACATCAGGTGTAAACCAGGACTAAACCAGGACTAAACCAGGACTAAACTAAGACTAAACCAGGACTAAACCAGGACTAAACTAAGACTAAACCAGGACTAAACCAGGACTAAACCAGGACTAAACCAGGACTACATCAGGTCTAAACCAGGACTAAACTAAGACTAAACCAGGTCTAAACCAGGACTAATCTAAGACTAAACCAGGACTAAACCAGGACTAAACTAAGACTAAACCAGGACTAAACCAAGACTAAAACAGGTCTAAACCAGGACTAAACCAGGACTACATCAGGTGTAAACCAGGACTAAACCAGGACTAAACCAGGACTAAAACAAGTCTAAACCAGGACTAAACTAAGACTAAACCAGGACTAAAACAAGTCTAAACCAGGACTAAACTAAGACTAAACCAGGACTACATCAGGTCTAAACCAGGAATAAACTAAGACTAAACCAGGACTAAACCAGGACTAAAACAGGTCTAAACCAGGACTAAACCAGGACTACATCAGGTGTAAACCAGGACTAAACCAGGACTAAACTAAGACTAAACCAGGACTAAACAGGACTAAACCAGGACTAAACCAGGACTAAACCAGGACTAAACCCAGACTAAACCAGGACTAAACTAAGACTAAACCAGGACTAAACCAGGACTAAACCAAGACTAAACCAGGACTACATCAGGTCTAAACCAGGACAACATCAGGTCTAAACCAGGACTAAACTAAGACTAAACTAAGACTAAACCAGGACTAAACCAGGACTACATCAGGTCTAAACCAGGACTAAACCAGGACTAAACTAAGACTAAACCAGGACTAAACCAGGACTAAACCAGGACTGCATCAGGTCTAAACCAGGACTAAATCAGGACTAAACCAGGACTAAACTAAGACTAAACCAGGACTAAACCAGGACTAAACTAAGACTAAACGAGGACTACATCAGGTCTAAACCAGGACTAAACCAGGACTAAACCAGGACTAAACCAGGACTACATCAGGTCTAAACCAGGACTACAACAGGTCTAAACCAGGTCTAAACCAGGACTAAACCAGGACTACATCAGGTCTAAACCAGGACTAAACCAGGACTACATCAGGTCTAAATCAGGACTAAACCAGGACTACATCAGTAAAGAGGAGCATAAATTGACATTTGTTTAGCCAAAAAACAGAAATCTGTGTTTGCAAATGACCACAAACACCCTAAACTTGGGTAAAAAAGCTTCAGACAGAGCAGTGCCCACAGTTAATCTAAACACATTCTACTGACGCTTACTGAAAAAAGTGCACTGTGTAACTTTCTGGCTGCTTGTTTCCATGGAGATTCCACAGTGTGACACTGAACAGCTCTACTTTATGTTTATTCACTTTTACAGCTCAAAAATACCCCGAAAACCACCATAGGGACTGTGAGCGGGGGTCGCCTCTCCACAGATCTGACCTGCAACTCGTTTACGGTTTGGTCTCCGTGGACACACACAAAAGGTTTTTAAAGCCGTACTGCGGAACATTCCAGACAAAAAGTGTTTGATTTGACGGATCCTCCAAAGAAAAATCTACTGACACATTTATAACACGACAGAAAATGAAACGCGGAAACACATAAAAGAGAAAAATTACAGATTAAATATTGAGTTTAAAGTCGAAACTCGTAATTTTTTTAGTTTTGATTTGTTTTGTAATTTTATAATCGTGTTTTTTTAATTAAATCTAAATAAATTAGTGTAACTGCGGCGGGTTCAGTTCTCATATTTGTCACTAGATGGCAGCAGGTGAGTTTGGCTGGAGACGAGTCCTCTGAAGGAGAGAACGAGAGGAAAGAGAGAAGATGGAGGGATGGGGGAGGGAAAGAGAGAGAGAGAAAGAGGGAAGGAAGGAGAGAGGGAATAAGGAGGAAAGTGAGGAAGGCAGAGGTGAGGTAGAAAAGGAGGGAGAAAGAGAAAAGAAAGAAAGAGGGAGAAAGAGTTAAGAGAGGAGGACAGATGAGAAATGGAGGAAGAGAAAGAGAGAGAGAGAGATAGAAGGGAGAAAGAAAGGGGGAGAAAGAGAAAAAAGAGAGGGAAGGACGGCAGATGAGAAAGGGGAAGAATAAGGAAGGGACAGAGAGAGAAAATGGGAGGTAAAGGGATGGAGAGAGGCATAGTAAATGATAAATGAGAAAAAGATAGAGAGAATAAGGAGAGGTGGAGAGGGAGAGGGGAAGGAGGGGTGGAGGAGAGGAGGAAAAGAGAGGAGGATAAAGAGAGAGAGATAGAGAGAATAAGGAGGAAAGTGAAGAAGGTAGAGGTAAGGGAAAAGGGAGAGAGAGAAAGGGAGGGGATGGATGAGAAATGGAGGGATAAAGGGGGAATGGAAGAGGGGGAAGGGAGGGAGAGAGAGGGAGTAAAGGAAGGTAGGTAAGGAGGAAGAGATGAAGAGAGAGAAAAAGGGAGGGGACAGATGAGAAGTAAAGGGAGAGAGGGGAAGAGAAAGAAAAAGAAGAGGGGAGGGAGATAGAGAATAAGGCGGTAAGTGAGGGATGAAGAGAGAGGGTGAGAAGAGAGAGAGAGAGAAAGGGCAGGGGAAGTAGAAGTGGGGAGAGAGATATAGAGAAAGAGAGGGAAGGAGGGCAGGTGAGAGGGAAAGAGAGAGAAAGAATAAGGAGGTAAGTGAAGAAGGCAGAGGTGAGGGAAAAAGAGAGGGAAAAAGAGAGGGAAAAAGAGAGAGATAGAGAATCTCTTTCTCTCTGTCTCTTTCTCTTCATCTGTCTTGCTTCCTCTCTCGGTCTCTTTCAGTCTCTTTCTCTATCTTCTCTTCCTCTCTGAGTCTCTTTTTCTCTCACTCTCTTTCTCTCACTCTATTTCTCTCTCTCTTTCCCTCCCTCTCCCTTCCTCCCACTCTCTCTCTTAATCTCTGTCTCGCTTTCTCTCGCGCTCTCTTTCTCTGTCTTCCTCCCGCTCTCTCTTCCTTTCTGTCTTGCTCTCTCTCTATCTCTTTCTGTCTCTCCTTCTCTTCCTCTCTCTCTGTCTCTCTCTCTTTCTTTCTCTCTCTTTCTTTCTCTCTGTCTCACTTTCTCTTCCTCTCTGAGTCTCTCTCTGTCTTACTCTTTCTCTCTTCCTCCCTCACTCTCTTCCTCCCTCTCTCTTTTATTTTTCTTTTGTAAACTCCATATTCTGATTTTTAAATTTCTTTCCTCGTTTTGTTTCGTAAAAACTGATCTGTGGTGAAATGTTTTTCTTCTGAATTCCTCCTCAAACGCGACATAAAAGTGACAGAAGTTTGTGTGTTTTCCTCCCAAACTTTTTATTTGTTCACTCGGTTTGTGGAATTTTACTGAATTTTCCTTCAAAACCGACTCTGCGAAACTTTTAAGACAAAACCGGCTCCTTAATTAAAGCCACACTGCGAAACTTTTAAGCCAAAAACAAACTCAAATAAAGTTTTTTCAGGGCTCGCGTCTCCACAGACCTGACTCTTACTTGACCTGTTCCCGCTCTGATATTCCAGAGCGCGACACAAAACGGATCTGTCGCCGTGGAGAATGTTCCCGAGTGTGGCTTTAACGCTCCGTTTCCGTGGGAACGTTACGCACTGCGGCTTTAAGTGAAATGTTTGACTTCTGTTCTGCTCTGTGTGAAGATGCGAAACGAAACAAACGACAAGAAAAACAACGAGAAAGAAAGAGGGATGAGTGAACAGAGAAAGAGAGAGACAGAGAGAAACGAAGAGAGAGAGAAAGCGAAAGGAGAGAGAAAGACAAAGAGAGAAAGGGAGAGACAAACAAAGAGAGAGAGGGATGAGTCTGAACAGAGAGAAAAAGAGAGAAAAAGCAAGAGAGAGAGAAAAGAAGAAGAGAGAAAGCAAAAGGAGAGAGAAAGACAAAGAGAGAAAGGGAGAGACAAACAGAGAGAGAGAGGGATGAGTCTGAACAGAGAGAAAAAGAGAGGGAAAGACAGAGAAAGAGAGACCAAAAGAGAAAAAGGGAGACAGAGAGAGAGACAGGAGGAGAAAGAAGAGAGAGAGAACGAGAAAGGATAGAGAGAAGGTAAAAGAAAGGGAGAGAGATAAAGAGAGAGAAAGAAGAGAGAGAGAAAAAGAAAGAAAGAGAGAGAAGAGGGAGAAAAAAGAGAAAGAGGGAGAGACAAACAGAGAGAAAGTGAGAGAATAAGAAAGAGAGAGAAAGAGAGAGGGAGGAAGGGAAAAAGAGAGAGAAAGAAAAACAAAGGGGGGCACAGAGAGAGAGAGAGAAAAATAGAAATAAAGAGAAAGAGAGAGAGGGGGAGGGAAAGAGACAGTAAGAGAGAGAAAGTGCGAGACAGAGAAGACAGGGGCACAGACAGAGAGACAGAGAAAGAGAGAGAAAGAAGAAGAGAGACAAAGAGGAAAAGGGAAAGAGAGAGTGACACAGACGGAGGAGTGAGGACTCGTACCTCTCGACGTCAAAGGGGAAGCAGAACTTTGGGATCGTCTGAAGAACCTCCTGAAAAACACAAAAGAGACAAGAGAACGTCAGATAAAACTGCACAAAAACAAAAACACACGAGACACGACAAGCTACAGGTCGGATCTGCGGAGAGGCGACGCCGCTCGCGGTCAGAACGCCGGTTTTTCTGGGTATTTTTCAGCTCTAAAACCACCTGTAACGTCGCACTGTGGAACATTCCAGGCCGAGCGAGGACGTATCCATAGAAACAAGCAGGTGACGGACGCCCGAACAAACAAAAAAAATCACCTTTAATGTTGAAAATCACGTTCTGTTTTTGTTTTTTTTTATGATCATCGCGTTTTTCGCAGTTTCAGTTTCAGAGAATTTTCTCGGTTTCGTCGGCGGGGCTCTGGTGACATCACGACGTGCCCAACGCCAAATATGGGCGTAGGCGGCGCGACCGTCGTTTCATACAAGTGGAGCTAAAGCTGAAAAGACGACAGTTTAAAAAAAAAAAAAAGCAGAGTTCCGTTACAAAGGGACACGGTGGGTTCTTGGGTCTCGTCACTAACGAAACGGCGCGAAAGTTGAAGGATTTCAGTTGTTGGTCGTTATTTTTGGACCCTTTTTCCACGGCGAGCGGAAGTGTCCCCGCCGTAGGTTTGTGGAACTTCCTGGTTCCAGTGTAAACGTGGCGTATCCTCCAGCAGCTTCGTAAATCTGCCCCAAATCGCCAAATCTACAACCAACAAGGTCCACAGAGGAGAAACGTGAAGAGTTTATCCACAGCGACTGAGGGAAGAAAGACGAAAGCTGAAAGGAAACGACGACGAGCGTCAGTGAAACGTTATGTTCAAAGTCTGTGCGAATATCGACGTCGTGAAATCGATTTTTTTATTTGAACTTTACTTGTAGAATCAGAGTGAAGTTATTTCTGTTTTCCTCATGACCATAACGTTGGTGCTGCTCAGTCGTGTCAATGATGCTCGTCGTCGTTTCCTTTTTAATTTTTTTTTTTAATTTCATGTCATTTATCTCGAACACACATAAGAACAAAACACATTCGTAACAGTCAAATCTTCGGAATCGGAAGCCTGAGGTTTATTTTGGTTCTGGTTCTTTAATTAACTCATATGGCACCTTTTACACACCGTAAAACGACAGGCACAAAGCTAAACAGCAAAATTAAGAATTACTCTTAACACATATTTCAATGTCTTACACATCAAAACAACAGTCAGAAGGTTTAAGTCTGCGGTGTCCAAACTTCTTCCATCGAGGGCCACATATTAAAACACAGAGCAGCGTGAGGCCGATCGAGGGTCAGAACAGTGAGTAATTCAAATCTGTGCGTTTATAACAGGTTTAAACGACCCTCCAGACCTTTGTTCAGGCTCAGACCCTCAGAAGGACACACGACATTTGCCTGATGAAGGTAGAGTTCAAAAACATGCAGTAAAAAGTGCTGCTGTGGTAGTTTGGGCCGATTCACCTGGAAGCCTGAGGGCCAAAACAACTGGTCTGAGGGCCATAGTTTGGACATGCCTGGTTTAAGTATTTGAAAAAGCAATATTAAGAATTGATTTATTTTTTATATTTGTCCAGTGATAATTTCTTATACATGTTTTTAAACTGACATAATTTGAGCTCATCACTTGGTCCATTCCATAATGTTCCTCCACAAATACACATCTGCTTTTAAGAGTGGTAAATGGTCACATTTTTATAGCACTTTTCTACCTTTCAAGGCCCTCAAAGCTCTTTACAACGAGGAACCACTCACACGTTCACACACATTCACACACATTCACACACATTCACACAGGGGAGGTTAAGTGTCTTGCCCAGGGACACGACGGCAGCCTCATCTGTGGGGGAATCACACCAGCGACCCGTGGGTCAGTGGATCTGAACGCTCGACCGACGATGTTTATGTCGAGAGCGGGATTCGAACCGCCGACCTTCAGATCAGTGGACAAACGCTCGACCGGCTGAGCTCCTGTGGCCCCGGCGGGACCTGCACACAGCTTATGCAGCGTAACTTCTGCCTCTCACACTGGAAACAGAATCATTTGTAGATCATGTATCATCTTGTTATATTTAACTCGAAAACACGAAGGCGACTTTCAGAAAGAACTCATTGGTGTGATCCATACATCCTGCAGGATCAATAACTCCTATGACCCTTTTTTTGTAGAAGGAATAATCTTTGCAAAGTGGTCTTAAGTTTTCGTCTGAGCGTGTGTGTGTTTGTGTGTGTTTGTGTGTGTTTGTGAGTATTTTGTGTGTTTTGTGTGTATTTGTGTGTGTGTGTTTGTGAGTATTTGCGAGTATTTGTGTGTGTTTGTTAGTATTTTGTGTGTTTTGTGTGTTTGTGTGTATTTGTGTGTGTGTTTGTGTGTGTTTGTGAGTGTTTGTGTGTATTTGTGTGTGTGTTTGTGTGTGTGTTTGTGTGTGTTTGTGAGTATTTGTGTGTGTTTGTGTGTGTTTGTGAGTGTTTGTGTGTGTTTGTTAGTATTTTGTGTGTTTTGTGTGTTTGTGTGTGTTTGTGAGTATTTGTGTGTATTTGTGTGTGTGTTTGTGTGTGTTTGTGAGTGTTTGTGTGTATTTGTGTGTGTGTGTTTGTGTGTATTTGTGTGTGTGTTTGTGTGTGTTTGTGAGTGTTTGTGTGTATTTGTGTGTGTGTGTTTGTGAGTATTTGTGAGTATTTGTGTGTGTTTGTGAGTGTTTGTGTGTGTTTGTCAGTATTTTGTGTGTTTTGTGTTTTTGTGTGTATTTGTGTGTGTGTTTGTGTGTATTTGTGTTTTTGTGTGTTTTTGTGTGTGTTTTTGTGTGTGTTTTTGTGTGTATTCGTGTGTATTTGTGTGTGTATTCGTCTTGGAGATTTGGTGTTTGGGGCAGATTTACGAAGCTGCTCACAAATGCGCGACACTTTTCCGCAGGGATTTTTCGCCGTAGAAAAGCGTCGACCGGAAGTGACGCGACTCAACAACGGCGGCGCTTCCTGCTGCTGTGAGAATCGTGTTTTTGCAGAACATGTGGACAGATAATAATAAACAGGGCTCCTCAGGGTTTCTCCGAGTTAAATTCAAGTCCTTTTTGAGACCTTTTATATAAAAACTTCAATCAAACTTTATTTATAGAGCACTTTTCGAACAAAAATGCAACACAAAACTCAACACCTACAGTATTTCACAGCCTATTTAAGAGATTTACCGACAAAGGAAAACAACATTCTTGATTTTGTGTTCATTTTTTCCTCAAACAAAAGAGTCTGGAGAGTAAAAACGTTTCCCCGTAACCGAACCATGACGCGTGTCGCTCATTAAGAGGAAATGGGGGGAAAAAAATCACTCCTAAAATAAAGAACAGGGAACAGGATTTTGAGAAAAGGAAAATTATTATTGCTGTCATTTTTTTGTATTTTTTTCTATTCTAGGTATTTTTATTTTTTGTATTTTATTTATTCTATTTGTTGTGTGGATATTGGTTTATAGAGACGTCGCTCGATAACGTTAAAAAAAACAACATAACGACGTAAATCAAACTTTATGCTCTGTTCAGATTGTGTTTGATTTTCCTCTTCTGTTTTTCTGTTGTTTTTTAGCTTGTTTTTTGTGTTTCAGTGACGAATTCGGAAGATTTTAACCCTGTTGAGTTCTTAATTATTTGTTCCACCGCTTTTTATTTAACCAAATAACGCTGTTTAACAACTTTGGAGGAGAAATGCGATAAGGAGAAGTTACGTTTGCACAAATTTGCAGATCCAGATATGAAAATTCAAGACTTTTTCCGAGACTTTTTAAGGTTTTATTTCACTTTTTAAGACTTTTTTAAAACACTGTAGGTCCGTTTTTGACGAGGAAACGACTTTTAAACGTCACCAGAGTCGGTTTTGCGTCATATCGAACCTTTAAACTCACTTAATCCAAAGGAAAACCACTTAAATTTGTCATTTTTTTTCTATTTGTTGTGTGGATATTGGTTTATATCGATGTCGCTCGATAACGTAAAACCAACGTTAAAAAAACAACAGAACGGCATAAATCAAACTTTAAGTTCTGCTCAGATTGTGTTTGATTTTCCTTTTCTGTTTAGCTTGTTTTTTGTGGTTCTGCAGCGTGAGATCTTTACTGACGAGTTTGGAGGATTTGAACCCTGTTGTGTTCTTAATGATTGGTTCTGCCGCTTTTTATTTAGGCGACATTATTCAACCAAATAACGATGTTTAACAACTTTTGAGGAGAAATGCGATAAGGAGAAGTTACGTTTGCACAAATTTGAAGACCCAGATGTAAAAATTCAAGACTTTTTCAAGACTTTTAAAGGTTTTATTTCACTTTTTAAGACTTTTTAAAAACACTGTAGGAAACAAAACACGGCTCCACACAACAAAAAAGGATTTTCTAGTGTAGTTAAACTGACTTGAATTAAGCAGATTCATCGTAAAAGATCAATGTAAAGATTTTTTTACTTAATAAGATGAGATTTTTTTTACTTATTTCAAGATATTCCATCCTGATATAACTTGTCTCGATATTACAACTTATTCTAAGCACTTTTTATATTAACTCAGTCCAGGTTAAGCCTCTTTAACTTCCTTCTCAAACCAATAAGGTGAAAAATCTTGCCATAAATACTTGAAACTCGTGTTTTCTGCTTAGAACAAGATTCGTATTTTGTCTTGTTTTAAGGAAACTTGGTAAGTGAAAATTTCTTACTGAACTGGCAGAAAATTTCACTTAAAATAGGGCATTTTTACCTCAAAATTTGTATTTTTTGCTTATTTTTTGATAGGCCTTTTTTGCTGTGCAGGTCTGTTTTTGAGGAGGAAACGACATTAGAAAACAGTTTAAACGTCACCAGTAGGGGTGGGTATTGCCAACAACCTTGCGATACGATTCGCGATACAGGGGTCTCGATACGATACGATTCGCGATACAGGGGTATGCCGATACATGGTCTTCAAGGCGATACGTATCCCGATATTTTACATTACGTAACCTATAATTAAAAAAAAAAAGACAGATGTTTACTCAAATGTTATTTTTATTTTGGTGTAGCACATCAGTTACAATGTAACAGAAGAAGGCTGTAAGGCAGAAACTGCCCTTGATTAACCTATTAACACCTGCACTCGGCACAAGTGTTCAAATATGTACCAGATGTTCCAAACTGTAATAAGATGTAATGTATAATAAATAAACCATCTTCTGAAATTTAGGCATGTTTTCTTAAGATAAATAACTAAAACAAGCCAAAAAAATTTCGCTCCATATGTCTAGTGTGCCTCCACCTGTGAGTGTGCCTAAAAGGAGGAGAGAGAGAGTCTCAATACACAGAGCGCATGGAGCTAGCCTATCACTACAGCACCTCTGCCCCACATGGGGCCCACCGCTGAAATCGTCTTTTCATAGGCTACTCAGATCTGTCAATCTTTTCCTGAAAGAACCAATGACTGAAGAGGTTTTGCCGTGGAACTGTCCCTCGGTCATGCGTAATACGCCGCTAACTGGACGCACTCGTTTTGTTCCCCAAGCTGTAGCGCGGCGCCCCGTAAAGCCGACCGAAGCCTGGATACGCTTGTTTTGTAGCTAAGAGTGTGAAGAAAACAAACATACCCCACACCGCTAACAGGAGCTAGGCGCTTAGCTATGCTAAGGACCAAGAGCGAGAGTAGTAGAGAGATGCGTCGCTCATCCATTCAGACAAACTCGGACTTTCTGGATTATTTCTCCACATGGAATTATTTTATGAAAAAAACAACTGGATATTCTTTTTCTGTGGACTGTTACGGACTAATTGAGCACAGCTATTCCTGGATTGGACCCGTTTCGGACCGACAGAACCGGCTCAAAGGTAAGAAATGCGATGAATATTTTCAGGAATTATAAGTTATGGCTCTTTGGGCTCGCTGTGTGGCATAAAATGAATGATATGGTGGTTTTACTGAGGAATTAAGCTTTCAAACGATGTATAGCATGTCAATATTGGAAAAATAAGTAGGTGAATATCTGGCTTGACTTTTTAATGTTGTGTAATCAGCGGGCGCGGGTGTGTGTTAAGTTTATTAATGTAAACATGGCTTAACAAGGCTGTATGCTGACATGCAGCTGCCTTTGATGAAAGTAAACTTAAGATATGGCCTTAACAAGGCTGTAGTGCAGAAGGAATGCTGCCTTTGACAATACGAAATGCGCATTGCAAGGATCACTTATCAGACGCAGTTTGCTGAAGCTTGATAAATAATGTTTGTTGCATGTAAAATATCGATACTGACGCCTCCGTATCGATATGTGTATCGCCAAGAGGCCCACGACGATGTATCCCCGTATCGATTTTTTGAACACACCCCTAGTCACCAGAGTCGGTTTTGCGTCATATCGAACCTTTAAACTCACTTAATCCAAAGGAAAACCACTTAAATTAGTCAAACACAACAGAAAAAGGCGCTTCTTTCCTCCTTAAGCGATCGTATCTGTCCAGATTCGGCCTAACGAGGCGTTAATGTGCTCAGTGATTACGGGAGGCCGAGGGGAGATGAAAAGACGAGAGGAGGAGAAGAAAAGAGGAGAGGAAGAGGAGGGAGCGGCAGATTGGAGGGCGACAATGGACTAAGCTGCTCTAAAGAAAGGGTTAAGAGCCAGGGGACCGAACAGAGGAGAGGAGAGGGGGAGGAGAGGAGGAGGAAGGGCCCTTGAAGTAGGAACCGTGGAGAGAGAGAGAGGGGGAAGGGAGGAAGGGAGGAGGAGGGAAGGAGGAAAGGATTTAGGGAGCACCATATGGGTGAACGAGGGAGAGGACTGAAAAGTAAAGAGGAAAGTACAGAGGGAGGAAGAGAGAAAAGAAAGAGAGAGGGAGAAAGAGTTATAGGGAGAAGAGAGAGAGAACGAGAGAAAGAGAGAGAATAAGGAGAAAAGCGAGGAAGGCAGAGAAAAAGAAAGAAAAGAAAAAGAGAGGTAGAAAGAGTTACAGAGAGAAAAGAGAACGAGGGAGAGGACTGCCAAACATTAAACGAGAGAGAAATGGAGAGAATAAGAAGAAGTGGCGAGGGAGAGAGGGAGGAGAGGAGGAGAGAGGGAGGAAAAGAGTGGAGGGGATGAGAGAGGGAAATAGAGAATAAGGAGGAAAAGGAGGAAGGCAGAGAGAGTAAAAGAGAGAAAAGAAAGAGAAAGGGAGAAAGACTTAGGGCGAGAGAGGTAGGGGATGTGAAAGATGGAGGGAGGGAGAGAGGGGAAAAGAAAAAGAAAGATATGGACAGAGGGGAGTAAGAGAGGGGGAAGAAAGAGAGAAAAAAGGCAGGGAAAGAAGTAGGAGAAGCAAAAAGAGAAAGCGGTATAGAGAAAGAGAGGGAAGGAGGGCGGGTAAGAAAGAGAGAGGGGAAGAATAAGAAGGAGAGAGGGATAGAGAGAGAATGAGAGGTAAAGGGATGGAGAGAACCAAACGATAAAGGGCTTACAGACGAGTTGTGCAGCTTTAATCCTGTATAGTGGTGGTTTACAGTGTGAGGATGGGCCTGTCGTTATAACACGTTTTAAAGAGCGATTTTACTGCGGAACGAACAAAAAAAAAACGATAAAAACGATAATATTTAAACAAATTGACGCCACTGACACAAACTCCTCAGCTGAAGTTGTTTTAAATGTGCCGAACAAACAAATAATTGAACTGAATTAAGCCGTTCTAAACTATTTCCGCTCACGTTAAAAGGTTTTAATTTTCGATTCCGCACTCTGCTCTTCTGTCTAATTCTCTCTAATTTAATGTCCCATCTCTATTTTAAAATTTTATGATGATTATTTATGCTTTAATTTGTTTGTATTGTGATTTTAATGTATTTCTTATTCTGTAAAGCACTTTGAGTTACTTTGTGTACGAATTGTGCTGTACAAATCAACTTGCCTTGCCTTCTTATCAGCGCTTATACTGTATGCAAATGAGCCGTGCGCTTTGAAGTTTGCTCTGTGTAAAAAATGTAAACGAATGTGCCAAAGCTGCATTAAACACATTATTACTCAAAGTCTAGAATGAGCACGCTGCAAAAAAGGCCTGTCAAAAATAAGAAAAAAATACAAATTTTGAGGTAAAAATGCCGTATTTGAAGTGAAATTTTCTGCCAGTGCAGTGAGACATTTTCACTTACCAAGTTTTCTTAAAACAAGACAAAATACGAATCTTGTTCCATGCAGAAAACATGAGTTTCAAGTATTTATGGCAAGATTTTTCACCTTATTGGTTTGAGAAGGAAGTTAAGAGGCTTAACCTGGACTGAGTTAATATAAAAAGTGCTTAGAATAAGTTGTAATATCGAGATAAGATAAATCAGGACGGAATATCTTGAAACAAGTCAAAAAATCTCATATTATTAAGTTAAAAAAAAAATCTTTTAATATGAATCGGCTTAATTCAAGTCAGTTTAACTCTGCTAGAAAATCCTTTTTTGTAGAGCGGAGCAGTGGAAATGCAGCGGTGGAGAGGACCAATCACAGCTCTTATCGTCTGCGTCGTTTTGAGGCGTCAGAAAGTTTCGTCGACGCGAATATGTTTTGACCATGGATGTGTAACGCAGAACCATAAACTGGGCTTTACCGTCTCCTCCGTGAAAGTCTGACTTCGCCCTCGGGAACTTTCTCCTCTTCAGCCTCGTCCCCTCTCGACTCTCGGCTTCAATAAAACGTCTCCGTCACAAACTTTTGGGCTCAACGTCGCACACGAAGCGTCAGTCAAGTTTTTTTCTTCTTCCTCGCTGCGTGTGGACGGAAATCTCCGAGCGTAACGATGTTTGAAGAGGAGAGAGAGCGGAGGGAGAAAGTCCTGCTGTGGTTTTAGGTCCTGATGCAGATTTTTTTCATGACGGTGATGAAACCGATACCGCTGCTACTTTCTGATACCGCAGGAGACTTTATTACCGTATTACCAGGTATTTCTGAGCGGCAAAAACTGGAACTGGACGCCACACATGTTTGTTAGATTGCGGAACGTTGCGGACGTGACCACATCTGACGGAGCCTCTCCAGGAAAAGTCCCGCAGTGGAGCTTTAAACGACCCCACATGATCACGAGCACGGGACAAATCTGAGCACATTAAATATTCATGTGACGAGGAGCTGCAGCCTCCACCTGTCACTTCACACCACCACCCTGTCCCTCTGTGTCCCGCCGTAGAGCCAAGACCCTCGCCCCGGGGACACGCCATTGATTCACCCCCTCCTCCATCCATCCATCCCTCCATCCATCCCTCCATCCCTCCATCCTCCACCTTTCCTCCGAACTTCAGACCGGCACAGACAAGACAACAGCAGGACAATGGGAGCTGATGGGGGAGGAGAGGAGGAAGACGAGGTGGAGGTGGAGGAGGAGGAGAGGAGAGGAGAGGAGAGGGAGAAAAGGAAGGTGACATGGAAGAGAGTGAGAGAAGAGAGCGGGAGGAATGAGGGAGAAGAAAAGGAGGAGAGGGAGTGGGAGGAGAAGGAGAGAAAGACGAGAGAGGGAAACAAGGGGGAGGAGAAAGGGAGAAGAGGCAGAGGAGAGAGAAGAGAGGAGAAAGAGAGAGGACAGGGGAGAGAGAAGGAAAAGAAAGGAGGAGGAGGGGAGAGGGAGGAGAGGAGGAGAGAAGAAAGGGAGGCAAGGTAGAGGAGATAAAAGAGGGAGGAGAGTAGGAGGAAAAAGGAAGGAGGAGAGAGGGAGAAGAGAGATGCGAGGGAGAGCGGGATGAGAAAAGAAGGACAGGATGAGGAGAAGTGGTGAGAGGAGAGAGGGAGGAGGAGTGGAAAAAGGGAGAGGACAGGGGAGAGAGGAGGATAAGAGGGGAGGAGAAAGGGGGAATAGAAGGAAAAGAGAGGAGGAGAGAGGAGGGAAGGGAGGGGAGAAGAAAAAGGAGGCGAGGCAGAGGAGAGAGAAGAGAGGGAGGAGAGTAGGAGGAGTGAGGGAGGAGGAGACAAGGAGAGGAGAGAGGTGAGGGAGAGAGGCAGAAGAGGAGAAGTGGTGAGGAGAGAGGACAGGAAAAGAGAGGAGGAGAAGGAGAAAGGGAGAAGAGGAGGGACGGAAGAGAGGAGAGACAGAGGAGAGGGAGGAGAGGAAGAAAGAGAAGGAGGAGAGGAGGAGGAGGAGAGAGGGAGGAAAGGGGGAGAGAAGAAAGAGAGGAAAAGGAAAGGAAAGGAGAGCTCCTTTCATTGTTTTGTCAATTAATCAGTTGATGGAGTCTTAAATAGAGTCGAAAATCTTTTTAAACGATAAGAATTTCTAACCTTTAACCTTTCTGTCGCCATGGAGACCAAACCGGACCAAGTTACGGATCAGATCTGCGGAGAGGTGACGCTGCTCACAGTCAGAATTAATGTTTTTCTGGGTATTTTTGAGCTCTAAAACCACCTGTAACTGAATAAACGTAAAGTCGAGCTGTTTAAAGTCCCACTGCGGAACATCCCAGGCAGAGCAACGACGTAACCATGGAAACAAGCCGGTGACAGATCCCCAAACCGAAAAGTTACACAGTTAACTTTACTCAGCTGTGGTGCGGATGCATAAAAGATAAAACAGCTCTCGCCGTATGTTAATAACGATGAGAAAAACATGAACTTTTTGAGTTAAAGCAGCAAAAAGAATAGTTCAGCATCGTCTCTTTTCTCTTCCGCTCAGAATTCCCCAAAAATCTCCCATGTATTTGGTAAAAGTGGAGTTTTAAGTGAGAGAAAGTTTGTTCAGTGGATTCGGAACGGCAAAAAAAAACTTTTCAAAACGATAATGAGCTGAGATTAAACGGAAAACACAGGATAGACACGGTTAATCCTCCTGCTAGCGTCGCCCCGACCGGAACCAGCTCAGGATCCGGAGATACTTCCTCAAGTTCTGGAAATAATTCGCGTATTATCGTCTGATCCCAACTTTTCCATTCACGGGCGGCGCAGGTGAAGCCGTAAAACACAAAATAAGGACCACCTGATGATGTCACGCAGTGGGGCCGAGTATTTTGAGCTCCGCAGCGTCTGGTATAATGTTGTTTCCTGATTAAAAACAGACCCGGGGTTGGTTTCGTCGCATTCGCGCACATTTAACGCGCTTCTCTCCAAACGGAAAGCGCTCTGTGCCACCCTGTGATGTCATCGGGTGATACAGGAAGTGCTCCACTGTGTTGTTAAACTCCACACGCCTTCACCAGAATCACTTTCACTCCTCGGCGCACCGGGATATTGTAGGGGTGGGCGATATCTCGATATTTAAAATATATCGAGATATTTTTGAAACTCGATATGAATTCTGACATATCGCTATAATGCTTATGTTTACTTCTGGTTTCGCCGCTTGTTTTGCCTTCTCTGTGCTGCGCTCACCTCCGCGCTTTTGTCCCCCAAGCTCCTCCCCGGAACCCGGAGCTCAGCCGCGGACTAAACCAGGACTAGGACTAAACCAGGACTAGGACTAAACCAGGACTAGGACTAAACCTGGACTAAACGGGGCCGCAGAGCCCGGGGCTCGGTCACAGACTAAACCAGGACTAGGACCAGGGCTCTACAGTGCGCCCATTTCACTTGCATTTGCGAGCAAATATTTCGGTGTGTGAACGTGGAAAACAAAACAGGTGCATCTGTGCGATGCTTCTGCAGCCACAATAAGGAGCTGCACACAGACGTAATGTGACGAGTTAAACTTTCTAAATGCACCTGCCCAGTGCGAGCGCAACCACATGACACCTCTGACCGCGCACGACTCCAGCGTACGAGCTCCACGTGTGGCCGATATCACTCATACGAACAAACTCCGCTTCAAAACCCCGCCCCCCACAGCAGGACCCACACCTGCCCCACCACAGTAGACCCCCCTGTGCCGCTGGACTTCCTTCTCCGCTAAAGCTACAGCTTTGTCTTGGTCTTGTCTCGGACTCAAGGTCTGAATACTGAGTGCATAATTTTTCATTAAAGCCGCTGCTGTCGCCATTAAACTCATCCCGGTGTGTGGGGGGTGTGGGGCTTCTCTCTGCAGCCTGTGCCAAATGCCAAATAAATCTGTTTGTCACAATGTGCGTTTGATTTGGTAAATGTGCAGAGACTAAATACCACTTTAAAACAAGAGAATGTAACTCCAGTTTGGAGTTTGAAAATACAGGTTTAAAATCCTGCACTTTATTCACTTTGAAGCAGTTTTGTGTCAAGTGCCAGTGGAAGTTCTCTTAAAGAAGAGGTTCTTAAACTGTGGTGAGGGTCCAAAAAGGGGTGCAGAGTGTTTAAGTGCTGTACTAAATGAATATTAATCAGATAAAAATTGTTTTTTGTTTTTGCAGTATTTTTCCTGTAAAGATATCGAGATATATATTGTATATCGAGATATAGCAAAATATATCGAGATATATTTTTTGGTCCATATCGCCCAGCCCTAGGATACTGTAGTTTTTCTGCGGCAAATCAGTTCAATTAAAGGTGCATTGTGTAACTTTTTTTGTTTTGGAAGTCCGTCACCTGCTTGTTTCCATGGTTACGTCACTGCTCTGCCTAGAATGTCCCACAGTGTGACTTTAAACAGATCTACTTCACATTTATTCAATTACAGGTGGTTTTATAGCACAAAAATACCTAGAAAAACAGGCGTTCTGTGAGCGGGGTCGCCTCTCCACAGATCTGACCTGTAACTTGGTCTGGTTTGATCTCCATGGAGACAGAAAGGTTTAATGCCACACTGTGAAACATTTTAGACAGAGCAATAACATCTCCATGGAGAAAAGCGTCTGACGGACCCTCAAAGAACATACAAGGCTAAAAATGCGTGTTCACTTGAAAACTACCACTTCATGACATCACAAGGTGGAACAGCGCATTCTGAGCTCTGGAGACAAGTAACAAAGAGTTACTCCAACACGTGAATGAAACAAAACACAACTCCGGGTCTGTTTTTGAGGAGGAAAGTCCATTTTAACACGATTAAATCTCACCAGAGTCCATTTTTGCGCCTTTAAATAGCAGATTGCTCAAAGCAGATTTAAAAAAAACAAACAAAAAAAAACTGAAAAAAAGCTCCCGCTCGTCTCCGGCCCGTTTGCCGCGCGTCACTCACCTCCCTCCACTCCTCCGCCGCGTGTTCTGACATTTCCATCTTAAAAAAAAAAAGGAAAAAAAAAACCCGAAAGAAAAGAAAAGAAAATCTACATTCTAAAAATAATCTGCGAGTGTGATCTGATGCGCGTGGGTGGCGGGTGAGCGTGCGGGCCTTTTACGTTTGTTTATGCCCACACCACCGGGAGGGAGGGGGGCGGTGTCAGGTGCGGCGGGTGCGGGCGGGGGGGGGTCGGCGGGTGCGCTGGTTGCCGGGTGGCGTATTATTTTACTCGCGCGTACGTGCGTGTGTGAAGCGGCGAAGAAAGGAAACGGCGTCGGGAGGAGGAGGAGGCGGCGGTGGCGGGAGCAGCAGCAGCAGCAGCAGCGTTGTTGGCATGTGCAAAACTGTCACCCACATCAGAGCTAGCGTCGTGGCGTAGCCGTAGCGCCGCCGCCGCTCGCTCGCGCTATTATTAACCGGGAGCTCGCGCGGACGCCAATATGTTCCAGAGACGCGTCCCCGGCTTCCCGCGACGAAAACAAGGAAATACACAAACACGCCGCTTGCCAGAGACGATCCGGACGCGTCCTGGTCCCGCCCACTTCAGGTTTGATTGACAGCTGGGGTTTGGAAAATTGTGTTTAAAGCTGCATTGTGCATTATTAAAAAAGTGATTATTGATAATATGTTATACACCCGTGTCTCGTGTTTTTGTTTGTTTTGTCCATTTGCTTTTATTCCATCGAAGTTACATAATATGTAGATGAAATATTGTAAATTCGATTCCAGACGTGTCATGGTCCCGCCAAGAAGAAGAAGAAGAAGAAGAAGAACTCTCCATAAGAAATGTTTCATAGTGCGCCTTTAAAGGTCCACTGTGTAACATTTCCGGTGGGACGTGCTTTACCTGAAATGTTCCACAGTACAACTTTAAACATTCATCCTGCATCAGTTCAACTACAGCGGTTTTGTTGCTTAAAAAGAAAGAAAAATATGACCTGTACCAGATTTTTTTAAAGGATTTTTGAGTAAATTCTGCCTTCCCCCAGCACAGGTATTATCGTATGTAGTGAAGTGTGTGGTTAGCATGCTAGTTGTTGTTAGCTCTGGTCTCTGTAATATGTTCCGGAGACGCCTTTCTGGTTTTCCGTGTCGCAAACGAGTAAATACACAAACGCGGCGCTTGTCAGAGAACGATCGAGAGTCGTCACGGTCCCGCCCACTGGAGGTGCACGGTTTGATTGACAGCCGGGGTTGAAAAGACGCGAGGAAGAGGAGGAGGAAGAGGGGGAAGAGGGGGAGGTCTGATCTCACCGGGGACGGATGATGCGCTTAGAAAACAGTGACATGTTCTATATATAAACACAGTGCGTACGCCGGACTGCGCGGAGGTACTGACAACACCAGCCTGAAGTGTTAAGCGGCGAAACCACTCTGACAACTTCACCGCACAAAAGCACACGGTAAATCAAATTAAAATCATAATTCTCCTGGCCGGCACTCGGTGGGAGGCAGGTGGACGTGGGAATCAAAGAAACACGACGGGAACAGGAAGTGGAACCGTCTCCAATCCAAAGTTTGTCCGTGTTTGGAAAAATACATTTGAAGGTTTAATTTTCTGATCACAGTTATGAGTTTTTAAGAGCTCGAGTTCAGTGGTTGGAGATTTATACGTTAGAATTTAAGCTACACTTCAAAAAAGGCCTATCAAAAAGTAAGAAAAAAATACCAATTTTGAGGTAAAAATGCCCTATTTTAAGTGAAATTTTCTGTCAGTGCAGTAAGAAATTTTCACTTACCAAGTTTTCTTAAAACAAGACGAAATATGAATCTTGTTCTAAGCAGAAAACACGAGTTTCAAGTATTTATGGCAAGATTTTTCACCTTATTGGTTTGAGAAGGAAGTTAAAGAGGCTTAACCTGGTTTGAGTTAATATAAAAAGTGCTTAGAATAAGTTGTAATATCGAGATAAGATAAATCAGGATGGAATATCTTGAAACAAGTAAAAAAAATCTCATCTTAAGTAAAAAAATCTTAAAATTGGTCTTTTAAGATGAATCTGCTTAATTCAAGTCAGTTTAACTATGATAGAAAATCCTTTTTTGTAGTGTATAAAAGGTTGAGTTAATAACTTCTATGACTCATGACAGATGGAAATTAAACACAAAATTGTTTTCAAATGATAGAATTTAAAAAAAAAAAATTAGAAGTGCATTTAATCCAACTAAAATGAAAGGTTCACTACGTCACTTTTCTGGCCTATAGTCCAGTGTGATTTATAAGTTTATTTCCCTAATGTGGAATATTCAAGGCAAAACAGTAACATCTCCATGGAGACAAGCAAATAGAGGAAGCATCTGACGGAGCCTCCACCAGAAGTGACACATTTTCTGACATTTCCATCTTAAAAAAAAAGTAAAGAACAGGAAAAAAAAATCGACTCCAAAAAATAAGAAATGGAAAAAAAAATCAACTCCTGTCGTCCTGTAAACGTGTGAATCCTGCATCACATCTGCTCCGAACCACAAACTCCCTCCGTTTTCCTCCAGATCGCGCTCCGAACACGCACACGGCGGCGTTCGGCTCGTTCCAGATGCACGTTTTATTCTTCTCTGATTTCACGAATAAGAATCAATGGTGCGTTTGAAAGCTCCCGGTGACAGGAACACCCCGCACCTGCCGCGGTTTGGTCCTGCCGGAGATGAACGCAAAAAAAAAAAAAAAATACAACAAAAAAACCTCCTCTTTCCTCCGCAAACTCCCAACCGATCGGCTATGAAGTGAAGCTACAGGAAGCGTTGCCACGGTAACGCACAGTAACAGACATTTGGTCCCTATATGTGTGGCGGCCATGTTGTGACTGTCAAAAATCTACTCGCGCAAACCGATCTAGAGCGCACGTTTTATCGCAATTTTGTTTAAAGGCGCACTGTGTAACTTTTCCGTTGGAAGAGTCCTTTGTCGGGAATGTTCCGCAGTATGGCTTTAAACATATTTATCACGCGTCGGTTCAACTACAGCCGTTTTGTTGCTTAAAAAGAAAGAAAAAAACGGGATTCGTCATTCGTCAGATACGTAATTTTTGGCCTGTACCAGATTTTTTTCCATGTATTTTTGAGCAAATTTTGTCTTCCCCCAGCTGCAAATATATTGTATGTAGTAAAGTGCGTGGTTAGCATGCTAGTTGCTGTGAGGTTTACTCCGCTCTGACCTCTGGAAGTTGTGAAAAGCGCTTATAAACTCGTCACGGTGAGTATTTAAGATGCTCTGAAAGCATAAGGTAAACGAGGAATAACTTTGGAAACATGGCAGATTTGTTTAAAAGTTCACTGTGTAACTTTTCCGATGGGAAGTCCTTTGTCTGGAATGTTCCGCAGTGTGGCTTTAAACATATTGCTCATGCGTCGGCTCAACTACAGCTGTTTTGTTGCTGAAAAAGAATCAAAAATATGTGATAGTAAATAGTCATTTTCGGCCTGTACCGGATTTTTCCCACGTATTTTTGAGCAAATTTTGTCTTCCCCCAGCTACAGTTGTATTATATATAGTGAAGTGCGTGGTTAGCATGCTAGTTGCTGTGAGGTTTACTCCGCTCTGGCCTCTGGAAGTTGTGAAAAGTGCTTATAAACTCCTCGTGGTGAGTATTTAGTACGAGTATTTATTCTGATACTGGTATTGGTATCAGAACAACCCGAGTTATTATAAGACCTGCGTGAAGTCGCCCCATCAAATGCAAACCTACACAAAAATCCTTTGTGCTGCAAAAAGTTCCGTTTGTGCTGCTTTAGTTTTGGAGAAATTAACGATTCTTTTACAGGTCAAACTGGGGTCAGCCCCACAGGAAGAAGAAAAATGCTGGAAAACGCCCAAAATGGAGTCAATTGTTTGTGCTGTTTTGTGCTGTGACAATTTTCATCTGTGCGAGTTTATTTCTAAAATTATTCATTATTATTTCTGCGGTAATTATAGGACGTCATTTCCGCTCATTTGACGGCGACAAACTCCACAAAACTAGTGGCGATAAACGATCTGAGGCTGTGGAAAAGTCTGTATTATTATAAAATATGAATCAAGAGCAAATGACTAAAGACTGAAACAGACTTTTCCACAGCCTCAGATCGTTTATCGCCACTAGTTTTGTGGAGTTTGTCGCCGTCAGCTGAGCGGAAATGATGTCCTATAATTACCGCAGAAATAATAATGAATAATTTTAGAAATAAACTCACACAAATGAAACTGTCACAGCACAAAACAGCACAAACCAAATACAAACGTTTTCTATAATTTTCTTCCTGTTTTGAGGCTGTTTCACATTCTGAGGTTCTGGACGACGTCATCGGCCCAAAATAAAACTGCAAATATCTGAAGAACCAGAATCGCACAAACGAAACTTTTTGCAGCACAAACGACTGACTCCATTTTGGGCGTTTTCGAGCATTTTGAAGCTTCCTGTGGGTCTGACCCCAGTTTGACCTGTAAAAGAATTGTTAATTTCTCCAAAACTAAAGCAGCACAAACGAAACTTTTTGCAGCACAAACAAATGACACAGTTCTTGTGCAGGTTTGCGTTTGACGGGCGCGACTTCACGGAGGTTATTATAAGCACTTTTAAATCGCGGTTCTTGCGTTGTCAAGGCGTTTTAAAAGGAAAATCCACAGTCACAGTTTTGTTAGCCTCCACAAAATATCGTGAAAATATGGTGAAAATGTGGTGAAAATGTGGTAAGCCCGCAGTACCGGCTCTGCACCTCCTCTTCCCCAAAGACAAAAGAGTGGGAGATGCATTTCGCTCGTATATTTGCGGCGGCGCAGAGGAGCGGGGGGGCGGTGGAGCTGCAGCGTGTGGTGTGTTTTATCGTCTTTGGAGACAGGGATATCGGTCAGGAAGACGGACCGCTCCCCGTCTGCCCCGGCGGACCACAGCACCGCGCAGCTTAGTGCCCCCACACGAGCACACCGCGGCATTCTGGGTAAAACCGCCTCCCGTCTGCTGAAAGGGCCCGAATTACACCAAACTGACTCTGGTGAGCTTTAAAGGGCGGTAATGGAGTTTCCCCGTCACAAACGCACCTGGAGTTGAGTTTCGTTTTATTCACACATGTTTAACGCGCAAACCTGCAGATTTACGCCGAGTTCTTCTCTCAAAAGGTGAATAAAAGGTGAAAAAAAACACATATCGCTTCATGACATCACAAGGTGGAACAGAGCGTTTTGAGCTTTGGAGATGTAAACAGACAAAAATAAGAAATAAATAAAATATGAAATAAAAAATATTTAAATAAAAATATATAATAATTAATAATATAATAAAAATAAATACATAAAATAAAAATTATATAAAACAAATAAAAAGAAAAAAATAACAAAAAATTTAATAATAAATAAAATTAAATAAATACATGAATACAATAAAATTAATTAATTAATAAAAATAAATAAATAAAAAAGAAATAAAAGAAAAAGAAAGAAGATAAAAAGAAATAAAAAAGAAATAATAAAATAAATGTTACTCAAACAAGTATCAACATTAGAACATGATTTAAAGCTCAGTTTTGTTCCCTCTTCAGAAACAGACCTAGAGTTGTTTTTTTATTTCATACACACGTTTGAGTAATTATTTTTATTTTATTTTGTATTTATATTATATTATTACTATTTTATTTTATATTATTTATTATTATATTATTTTATGTATTTATTTTTATTAAATAAGACCGTAGTAACTATTATATTTTATTTTATTATTTGTTTTTATTCTTTCTTCTTTATTTAATTTTTTATTTATTAATTTTATTATTTATTTTTATTTTATTTGTATTATTATAATTTTTTATCTATTTAATTTAATTTATTTATTTTGCATGTATATAACATATTACAGTAAAAAAAAGCACAGTAGATAAAAAAAAGTAGGTGCCGGAAGATGCAAAAAAACTCCAAAGTGCTTATTATATTAAAGCCTCCACCTTATAAATACATTAAAATTGAACATTATCGCAGCGCATTAATCAAAAAAAATAAATCTTTAACACACCTTAGATTAAATACATTTGATTCAAACTTGGATTAAAACATAATAAAACATCCCATAATTGAATGAAAAACTCTTTTAAACAACCCTTTCTTATTAGTCTGTCTGAGTGTTTTAAGTTTGACAGAAGAATTCAGCATAAATCTGCAGAGTTTGTGCGTTAAACATGTGTGAATGAAACAAAAACACATTTCCGGGTCTGTTTGTGACGAGGAAACTGCATTAATAACCCACAGTAGGTCAGAAACCAGTTTGATAAGTGCTTTAAGAACCGTCCTACACTTACGTCTGTAGAGTTTGTAGAGTCGGCGGAGGTTAGGCTGCCGTTTGGGAGTTTAATGTACACGGAAAAGGGACGTTTGGATGCTTTTCTCGTATCTAAACACACACGATGACGTATACTGTCAGGGTTTCTCCAAAATGATTGTCTTTCGTTGCAGTTAAGTCATATTGCGTAACTTTTCTGGTGGAGGGTAAGGTTAAGGGTTAAGGCTCTTTATTGTATTGATCCCTTAGAGAAATCTGGCTGCATTTGTCCCGTACTTCATCCTTCCAATCGTCTCCAGATCCAGATCTTGGGCTGGACTTGGTCAGAACTGGGGCTGGATATCACTATACAGCTCCAGATCTTGGGCTGGACTTGGTCAGAACTAGAGGGGTAACATTTCAGGGTAAAGTATTTCAGAGTTGTTTTAACACAAAAAGTGTTTTTTTAAACTATTATAAAGTTAAATATTGGTTCGAGTTGGGGTTATTTGCCAGTGTTGATATGGTTGAAGTTAATTCAACTTCCTCTAGTGTTAATTTGGCACCTCCCACCCGCCAGAGAAGACCAGTTTGACCCAGTTTTGTTCATAATTTCATCTTAAATAAACTAAAATAAAGAGCAAAAATAACAGATCTCTTTGTGTTGTTTCGCTAAATCAGCCTAAACTATAAAGTGTTTTCCGTTTACTCTCAAAACTTGAATATAACTCTTGATTTCGAGGTTAAACATGAACTTTGGTCCAGTGTTACTTCATTAACATTTCCAAAAATGTTAAATTAACACTAGAACAGACTGGACTCATATAAACCCTGAGAAAATGTTAAAGTTTATTCTACGAGTCAAAAACACTCCACTTTTTGCTGCGTAAGAAGTTGTCAATACAATACAGACCTCAACACATAGGCTACAATACGATACGTTTTTTACGACGCGATACGATATATTTCAAATCGATTCAATACGCTTCACTATAAAACAAATGTCATATCATGGCTGTGGTACTAAAAGTCTTTATTAAACCACAAAGTTCGTGAAAAACGCCCATTTTACTCAAAACAGTGAAAATGTCAAACGTGTTGCATGAACAAGTTTCCTTTCTCCAAACAAGCAACACAACTGTGGCTCTTTCACATAATAATTTAGTAAAATATACCTAAAAAATACTCTTGGTGATATGTGGATGAAGCAGCCCACAATATCGATACTGTATCATCACATTAAACGAAACGATATATCGATATTTCAGTATTTTCGCACACCTCTAGTCAGGACTGTCTTATCTGGAGGATCTGACCTGTTGTGCACGTTTTGGGTCGATGGAGGAAACCGGAGGAAACCCAGACACGGGCAGAACATGCAAACTCCACATAAACTGTTTTCAAGTGGACCAGAACGGTGCTGCCGCTGTTTCCTGCTCCAGTAACACTGTGAACCAAAGTGCTAACAGTAAATGACCCGCGTTCAAACCATTTAAGTGAATTCGTGATGCGTCATCGACAGAGGCTGTGGATTTGCCACCGAGTGAAAACGAGGTCATACGAAATAACAATCACGGATCACATCATCGACACCAGCGAGCGTTTGACTCATGGAAATCACGATTCATCTGCACCAAACTCTGCTCCAGCATCTGGGGTGGAGACGGCAGCGGCGACGCAAAATCCAAAGATGGAACTTTACCGGGCGAACACGGAAACTGCAAATATTCGGTCTCCTCCACTGACACGAGTAAAATCAGTTTTTTTTCTAAGCAAACCGTACATCAGCAGGTTCATCCGGGTCACATGCGGTAAAATAAACAAATAAAACGTGTGTGTGGAACATGGAGGAGAAATCAAGTGATGAAGTGTTGTTTCCAGAATGCTCTGATTTTCGGCGTGAACACAGCAGTCCGTAGGTGTGGAAACCGTGGCACCGTTCTCTGTCGGCCTAAAAAAAACCTAATATAAAGACCGGAGGATTGAACCTGGAACCTTCTTGCTGTGAGCTGAAAGTTTTACTACTACAGGAGAAGAGATTACAGCTACGACTACTACTACTGTGTATCTCTAGTCTCAAGTATCTCAAGTTTAAGAAAAAAAATACAAAATGGATTTAAAGAGCACATTTTCCGGGGCCTGTGATCAGTCCGAGCGTTCGAGATCCTGTTTGAGGAGTTTGATTTTCAACTAAAACGTGAGAGTGACTTAAGGACGCACTCACTTTAGGACGATTGCTGTGGGTTTTACGTTCTGCGCTCACACCTGCACAACCGAACCGAGCCACAGCCCGATGACGTCAGCACACGGCGCTGTTTGTTTACATGTTGCGCAGCAGAGCGAGCGCTTTAGTGGAGAAAATAAGTCCAGCGACAGAAATATCTAGCTCTTTGTGTTGCATTTTTTGTATGAAAAGTGCTCTGTAAATAAAGTTTGATTGATTGATCTAATAATATTCACACAGATATGACTAATACTACTACTACTACTACCACCACCACTGCAGGAGATTTTCACCACAATAACTGCTACTAATAATACTAATACTACTATTGTTACTCCTGCTACTACAGGAGATGAAATTACAGCTACTACCAGATGTGAGTCCTGCTGCGATACGCTCTTGAGTTTATAGATATAAAAAGAGCTCAGAGGAGTGAGGACAGACAGAGAAGAGGCTGCTAAACTTTTGTCTCTGTCCAGTCCTTATTGAAGGTCAGCGCAGATTGGGCATATAGTTTGGTGCGGAGTTTATTCACCGTTTTCTTCCTGTAAATAATATATATATACGTGTACCGTGCCGTACTTTGGCCCACCTCCTCCAACTGGGTCAATGTCCCAACTGTGCGATCAAACCATAGACGTATATATGAGTGGACTAAGTGAGTGTGACGTCGCCACAGCGTTTAGCGTCGCTCAAATGAGTCTCGCGATGCCACAGTTACAGGAGCGAATCTGGAGTCAGGCTCCATATTTGGAAATCCGACCGCGAGTATCATAGCAACCACATCATGATTGAGGTCGTTAAACGTGCCCCGACTCCCCGGGGAGCGGAGACACTCTGCACCTGCACGAACCGCTGGATTTCGGTGATTCTTGAGAATAATAAGGAAACCTTTAGCTTTTATCATCAAACTTTAAATAGTAAGTTTAAGTCATTGATTTATGTTTACCTATGTTCTGTTATGTACGAACAACAATAGAGTCGCAATTTAACAACGTTCACTTTACTTTATGCTAGTTAAATTATGCTAGTTAAGATTCTAGTAACATTAGCTATTGTAATTGTTTGAGATATTTTGTCATTTTATTTCAAAAATAGTCAATCGGGGCAGGAAAGTGGGAAGGGAACTTACTTAGCAACGAAACTAGCTGTCAATCAAACCTGTTGCTAACGCTAGGGGGAGGGACCTCGGGGAATGAAGGCGTCTGATTGGTCCGTTATTTATGCTCATATCTTGATTTAGGAACAAAACAGCAAAATGAAAAGTTCAGGATCCTGTGTCGCGGGTTCATACGAACAATTTAAGACCAAAAATGTCGAGGCCACAGCAGCAGCAGGTCCAGAGAGAGGAGCGAGAAGATCCCAAATGTAAATCAATGGGAAAAAGGGAGAGAAGGAGCCGGAAGAGCCTCCTGGAGCACTTCCTGTTTGGCACGCGGCGGCTAACGGGTTAGCTTAGTCCACTCGTATATACAGTCTATGGTTTTGGGCCGACCTCCTCCAACCGTGCCACGATGGACACAGTGGACAAACATACCCCAAAAGTTTGCCTCACACCCCCAGGGAATATTGAGGACATCAGCCGCATTCTACTTTGCCATGAAATCTCCGAAAGGTAAACGCACAAAAGTTGAATCTGATCGTTTCTATTAAGAGACTAGACTCAAAACTAAACCCGCCGTATCAGAATGTGACGGTCGATACTTTTGACAGGCCGCACACTTACTGCAGTTTCCTTTTCCAGGGCAAATCCTCCATTAAAAGTGTCCGCGCAGCACATGTCAGGCCGCGTGTTTGACTGACAGACGCCGGGCGGAGGGCGGAGGAGGCGTGCGGAGGCGTGCGGGGGGGTGTGGAGGCGTGTGGAGGTGTGTGGAGGTGTGTGGAGGTAGGGGGCATATGTCCGTCTCTCTCCCCGCACACCAGAGCTCTTCCCTGGGGTACGCACACTTTAAGCCCCTGCCCTGCTTTATATTCCCCCGGCTCCAGCCCCAGATCAATCCGAGACCCCAAACCCCCCCCGATGCACGCACACACACATATACACACACACACACACACGCACGCACACACACACACACACATATACACACACACACATATACACACACACACACACACACACATATACACACACACTCACAGACGCACACACAGGAGCTGCAGAGGCCTGGTGGCAGAGACCGAGCAGCCTGGGTCATATTAAAAGCAGCAGGTCTGTGTGGAGCTCCATATGACGCTATTTTCTCATCTATGTTTTAATGTTTCCTCGTCAAAAACAGACCCGGAGCTGCGTTTTGTTTCTTTCGCACACGTTTAACGCACAAATTCTGCACGTTTAGGCCGAGTTCTTCCCTCAAACTGAAAACACTAATGTGGTAATGCGCTTTATTACAGTGAAACGTGTTTATTTTGACATAAAAAGTATATCTTTTTTTACATAAGAACTTAAATTTAAAGAGGAAAAGTGCTAACAGGCTTAAGTTTTATCCACATTTGAAGTGTTTATGAATAAAATAATTGGTACCAGAGTTGAGAGTTAACGCCGTATTTGTGCAAACTGTGAAATTCTTCAAAACTTTAAGAAAAAATTATAATTATAATAATGGCCTACTGCTTATTTGTAGATCTCAGTTTGTGTTTTTCATCATTTTCCATAATATAAGTCAATACTACTACTACTACAACTACTACTAATTATAATAATACATTTTATTTTTTTGGCGCCTGGACACCCAAGGTCGTCTTACAACAACAGCTATAGCGCTTTTCACAGACACATTTCCTCAAAGACGCTTGGCAAAGTTATTTTAAATTAATGATTCTATTTTTTTTTAAAAATTGTAATTCAATTTTAACAATAATCTGTTGCACCGAATGACATTTTTAAGATGTCCCTGACTTTAAATGCAGAAAAATGGTCTGTCAAACTTTTGGTCAAAGGACATAAATGAAATGATAAAATTAAACATACCAGAAAACGTACACATTTTGCATTGCACGCCATTATATTTTCATTTTTTGAGCATTTGAAAACTACAAACGTCACTGACTCAATACAGGAAGTGCTCCACGGTGTTTTTAAACTTCATAAATGTTCACTAGAATTATCTGGATAATTTCAGCCCTGGAATTGTGGATCTCGACTGAACTAAAGGAAAAATGTTGAGGTTCACTGGAAAACTACCGGAAATGTAAACAGACTGATAATAAAGTGTTACTCAAACATGTGTGAATGAAACAAAACACAACTCCAGGTCTGTTTGTGATGAGGAAACAACATTAGAACATGTTTTATAGCAGCGATCCTCAACCGTTTTTGCTTC
This sequence comes from Odontamblyopus lacepedii, assembly GCA_034769755.1. NCBI lineage: Eukaryota > Metazoa > Chordata > Actinopteri > Gobiiformes > Gobiidae > Odontamblyopus > Odontamblyopus lacepedii. The sequence continues at coordinate 36,809,671 of CM068350.1, forward strand.
ACGGACCGGTTTAGTATCACGCAGTATTTTCACAGACCGACATTTAAGGTGCGGCGGATAAAAACGACAAAATAAAACGATACGACTAACACAAAAACATTGGTATTTTGTAAAAATGTTTGCAAAGACGTCTGTTTTTGACTCATTTTGCAGCTTGTGGGTTTAATATTAGTGTTAATGCTCCTCACACTCCCCATGTTTAAAAAAGCCCTAAAAACCCATCTCTTTAAAACCACCTTTCGTTAATTATTATCTTATTTCTTTTGCCTTTGTCTCTCCATGTAAAGTGTCTCTGAGTATCTTGAAAAGCGCTTAACAAGTGTTTTATTATTATTATTAATCTATCACGTGACCGAGAGTCAAGAATCATAGACGGATGTAATAAAGAGAATTCGGCCATTTTGCAAAATAAAACATTCTTCAGGCTCGGATAATAAATAAAACGGAAATAATCTGAGTTATTTCTTCTTTCTCTGTGGCCCGGTACCAAACGACCAACAAATTAGTACCGGACTGAGCTCGGGGGGTTGGGGACTGCTCGTTTAAAGGTCTTTTATTACATAAAACGAACTCTTGTGAGCTTAAAGTCGTGTTCTGATGTCGTTTCCTCCTCACAAACAGACCTGGAGTTGTGTTTTGTTCTGTTTCACTCACACATGTTTGAGTAACTCTTTATTATTCGTCTGTCTACATCTCCAAAAGCTCAAAAAAACACTCTTCTACCTTCAGTTTAGCAGAGATGATCAAGAGAGTCCAGGTCTGAAATCCTCCAAATGATTCTAGTGAAGGTGTTTGGAGTTTAAAAACACAGTGGAGCACTTCCTGTATTCACATGAGTGTTTTTTTTTTTCAATTTGAGAGCAGAACTCAGCCTAAACATTCAGGGTTTGTGCGTTAAACACGTGCGAATGAAACAAAACACAACTCCGGGTCTGTTTGCGACGGGGAAACTGCATCAGAAGACGGATCAGGAAATCGAGCGTAATGTGGGCCCCATTACTGCGCTGCACACAGACTCTAGATCAGATCAGGCGGGTGGCTTTGAGTGTTGGACATTTCCGGGTGCGTTTCGAACATGTGCAGACTCTTATTTGTGTCCAAGAGAATTTATAGTTTCCTGCGAATGTGACTGTGATGTGAAAAACACGACGGCCAAACTAATACAGACAAGATGGCAGAGAACGGGAGGAACAGAACAGGCGGTTCTGCTGCTAAACGCTCAACTTTACTCCTACAGTGCGCTAAAAACAACACAGGCCACGTTTACATGATGTTTTTTAATTCAGAATTAATCGTTCTGAATTAAATAGTTCGGAATTCAAATATTCTCCTTCGGGTTTACATGGAAATAACCATTCTGAATTGAGGTTTCCATGGAAAACTCGTTAAATCTTGATTTAATTCCGCTTAGAAACTGATTAATTAGTAATTTTTCTGGTGGAGGGTCCGTCAGATGCTTTTTTTTCCATGGAGATGTTGTTACTTTGTCTGGAATGTTCCACAGTGTGACTTTACGTTTATTCAATTACAGGTGGTTTTAGAGCTCAAAAATACCCAGAAAAACAGACGTTCTTAGAAAAATAGAAAAGCGCGTGGCCTTTCTGTGAGCGGGCTCGCCTCTCCGCAAACCTGACTCTTATTTGGCCTGCAGGAGGGCCTTCTGCTGCTTGTTTCCATGGAAATGTTGCTGCTTTGACAATAATGTTCCACAGTACGGCGTAAAATCTGTCTCCATGGGGAACGTTTCCATTTCTATTTCCATTGAATCATTCAGACGTCAATCACTTTAAAGGTGCATTATGTAACTTTCTAGTTGGTCCGTCACCTTCTTGTTTCTATGGATAAGTCATTGCTCTGCCTGGAATGTTCCAGAGTGTGACATTAAACTTCTCTGCCTTACGTTTATTCACTTACAGGTGGTTTTAGAGCTCAAAAATACCTTGAAAAACACGCGTCCTTTCTGTGAGTGGGCTCGCCTCTCCGCAAACCTGACGCTTAATTGGTCTGGAGGAGGATCTGCTGCTGCTTGTTTCCATGGAAATGTTGTTGCTTTGGCGATAATGTTCCACAGTACGGCGTAAAATCTATCTCCATGGGGAATGTTTTGAACTTTCCAAGGAATCGTTCAGACCTCCAGAAAGTTACCTACGATGACTTTAAAGGTGCGTTATGTAACTTTCTGGTTGGTCTGTCACCTGCTTGTTTCCATGGATACGTCATTGCTCTGCCTGGAATGTTCCACAGTGTGACTTTAAACTTCTCTGCCTTACGTTTATTCAATTATAGGTGGTTTTAGAGCTCAAAAATACCTAGAAAAAACAACATTCTGACTGTGAGCGGGGTCGCCTCTCCACAGACCTGACCTGTAACTTGGTCCGGTTTGGTCTCCGTGAAGATGGAAAGGTTTAATGCCGTACTGTGGAACATTCCAGACAAAGTAATAACAGCTACACAGAGAAAAGCGTTTGACAAACCCTACACCAGAGAATGTAAATTTAAGTAAAAGTACAAATACCAGACCAAAGAAATACTCAAGTAAAAAGAATCACAAGAAAAAAACTACTTAATTAAAAATATCAAAGTACCTTTTTGAAAAATGTAGTTAATTTACTTAAAAAGTAAAAGTCAAATATTGTAATCCTGATACAGATTTATGCTGAATCTTGTCTAAAAAAATCAGAATTGAACTGATATTTTTTCTAAGCTTTTTGTTTTTTGTATGTTTTCATTTGCTTAAAGCTGCACTGTGTAACTTTTTGGCTGGGGGCCCGTCACCTGCTTGTTGCTATGGAAATGTCATTTCTCTGCCTGGAATGTTCCACAGTGTGACATTAAACAGCTCCACTTTACATTTATTCAATCACAGGTGGTTGTATAGCTCAAAAATCCCTAGAAAAACAGACGTTCTGACTGTGAGCGGGGTCGCCTCTCCACAGATCTGACCTGTAACTTGGTCTGGTTTAGTCTCCATGACGACAGAAAGGTTTAAAGCCACACTGTGAAACATTCCAGACAAATTTCCATGTAGAAAAGCGTGTACACAGCTCAGGATCATTCAGGAGAGCTTCATTTCTGACCTGTGAATGTGACTTTTTCAGTATCGATCCCTGTGAATAAGAGTCTCTAGTTTCGATACCAGTTTTAGAATCTGTTTTTTGATAATTCTGACAAGGCAATAACACCTCCATGACGTAAAGAAAAGCCAGGAAAGTAGCTTCAGATCAATATTGTATTTTTAGAACGTCGCCGGAACAAAAACCCATCTTCGTTAACTCGCTGCATTTGAAGATCTTCCCCCCCCCCCAAAAAACAACTCCAAATCTTCATTCGCCGATACCGAAATACACCGCGGCAGACGTCAGTTTCGGGGCTCTGCAGGATTTCAAAAGTGCACGGTTTTCGGAGACAAACCTTTGGACGTGATTGGAGTCAGACCAGAGGAGCTGTGGGCCAGAGCGGGGCTGAAATAACGTGGCCGGTCTAAGTGACAGACTGTCAGGAGCGGGACAGGCTCGGCATCCGCTCTTCCACTTAAAGCCGCGCTGTCACACGCACGTAGGCAAATTACAATCTTTATTTTTACGCTGCTCATTTGTCGCCGCGTCTGAGCACATCTCCTCTCCTCGGGAATCAGCCGTGTCACCCCGGAACGCTCTGACACATGTCCACCTTGTGTTCCATTTAAAGCCCCCGGAATATCCGCATCCGTGAGCGACGCTGTCTGTACGTCGGCGAGGCCCGGCGCGCGAAGGGGGAAGACGCTGTCAAAGCCGGAGCCCAACTTTCGCCGCCCCGGCCGAGACAAGTTTTTACCCGTGTTTTCAATTAAAGTGTGTGACGATCCGCGGAGGTACAGGAGTCTATAATAAAACGCTGATCATTTATAGACCCGCGTTTGGTCAGTTGTCACGGCGGCGGCGAAGTGACGGGTTGGAAAACGACGGAAGGTGAGCCGAGCCGGGAATGTGCGCACGATATTCAAAGTTTTACACACAGAGTTTTACACACCGCCAGTTTCTCTGATCTGGACAAGATTTTAAAAACTTCTATCAGGTTTTTCGTCTTGTTTTCGGATTTATTATCGACTTGCTCGTTCTGAGACGCTTCATTCTAGCCTAGAGGTCGTGTATAGTACTTTAATCTTGCTGCGTGGACGGATAATTTCACTACTTTTAACACTCCAAGACCTAATATTTCAATAAATTTGTCCTCGTCTGGATTTTATTTCTTAATTTTGCTTTTAAAACTGCCTCTTTTACCCCTAATGAAGTGTTCTACATCCTTTTTTTCAGTCCAACCTGTTATTTCACAATCTGCTGCAGTAGTTGTGTCATATGGATGTAAAAAAAAAAGCTACAGGACCAGAAATACAAATGACAAAAGAAAATGGAAAATAAAATTCACATTCTTTCATACAAAACACACAGCAAACATGTACAAACAACTTTCTGGACATAAAAAATGCTTAATTTAGGGCCTTAGCTACAAAAGTGCAAAATATCAAGTCTGTAAGTAAACTAAAAATCTCCTTATTGCTTAAAAAAAAAAAAAAAAGTGCAGTGGCCCCATGACTTTCCTGGTCCAGTCCTGGAAACAGCTCCTGTCAGGTCCAGGGCCAGAGCCACAGCACTTCTGAATTTCCCTGGTGGAAATTACATTTGGATTTGGACATTTGGACTGAAATAAACTATTTAAATGCAATTACACAGACCAAGATGTGTAAATTGTCATTTATTTCCGAAATAACTGCACTTAGAGCGACTTTTTCACTCGTTATAAACACACACAGTCAGAGGAGTCGACCATCTTGACTCACTTCACTCTTTGGCAAAGTTTGGCTCGATCAAAAAAATGGACGGAGCGCATGAGTTTGGAGAAAACAAAGTTCCTATTGGACACTCGTTTTGCTCACGTCATCACACAGCGTGAGTGTGACGTAGGATAAAGCCGCAGAAATGTACAGAAACCTCTATGTCTGCACTTTCAGAGGGGAAAAGGAAGTTTCTGTCTTTTACGGTTGTAAAGTTATGCACGGTTATAAAACATATTCCTCGGCATCGCATATGACGGTCTTGAAGAGTTAAGTCATTTTCAGATAAATTTAAGTGTTTATATCTTAAATTCTATCTTTTTTTGCAGTGTTTAAATGATATAAGTGTGTTTAAACTAGTGGTGGGCATAGATTAATTTTTTTAATCTAGAGTAATCTCACTGAAATCTTGAAATTAATCTAGATTAATCTAGATTAAAATGGCTCCTTCAGAATATGCAAAATACCTAAGTAATGACTAAAAGTAAGTCTTTGAGACTTCCCAGCTAACATCGATGAGGTGCACAGTAACGCCGAGGTAGTTGTCATTGTTTACGGATGTCCAGTGGGCCCCCGTCAATGCAACACACCTGGCCTCTGCCATCTTTGAGTCCTTTGCGGCTTTCTCTGCGGTGTATTGGTCATATATCCTCCGAACGATAGTTCGTCTTGCAGGTATTTTATAAGATGGGTCACCTGTGGCCGCCTGAAGAACAAACTCAAGCCCTTCGTCTTCAACCATGCTAATGGGTCTGCAGCTAGTGGCAATCCACCGGGCGAGAAGATGAGTGAGCTTCTCTGATAAAGCTGTGCTGACAGGCTTGCCTCGGTAGTTTGGCGGCTACTCTTTCCCGGCATTTTATCGGTGCTTGAACCGGCATCAGAAGCATTAGCAAAGGGATGCTTTGCGTTCAGATGGTATCTGAGCCTGGTAGAACTCCTACAGTAAACCAATTCCGCATTGCATAAAGTACACACAACCTTAGTTTTGTCGATTTCGCCATCGGGAAGCTTCTTAAAAATGAATTTTCCTTGAAGCAAGCCTTGCGGCTTCGTGGCTGCGTCCATGTGAGAATGTCAGGCTTGGTGTGGTTGGTTGGTTGGTTGTTAGCCTAGTTTGGTTAATTCACAGGTGCATAGAGGTTGGAAAACTCGTTCTCGCCCCCTCCTGTGCAACTCGGCTATGTATACATCCGCCCTAAAACATGGTGGTGAAAGTCATCAGTTTGTTTAGTCGGCTATAGGACCCAGCTCCAAACCCAATTTTGATGATAGATTAACGGCGGTATTTTTTATATCGCTCGTTAAGAGTCTCACATTATCGCAGCTCGTTAATGCCGATAACGGCCCACCACTAGTTTAAACCTACTAAAATGAAAGGTTCACTACGTCACTTTTCTGGCCTAAAGTCCAGTGTGAACTTTATTTCCCTAATGTGGAATATTCAAGGCAAAACAGTAACATCTCCATGGAGACAAGCAAATAAAGGAAAGGTTTGATGGAGCCTCCACCAGAAATGACACATTTTCACGACATTTTCATCTTAAAAAAGTACAGTAGTAGTAGAAGTAGGAGTAGAGGAGAGTCCAGAGCCAAAAAATCAAATCAAAAAAGAAAAATTGGGGGGAAAAAAATCAATAAGTTAAATTTTTAGCAAGGATCACAAGGATGTGATGATCTTTGCTGCACGGACAGATCATTTCACTACTTATAAGTCATTTTCTGATAGATTTAAGTGTTTATATCTTACATTTTGGCCAAGCTTTTTTGCAGTGCACTGTGGAACATTCCAGATAGAACAATGACGTATCCATAGAAACAAGCAGGTGGCCAAAAAGTTACACCGTGTACCTTTAAATGTCGGTAACAATACAAATAATGCAGAATATTTGTTCTTTAAATGTGAACAGAGCCGTAGTCTCCAAGTCTGTGTGGAGCGACACACCTTTGTCCTTCTATCTCCTCTCTCTTCCTCTTTATCCTCCTCTTTCTCCTCCTCATCTTCCTTGTACTTTTTTATCTTCCTCTCTCTCCTCCTCTTTCTCTCTCTCTCTTCTTCTTCCTTTTTCTCCTCCTTTTCCTCTTTCTCCTCTTTATCTTCTTTTCCTTCTTTTCTTCCTCCCCCTCCTCTTCCTCTTTCTACTCCTTTTCCTCCTCTTCCTCTCTCCTCCTCCTTTCTCCTCTTTGTCCTCCTCCTCTTTTTCCTCTTCCTCTTTCTCCTCCTCCTTTTCCTCCTCTTCCTCTCTCTCCTCATCCTCCTTTTGCTCTTCCTCCTCCTCTTCTTCTTCCTTTTTCTCCTCCTCTTTCTCCTCTTCTTCCTTTCTCTACTCCTCTTCTTTCTTTTTCTCCTCTTTCTCCTCCTCCTCCTCCTTTTGCTCCTCTTCCTCATTCTCTTCCCCTCTCTCCTACTCTTCTTCCTCCTCCACCTCCTCTTATTCCTCTTCCTCCTCTTTCTCTCCCTTTCCTCCTCTTTCTCTTCCTCTCTCCTCCTCCTCTCTCATCCTCCTTTTCCTCTCTCTCCTCCTCCTCTTCTTCTTCCTTTTTCTCCTCTTCCTCTCCCTCCTCCTCTCTCTTCTTCCCTTTTCTCCTCCTCCTTTTTCTCCTCATCTTTTGCCTCTTCTTCCTCTTCCTCCTCTTTTTCCTCCTCCTCCTCTCTCTTCTCTCTCCTCTGTGTCTCTGTGTCTGTTTAATGACACCAGGAGGATGTCCCAGTCCATCAGTGCAGGTACCCCCTCCCTCCCTCCTGCCCCCTCTGCCCCCCCAACTGCCCTCCCTCCCTCCTCTGCCCCCTGCCCTCACAGGTACCCCCCCCTCCCTGTGCGCTCCTAGGCTGCCCTCTCCATCACCTCCTCCTCCTCCTCTTCCTCCGCCACACCACACACAGCAGCCTCCATACCCCTCCTGCCCCCCCTCCTGCCCCCTCCTGCCCCCCCTCTGCCCCCCCTCTGCCCCCCGCTGCCCCCCTTTCCCCAATTAGCGGTGTGGCTAGCCGTGCTGGTGCCGCTTGGCTCACCCAGCCCCTCTGGCGAACATGACAAAGAGAGATCTCAGTATTCACGCAGACTCTGCTTTCAAACGGCGAATGGCAGGGTCGACCTGGGTGCAGCTTTAAGCAAAATATTCAAATTCTGAGCCTTTCGTTTTAAGAATCTGCATGGATCTGCATTCATTTACCGTGCAAAAGGCACAAGGACAGCTGAGGCGCTCGTGAAAAAGCAGCTAAATAAATAATGCAGAATAATATGCAAAAAATATGTACAGGGCCATGAGATACTGATTGGAACGAGAGCTGGAGCCAGACAAGGCCCGGAAACGCTCGCTCCTGTTCACTACTGTTCACTATTGCTGTTCACTATTCCTGCTCCTGTTCACTATTCCTGCTCCTGTTCACTATTCCTGTTCACCTCCTGCTCCTGTTCACCTCCTCTTCCTGTTCACTATTCCTGTTCATACTCACTATTCCTGCTGCTGCTCACTATTCCTGTTCACTCCTGCTCACGCTCACTATTCCTGTTCACTATTCCTGCTCCTGTTCACTCCTGCTCACTATTCCTGTTCACTCCTGCTCACACTCACTATTCCTGCTCCTGTTCACTATTCCTGTTCACCTCCTGCTCCTGTTCACCTCCTCTTCCTGTTCACTATTCCTGCTGCTGCTCACTATTCCTGCTCCTGTTCACTATTCCTGCTCCTGTTCACTATTCCTGCTCCTGTTCACTATTCCTGCTCACTATTCCTGCTCCTGTTCACTATTCCTGCTCCTGTTCACTATTCCTGCTCCTGTTCACTATTCCTGCTCCTGTTCACTATTCCTGCTCCTGTTCACTATTCCTGCTCCTGTTCACTATTCCTGCTCCTGTTCACTCCTGCTCACACTCACTATTCCTGCTCCTGTTCACTATTCCTGTTCACCTCCTGCTCCTGCTCACCTCCTCTTCCTGTTCACTATTCCTGCTGCTGCTCACTATTCCTGCTCCTGTTCACTATTCCTGCTCCTGTTCACTATTCCTGCTCCTGTTCACTATTCCTGCTGCTGCTCACTATTCCTGCTCCTGTTCACTATTCCTGCTGCTGCTCACTATTCCTGCTCCTGTTCACTATTCCTGCTCCTGTTCACTATTCCTGCTTCTGTTCACTATTCCTGTTCACTATTCCTGCTTCTGTTCACTATTCCTGTTCACTATTCCTGCTCCTGTTCACTATTCCTGCTCCTGTTCACTATTCCTGCTCCTGTTCACTATTCCTGCTCCTGTTCACTATTCCTGCTCACTATTCCTGCTCCTGTTCACTATTCCTGCTCCTGTTCACTATTCCTGTTCACTATTCCTGTCTGGTCGAGATTTTAAACATTATCTCATGTTATTCGTCTTGTTTTCAGATTTATTATCAACTTACTCGTTCTGAATCACTTGTATAATATTAAAAATTGCCACATATGTTTCTTCCATGACTCAACTCGTCAGAAAATCTTAAATTTAGGTAATAAATATTTTTAAAAAGCTACAATCCATTTACCAGAGTTTTCCCTGCAACACTTCACTTGTTTTTAGATTCAGTGATACAGATTTACTTGATACCGTTTATCTCAAACTGAGCGTCTATAAACTTATTTCCAGCCCATGAACATTCACAGAGACGCTTCATTCTCGTCTGGAGAACACAAAAAGTGTTATTTTAACTATTTGATAGTTAAATGTGGGTTGGAGTTGGGGTTATTTGAGTTGATATGGATGAAGTTAATTCAACTTCCCCTAGTGTTAATTTGGCACCTCCCACCCACAGCTTCCAACTCGTGAGAGAAAAACAGTTTGAACCAGTTTTGTTCATAATTTCATCTTAAATTAACTAAAGTAAAGTGTAAAAATAAAACATCTCTGTGTGTTGTTTAGATAAATCACGATAAACCCACAAAGTGTTCTCCCTTTACTCTCAAAACGCGATTATAACTCTTGATTTTGGGGTTAAACAGGAACTTTAGTCCAGTGTTACTTCACTAACATTTACAAAAATGTTAAATTAACTCGAGAACAAACTGGACTCATATGAACTCTGAGAAAATGTTAAAACTGATTCTGTCAAATTTAACACTTTTTTTTCTGTGTGTAAAAACTGGTTCTGGTCTTCTCTCATGTGAGTCTGAAGTGGTGGGAGGAGCCAAATTAACACTAGTGGAAACTGAATTAACTTCAACCACATCAACTCTGTCCAATAACCTCAACTCGAACCAATATTTAACTTTCAAACAGTTAAAACACAACAAAATGTGTTAAAAACAACAAAAACAACAAACCTGAGGAGGACGGAGACTTCTGCCTTACAGTGTATTTTCTATTTGCATCAAGGTCGCTTTTTATTTACCTTATTTTAACGCCCTTATTTTATTTGGTCATAGTTTATATTATTATCTTTTGTTTTATGTCGCCCATATTTCTGGAGCCAGTTCCTGTTTGTGAACTTCACTGACAAAGGCCATAAAACTCACTGTGGCTGTGAAGGTTCAGACTCAGAGGGACTCGTGTCACTGAAGCTGCTTTATGCCTCCACCTTCCGCAGCAAAAGCGTGAATTTGTCCAACATGCCAACGTCCCTGATGCCCTCCCGCCTCTTCTCGGGTTTATATTTGCTCGGACACGGGCGACACGGGGCTGCGTCATTACCAGTCTGTTCCATGTGTGCAGGAGAACGGGTCAAATGCAGAAAAACAGATTATAGTTTAGTCCAAATGGTCCAATACTCCAATAATAAGAGACTAGAGACGTAACAATAACGTAAATATGGTGATATCGTATCGTCAAAGGTCTCAATAATATCGTGGAGCATCACAGTATATCGAATCCCAAGTCTCTTTGCGTAAATCAGTGGTTCTTAACCTTGTTGGAGGTACTGAACTCCACTCGTTTCAGAAGCGCATTCACCAAACCCTTCTTAATTGGAAAAATAAAATGTTTTTTTCAAATTTAAAACATAGGTATGTATATTTTATTGGTGCACACATGGTGAATCCATATTGCACATATTCGTCTGACCACTTTCCTTTTTTGCTCAACAGTTCGTATGAAGGGAAAATGTTAAGAAAGAAATGACACGACACCATCACCACAGTCACAAGACGATTGAGCGCACAAAATTTCCTGCAGCCACTAACGACCAAACGGGGCGAGACATCACGAATCATATGAGCTGGATGTGAGTCTGACCCCGAACCCCTGAGACTGACTCACCGAACCCCCTGGGGCTCCATCGAACCCAGGTTAAGAACCACTGGCTTAAATCAACAGTTCTGATGCAGAAATAGCTAAAAAACAGAGGGAACTACATAGACCATGATCCTTTGCTCCGTTTCAGTGCAGACGACATGAAGAAATAACTGTTCTAAGCACTTTTACATCTTCATTCTTTGGATTAAGTCTTGTGAAGGCGTTTTTAGAGGAAAAAGTCGCAGATTCAACCACAAAATATTGTAATAAATCTGGTACAGTGAGATGTTTATGGTGAAAATATCGTACAGAGAGATTTGGATTTCGTTCCATCCCTAATGACAATAAATGTTGTAGCAAATAACTGGTCAAAGCGTTTTAGAATGTCAGTCTTTTTATTATGTAGAATATCGTAATATCGTGAGCTTTCCCACGATATCGCAATAAATATCGCACCGTGACGCTATCGTATCGTGAGACTTGGATATCGTTACACCCTTAATCACTGCAAAAGATACAAACACTTAAATCTATCAGGAAATGACTTAAAAGTAGTGAAATTATCCGTCCGTGCAGCAAGATCTTAAAATAAACGACCTCTAGACGAGAGTGAAGCATCTCAGAACGAGTAAATCGATAATAAATCTGAAAACAAGATGAAAAACCTGATATGAGTTTGAAAATCTTGGTCAAATCAGAGAAATTTGCCGCGTTTCACTGTTTTCGGACACAGCGCGACATCATTATGGATTACTGGAGAGAAAGAAAGAGAGAGGAACATGTGAGGAAAATGGAGAAAATCAAAGAGAAAAAGTGGGATAGAGAGAAAAGGAGGAGTGTGGGAGAGATGGTGTGAAAAAGGAGAGAGGAAAGAGAGAGAAAAAGAGGTAGAGTCCCTTCATTATCTGTAAGAGCGAGTGCTGCTGGCTGCTCCTGACCCGAGCTCTGCCAGGGAGAAGAACGGCCTTCAGAAAGAAAGAGAAAAAACAGAGGAACACCACACTGGCAGGAAAGAGAGAGAGAGGGAGGGAGGGAGGAGGAGAGGAATATGTGAGAAGGAGGGAGAGAAAAAAGAAAGAGAGACAGGATTATGTGAATATGTGAGGGGAGAAATAGGGAATGAACAAGAAGTGAAAGGAAGAGACAAAAGAGGGGGATGTAAAAGAACTGGAGCGAGGGAGAGGGAGATGTGAGAAAGAGGGAGAAAAGGAGAGAAAGAAAGAGAATTTGAATATGTGATGATGGAAGAAAGAAGAAAGAGAAAGAGAGAGGGGCCAGGAGCCAAGATGCACTTTTAATCTGACATGAGAGCGAGAGAAAGAAGGACAGAGAAAGAAAGAAAACAGGAGAGGACGAAAGGGAGTGAGAGCAAGAGAGAAAGAAGGACAGAGAGAAAAAAGAAAGAAAGAAAGAAGAGGACAAAAGGGAGTGAGAGAAAGAAGGGCAAAATAAATAAATAAAGGAAAAAAGGAGAGGGAGAAAGAAGGACAGAGAGAGAAAGGAAGAAAGAAAGAAAGGAGAAAGGGAACAGGAGAAAGAGAGAAAGATGGACAGAGAAAGAAACGGGAAGGAGAAAGGGGTGAGAGAAAGAAGGGCAAAATAACAAAGAAAGAAAGAAAGAAAGGAGAGGGAGAAAGAGAAGGACAAAGAAAGAAAGAGGGAGAAAGGAGAGGAAAAAAGGACAGAGAAAGCAAGGAAAGAAGGAAAGAGAGGGAGAAAGGGTTGAGGGAGAAAGAGAGGAAGAAGGACAGAGAACAAGAGAGAAATGAAAGGGAGAAAGAGAGGAAGGACAGAGAGAGAAAGAAATGAAAGGGAGAAAGAGAGGAAGAAGGACAGAGAACGAGAAAGAAATGAAAGGGAGAAAGAGAGGAAGAAGGACAGAGAACGAGAAAGAAATGAAAGGGAGAAAGAGAGGAAGAAGGACAGAGAACGAGAAAGAAATGAAAGGGAGAAAGAGAGGAAGAAGAACAGAGAGAGAGAAAGGAGAAAGTCACACATAGTCACACTTCTGCATTTCTCTGGTGTTTATTACATTTGGATTTGTTCATTTTGAGTGAAATAAACCTTTAAATAAAAACAGAAAGGTGCAGTTACACAGACCAGGAGGTGTAATTTTCCATGTGTGTGAGAATTAACTCCACTTAGAGCAACTTTTTCACTCGTTATAAACACACACAGTCAGAGGAGTCGACCATCTTGACTCACTTCACTCTTTGGCAAAGTTTGGCTCGATCAAAATGGACGGAGCGAATGAGTTTGGGGAAAACAAAGTTCCTATTGGACACTCGTTTTGCACTTTTGTCTGCGCTTTCAGAGAAAAAAAGGAAGTTTCTGTCTTTTACGGTTAGAAAGTTCTGCGCGGTTACATAAAACATATTCCTCGGAATCGTGTACGATGTCGTAGGTCTTCGGGGGTTAAGAAAACGAGATGATGGAGCGAAGCTTCGCTGTGAAAAGAGTTCATTTATGGAAGAGTCTTGACGAAGAAACACACACAAACACATCAAATCCAGTTTAATGTGTATGTATGAAAAAGAAAACTGAGGTTTTGCACATAAAAGTGAAGATTTCTATTTGCGAATGATTAATAATTGTGACTGAAATGAAACACACTGAGCTGAAATGTTTTAAAGTAACTATTGGTGTTGATGTTTTGTCTGGAAAAGAGGGCATAAGATAACATAAGATTATTTGTTTTTCTGCTCCTTTTCATTGATTTCTTGTATGTTTGTGACACTGTTAATGTCTTTTTATACTTTATGAATGAAAGAAACAAACAAATTATGAAAAATAAAACAAATACAATGGTAAAAGGTGTGTAATTAACCATTTTTTTGTTATTCAGCACAACGATATAATTCAGAAATACCTTGGAGAGCGACAGGTTGGAGATCTGATCGAGATATGTTTTTTTTCCGGTGTGAAAGTGTAAAATCACCTTTTTCTCCATCTCTGCACTGGAGTTTTGTCTTTCACTTTCTCTCATTTCTTTTTGCGTTCTCGCCGCCCCCTTGTGGAGCGGTTCGGCGGCGTCGGGGGAGCTAGTTTTCGCTAACGAGGATCCGCGCGGTCGGCCGAGTCCGTCAGAGGCGATCGCGGGAGGCGGACGGAGCTCCCGCCGTACCCGTCAGGCGCGGACAGGTGCGGCAGGTCCGCGCCGCTAACCGTACCTGTCACTTCCTGGAGCCCGGAGACGCAAACGCCGATCTGCCGAGACGCGCCCAAGGACGAGAAGAAGGCGCCGCGGCTCAAAATACAAGACGAAAACACCAAAACAAACACAAACAGCAGATCCTGAAGGGTTTAACCTGAGAAACTGCACTTCTGGACAAACGTGACTTCAGATTTCAGCAAAATTCACCTTTAGGACTCACGACGGCCCAAGATTTATGCTCTAATGTCGTTTCCTCATCACAAACAGACCTGGAGTTGTGTTTTGTTTCATTTTAACGCACAAATCCGGCATATTTAGGCGTTTAGTTCTTCTCTCAAACTGAAAACACACCTGAAATACACAGAATGACCAGATTTTCAGAATAAAAAACTGGGATATCTCTGGTGTTTTGGTGGTTGGTAATAATAAAACTGTGAAACGAGCGCGTAATTAAGGAAAACTGTTCTGCAGAAACTATTCATGACGAACATGTGAGTCAGTATAGTCACATTTTCTTTATGTTTTGGTTGTTTTTAAGCAGATTTTTTGTATTTTACCCAAACAAATGACAATTTATGTTTCTCTTAACTGTTGGTAGGGATCAAATTGGTCAAAAATAGCAACACATGGGACATTTCTTGTATTGTAAAACTGAGGCAAATCATTGGTTTTGGATAAATCTGCTGAGACAGGGGACACAGGGCTCAAAACCGGGACCGTCCCGGATAAACAGGGACGTCTGGTCACATTGGTAATAAACAAAGTTTTCCAAGGTGTTTTTAAACTGCACACACCTTCATTAGAATCATTTGGATAGTTGCAGCCCTGGAATTGCCCATTTTTACAGAACTAAAGGTAATTGAAAACTACCGCTTCATGACATCACAAGGAGGAACAGAACATTCTGAGCTCTGGAGATGCGGACAGACGAATAATAAAGAGTTACTCAAACATGTGAATGAAACAAAACAAACTCCAGGTCTGTTTTTGAGGAGGAAACGACTTTAGAACAAACCTACAGGAAGTCGCCCCCATCAAACTCAAACCTGCACAAAAACTATGTCATGTGTTTGTGCTTCGTTTGTGCTGCAGAAAGTTTCATTTGTGCTGCTTTAGTTTTGGAGAAATTAACGATTCTTTTACAGGTCAAACTGGGGTCAGACCCACAGGAAGCTTCAAAATGCTCTGAAATGTCCTTCAAACGTCCTTCAAAACTTGAAAAAGTTTTGAAGAAAATTATAGAAAACGTTTGTGCTGTGACAGTTTTCATTTGTGAGAGTTTATTTGTAAAATTATTCATTATTATTTCCGCTCATCTGACGGCGACAAACTCCACAAAACTAGAGACGATAAACGATCTGAGGCTGTGGAAAAGTCAGTTTCAGTCTTTAGTCATTTGCTTTTGATTCATATTTTATATAATAACACAGACTTTTCCACAGCCTCAGATCGTTTCTCTTCTCTAGTTTTGTGGAGTTTGTCGCCGTCAGCTGAGCGGAAATGACGTCCTATAATTACAGCAGAAATAATAATGAATAATTTTAGAAATAAACTCCTCCTGTGGGCTCACCACCTGCAGAGGGGTTCATAGGGGGGGTCAGGTGCTATGAGTATTGGGCAGCATGCTGCCCCCGCGACCCAGCCGGATTAAGCGGGAGAAGATGGATGGATGGAAATAAACTCACACAAATGAAAATTGTCACAGCACAAACCAAAGACAAACGTTTTCTATAATTTTCTTCTTGTTTTGAGGCTGTTTCACATTCTGAGGATCTGGACGACGTCATCGACCCAAAATAAAACTGCAAATATCTGAAGAACCAGAATCACACAAACGAAACTTTTTGGAGCACAAACGAAGTACAAAGAGTTCCCTTTCCTTTACTCCTCTGTCCCTCTTCTCTTTCTCCTCCTCTTGCTCTCCCTCTATCCCCCCTTTTTTTTCAATTCAATTTTCATTTGACCTGTTTTTAACCCGGTAAAATGTTTGAGAACTCATTTTCATTTACAAACATTTCCTTCCATCCCTTTCTCTATCTCTCCCTTTCTCCTTCTCTCCCTCTATCCATCTCCCCACCTCTCTCTCCTTCTTATCCCCCGTTCCTCTCCTTCAACCCCCTCGTTTTTATTTGATTTAACCTTTTTCTAACCCGGGAAAATGTTGGAGAACTCATTATCATTTATAAACCTCTCTCTTCCTCCTCCTCTCTTCCTCCTCCTCTCTCCTCCTCCCCTTCATCCCCCTCTCCCCCTCTTCTCTTTCCCCTCCGCTGCACCCTGTCAGTGGTGTCAAACAAGCCCCCCCATGATCTGCGGCGTCTGGGGGAGCGTGGCAGCGCGTGTGCCCGGGCTCCTGCTTCTTTTGGTCCTTTTGGTTCTTCTGCCTGAACCCGCCCTCGCCCCCTGGTCCCTGGGGGTCCTGGGGGGGTCCGGGGGGAAGGGAAGGGGGGGTCCTGGAGGGGGGGGGTTTCCGGGGTCCCGCCTAATGGACAGTTGCGCCCTGCTAACTCGGCCTTTGGCTCAGGCGCTGAATCGGACGCCTAACGGGGCCCCGGCGTTGCTCATGGGTCCTGATGGTGCTGACCTCTCCCGGCCGGAGGAGGAGGAGCCGTTTTCTGCTCCGCTGCTCACACGTCCAGAGTGAAGGAGCGAAGTGTGACTCTGCTGTAATGTTACTGTCTGCTTCTGCGCGTGGGACATAGACGTGTGTGTGTGTGTGTGTGTGTGTGTGACGTCAGTATACATCAGGGGTCTCCAGCCTTTTTTTCCCCCTGTGAGCTCCTTTACAAAACAAAAATGCCACAGAGCTGCTCATTTTAGAGCCTGAAACGATTATAAGAAAGAGGGCGAACCTCTGGGCACAGTTAAGCGTCTATAAAAATAAACATTGTCCATTTATTGCTGCACAAAGTCGGGCTTCAATATGAAACATGTACGGCAAAAGGAGAGTAATTAACCAAAATGTTGTTCCTCAGCACAATGTAAGTAAGTTTTTATTTATATAGCGCTGTCTCACAAAGACGCTTTACAGAACATTACTCATTCTCTCACCACTTTCATGCAGTGTGGGTGAAGTGTCTTGCCTAAGGACACCACCACAGTGGTATAAATCCCACATCCCTTGGCGAGTTACTGCAGGGTGGAGAACGACTGACAGCTCCTGAGCTGCAGGCGGTGACTCCGTCCACAGTGTGTGGACAGAGTTACACTGAACATGGAGGCACTTCCTCCTGACCCCGGCTCCCAAACACTTCACTCTGAAAAACTGACTCCACTCTCTTTATAAAACCACACTAACACACAGGGAGGGCATCTGACACACACTGTGACACAGGGAGGGCATCTGACACACACTGACACACTGACACACACTGTGACACAGGGAGGGCATCTGACACACACTGACACACTGACACACACTGTGACACAGGGAGGGCATCTGACACACACTGACACACTGACACACACTGTGACACAGGGAGGGCATCTGACACACACTGTGACACAGGGAGGGCATCTGACACACACTGACACACTGACACACACTGTGACACAGGGAGGGCATCTGACACACACTGACACACTGACACACACTGTGACACAGGGAGGGCATCTGACACAGCGACAGGTACGAGGTTTTCAATAGAGAAACAGGATTTAAAAAAATCTAAATAAACTGCGATTTAGATTTCATTCAGCCCTGGTGTGAATGTGTGTGTGTGTGTATATATATATATATATATCTGTGTGTGTGTGTGTGTGTATATATATATATCTGTGTGTGTGTGTGTATATATATATATATATACACACACATATATATATCTGTGTGTGTGTGTATATGTGTGTGTATATGTGTGTATATATGTGTATATGTGTGTGTATATGTGTGTATATGTATATATATGTGTATGTGTATATGTGTATATATGTGTGTATATGTATATATATGTGTATATATGTATATATATATGTGTATGTGTATATATGTATATATATGTGTATATGTGTATATATATGTGTATATATGTGTGTGTGTATATATATATGTGTATATATGTGTGTATATGTGTGTGTGTATATGTGTGTATATGTGTATATGTGTGTGTGTGTATATGTGTGTATATGTGTATATATGTGTGTATATGTGTATATATGTGTGTATATATGTGTGTATATGTGTGTGTATATGTGTATATATATATGTGTGTATATGTGTGTATATGTGTGTATATATATGTGTGTATATGTGTGTATATGTGTGTATATGTGTGTATATGTGTGTGTGTATATGTGTGTATATGTGTGTATATGTGTGTGTGTCCACAGAAGCTGCAGTGGAGTTGAGTCCACTGGGAGTTGGAGCTTTAAGGAGGAAAATCCCCCTCAGGCTCCGTGTTTGGAAGACGCACGAGGATGATACCATCCTCCCTCTCCTCTCTCCTCCTTCCTCTCTCCTCCTTCCTCTCTCCTCCTTCCTCCCTCCTCTCTCCTCCTTCCTCTCTCCTCCTTCCTCCCTCCTCTCTCCTCCTTCCTCTCTCCTCCTTCCTCCCTCCTCTCTCCTCCTTCCTCTCTCCTCCCTCCTCTCTCCTCCCTCCTCTCTCCTACTTCCTCTCTCCTCCCTCCTTCCTCCTCCTTCCTCTCTCCTCCCTCCTCTCTCCTCCCTCCTCTCTCCTCCCTCCTCTCTCCTCCTTCCTCTCTCCTCCCTCCTCCTTCCTCTCCTCCCTCCTCCTTCCTCTCTCCTCCCTCCTCTCCTCCCTCCTCCTTCCTCTCCTCCTTCCTCCCTCCTCCCTCCTCTCTCCTCCCTCCTCCCTCCTCTCCTCCCTCCTCCTTCCTCTCTCCTCCTTCCTCTCCTCTCTCCTCTCTCCATCCATCCTCCCTCTCCTCTCTCCATCCTCCATCCATCCTCCCTCTCTACATCCCTCCTCTCTCCTCCCTCCCTCCTCTCTCCATCCCTCCTCCTTCCTCTCTCCTCTCTCCATCCCTCCTCCCTCCTCTCTCCATCCCTCCTCCCTCCTCTCCTGTAATGAGCCCCTCCCTCTCTCTCTCTCTCTCTCTCTCTCTCTCGTGTTTGGGGCAGATTCTGTTGCCCTCATCAGGGGCAGTAGTTTTGTCACAGATTTATTATTGTTTTATTGCCCAGAGAAATGTCCAGAAACAAAACACATGTAGATTACAAAGCATTTTACTTACTTCAACTTTGGAGATGTTATTGCTTTATCTGGTATGTTTCACAGTACGGCATTAAACCAATCTATCGTCAGGGAAACCAAACCAAGACCAAGTCACAGGTCTGATCTGTGGAGAGGCGACGCCGCTCACAGTCCAGCTATAAAACCGTCTGTAACTGAATAAACGTCAAGTAGAAATGTTTAATGTCGCACTGCGGGACATTCCAGGCCAAGCAATGACGTATCCATAGCAACAACAAGCAGGTGACAGACCCCCAAATTAAAAAGTTACACAGTGGAGCTTTAAAATTGCAAAAAAAAAAAGTACAAAATAGGAACCACAAGAAAAAATTTGACAATTCGTAAACTGAAAACGGACAAAAACGTGTTTGTGTGTGTTTATGTGTGTTGTGTATATATTTGTGTGTTTATGTGCATTGTATGTGTTTGTGTGCGTTGTGTGTATATTTGTGTGTTTGTGTGCTTATGTGTGTGTTTGTGTTTGTTTGTGTCTGTTTCGTGCATGTTTGTGTGTGTTGTGTGTATATTTGTGTGTTTATGCGTGTTTGTGTGTTGTGTATATATTTGTGTGTTTATGCGTGTTTGTGTGTGCTGTGTGTATATTTGTGCATGTTTATGTGCATTGTAGGTGTGTTTTTGTGCGTGTTTGTGTGCGTTGTGTGTATATTTGTGTGTTTATGCGTGTTTGTGTGTGTTGTGTGTATATTTGTGTGTTTATGCGTGTTTATGTGCATTGTAGGTGTGTTTGTGTGCGTTGTGTGTTTATGTGTGTTTGTGTGTGTTGTGTGTATATTTGTGTGTTTATGCGTGTTTGTGTGTTGTGTGTATATTAGTGCATGTTTATGTGCATTGTAGGTGTGTTTTTGTGCGTGTTTGTGTGCGTTGTGTGTATATTTGTGCGTGTTTATGCGTGTTTGTGTGTTGTGTGTATATGTGTGTGTTTATGCGTGTTTATGTGCATTGTAGGTGTGTTTTTGTGTGTGTTTGTGTGCGTTGTGTGTATATTTGTGCGTGTGTGCGTTTGCGAGTGGGACGTCTCCTCCTCCGATCTCATGCTGATCTATTCCGTGGACCATCCCGGCGTTCCCTGGCTCCGGCTCCCTCCCGTCTGAGCCCGTCTGTGCGGCGCTGCAGGACCTCGCAGGACGCGCTGTTATTGTTGACACCGCACACTTATTCCTCGGGCAATATGGCCGCTGCGCCCTGGAACATAAACACGGCGCCGGGTCTGCGGAGCGGCGGTTTGGGCACTGGAGAGGACTCATTACCAGAGCACAGACACAGAACAGGACGGACAGAGACGCCGGGACAGACTCGTGCGCGGGATTTTCCTGTTAAGGACACTGGAGTTTGTGTCCGTGTCACTTTATTTTAGTGTTGGGAAAGGAAACAGCTACAAGGAACAGCGGTACTGAGGCCAAATACAGGTTTGTGAGCTGAAATGTGAAATAAATCCTGTTCACGCTGTACTAGGGGTGTAAAAATAACGTAAATATGGTGATATCGTATCGTCAAAGGTCTCACAATAATATCGTGGAGCATCACAATATATCGAATCCCAAGTCAAAAACAGAGGGAACTACATAGACCATGATCCTTTGCTCCGTTTCAGTGCAGACGACATGAAGCAATAACTGTTCTAAGCACTTTTACATCTTCATTCTTTGGATAGAGTCTTGTGAAGCATTTTTAGAGGAAAAGTAGCACAAAATACACAAAATATTGTAATAAATCTGGTACAGTGAGATGTTTATGGTGAAAATATCGTACAGAGAGATTTGGATTTCGTTCCATCCCTAATGACAATAACTGTACCAAATAACTGGTCAAAGCGTTTTATAATGTCAGTCTTGTTATTATGTCGAATATCGTAATATCGTGAGCTTTCCCACGATATCAATCAATCAAACTTTATTTATAAAGCGCTTTTCATACAAAAAATGCAACACAAAGCACTTTATAGTGAGGAAAAAAGACCAATTCCAACATTTCCGACATTTTCTTCCACCTCCACCTCCCCACAAAGCTGACCTACACAGGCGAGTATTGAGATTACCATCTGTGACATCCTTTTTCTTTTACTACTAACTGAATCTGACTATCCGAATCGCAATAAATATCGTACCGTGAGGTTCATACCGCGACAATATCGTATCGTGAGACTTGGATATCGTTACAGCCCTACTCTACACCTCTGATCTCCAGTACAGCTCCAGATCCTGCCGTTCTCTGATGACTCTGATATCAGAGATAAACCGGAGCTGGACCGGAGCTGGAGGACAGGACCCTGAGTGCAAACTTTGTGGAGAGATCCCAGACAAACCATCTGCTCCTGACAAGACCAAGGAGCTGGTGACTGACTCCAGGAGGAAGAGGATGCAGTAACCATCCAGGGCCCTAACGTGGAAATCCTGGACTACTACAAGCACCTTACAATTTCCAGGTGAACGACAGACTGGACTGGAGGGAACAACGGTAAAGCTCAGGTCTTTCAGTGTGTGGAGCAAGTTCCTGGAGATCTTCTACAGTCTGTGGAGCTCAGTCACTCTTATGTAACGGCTAATGGTGCGTTCAGACCGCAGCGTCAGGGCGTCCAGTTTACATGTAAGGTCTATGTGGACGCCCTCGTCGACGTCTTCAGGCATCAGTGCGGCGCATGTCTGCCGTCGAGGCGTCGAGTCTTGAGCATTCAGGCGTCGGCGTTTCTGTGGTTATTTGTTTATTTTAAATGATGGTTTTGTGCAGCACTTTGGAAACGCTTTCAGTTTATGAAATGTGCTATATAAATAAAGTGGATTGGATTGGATTGGCGTCAGAAGACGGGCATCCAGAGTGTCTGAAGTTGAAAAAGCAGAACTTTTGGCGTCAGATGCGCCGCGTATAAACCAATCAGGGACAACCAAACTCCCTGGAGCTGGTGCTCTGTGGGGGGCTCCGCCAATGTGTTTTATGTAATAAATACACTAAAGTCACTCTCTCGACTGGGAAAACACGGCACTCGCAGACCCTGGACGCACCTCAAGCATTTTTCTCCCGTTTCTGCACGACGTCCAAGACACGTGTCGGGGCGGCTGAACTCAAATGCAAAGGCGTCCAAATAGGGGCGTCCAGGTAACAGATAATACTCCCTACAACTGTACAACTCACCCTTATGTCACAGATAATACTCCCTACAACTGTACAACTCACCCTTATGTCACAGATAATACTCCCTACAACTGTACAACTCAGCCTTATGTAACAGATAATACTCCCTACAACTGTACAACTCACCTTTATGTAACAGATAATCCTCCCTACAACTGTACAACTCACCTTATGTAACAGATAATACTCCCTACAACTGTACAACTCACATTTATGTAACAGATAATACTCCCTACAACTGTACAACTCACCCTTATGTCACAGATAATACTCCCTACAACTGTACAACTCACCTTTATGTGACAGATAATACTCCCTACAACTGTACAACTCACCCTTATGTGACAGATAATACTCCCTACAACTGTACAACTCACCCTTATGTAACAGATAATACTCCCTACAACTGTACAACTCACCTTTATGTGACAGATAATACTCCCTACAACTGTACAACTCACCCTTATGTCACAGATAATACTCCCTACAACTGTACAACTCACCCTTATGTCACAGATAATACTCCCTACAACTGTACAACTCAGCCTTATGTAACAGATAATACTCCCTACAACTGTACAACTCACCTTTATGTAACAGATAATCCTCCCTACAACTGTACAACTCACCTTATGTAACAGATAATACTCCCTACAACTGTACAACTCACCCTTATGTGACAGATAATACTCCCTACAACTGTACACCTCACCCTTATGTGACAGATAATACTCCCTACAACTGTACAACTCACCTTTATGTGACAGATAATACTCCCTACAACTGTACAACTCACCTTTATGTAACAGATAATACTCCCTACAACTGTACAACTCACCTTTATGTGACAGATAATACTCCCTACAACTGTACAACTCACCCTTATGTCACAGATAATACTCCCTACAACTGTACAACTCACCCTTATGTGACAGATAATACTCCCTACAACTGTACAACTCACCTTATGTAACAGATAATACTCCCTACAACTGTACAACTCACCTTTATGTGACAGATAATACTCCCTACAACTGTACAACTCACCTTTATGTGACAGATAATACTCCCTACAACTGTACAACTCACCTTTATGTGACAGATAATACTCCCTACAACTGTACAACTCACCCTTATGTAACAGATAATACTCCCTACAACTGTACAACTCACCTTTATGTAACAGATAATACTCCCTACAACTGTACAACTCACCCTTATGTAACAGATAATACTCCCTACAACTGTACAACTCACCCTTATGTGACAGATAATACTCCCTACAACTGTACAACTCACCTTTATGTGACAGATAATACTCCCTACAACTGTACAACTCACCTTATGTAACAGATAATACTCCCTACAACTGTACAACTCACCTTATGTGACAGATAATACTCCCTACAACTGTACAACTCACGCTTATGTGACAGATAATACTCCCTACAACTGTACAACTCACCTTTATGTGACAGATAATACTCCCTACAACTGTACAACTCACGCTTATGTGACAGATAATACTCCCTACAACTGTACAACTCACCTTATGTAACAGATAATACTCCCTACAACTGTACAACTCACCTTTATGTGACAGATAATACTCCCTACAACTGTACAACTCACCCTTATGTCACAGATAATACTCCCTACAACTGTACAACTCACCTTATGTAACAGATAATACTCCCTACAACTGTACAACTCACCTTTATGTGACAGATAATACTCCCTACAACTGTACAACTCACCTTTATGTGACAGATAATACTCCCTACAACTGTACAACTCACCTTTATGTGACAGATAATACTCCCTACAACTGTACAACTCACCCTTATGTAACAGATAATACTCCCTACAACTGTACAACTCACCTTTATGTAACAGATAATACTCCCTACAACTGTACAACTCACCCTTATGTAACAGATAATACTCCCTACAACTGTACAACTCACCTTATGTAACAGATAATACTCCCTACAACTGTACAACTCACCTTATGTAACAGATAATACTCCCTACAACTGTACAACTCACCTTATGTAACAGATAATACTCCCTACAACTGTACAACTCACCTTTATGTGACAGATAATACTCCCTACAACTGTACAACTCACCTTTATGTCACAGATAATACTCCCTACAACTGTACAACTCACCTTTATGTGACAGATAATACTCCCTACAACTGTACAACTCACCCTTATGTAACAGATAATACTCCCTACAACTGTACAACTCACCTTTATGTCACAGATAATACTCCCTACAACTGTACAACTCACCTTTATGTGACAGATAATACTCCCTACAACTGTACAACTCACCTTATGTAACAGATAATACTCCCTACAACTGTACAACTCACCTTTATGTCACAGATAATACTCCCTACAACTGTACAACTCACCCTTATGTCACAGATAATACTCCCTACAACCTATGTCCTGTCAATCATCACATCTTCCTATGACCTCATGTATAAAGTTGAGATTTTGTATTTTATTACTTCTTTTCCCATTTTATTTTGACTTGTACATTTACATTTATATAATTATACCTCATTTCACACCCGTCTCTTGCTCTTTTTTGCTCCTTATTTAGAATTTATTATCACCATTTACGTTTTTTACTCTTCGTTAATATATTTTATTGTCATGTTTGAGCCGCTGCGTCCAAAGTCATTTCCCTTGCGGATCGATAAAGTTTGTCGAAGTCGCTTTTGTCACAATCGTACCGTTAGCGCCGCTGAACTTTTCCTTGTTGTGCATGTGTTATCGGTGCCTGTTTTTCCTGCTGTTTGACATCTGCACTTCATTCTCACCTCCACCTGCGGCGCCTCGGATACATAAAGTAAAAACACCTCCATATGATTATTCATGTACATTACACGTGGATTTTTACAGCGCGTCACAGCAGCACGTCTGAAAAACTCGCCTACGACTCCCGAAAATCACGCGCGAGACTCTGGAATTCATTTAAGTTCAGTATATTTACAATTTGAACAAAGGAAACTCGGAGTTCACCGGTCAGACGGACCTAAACTCGGAGGTTTGTGGTTCGATTCCCGCTCTCAGTCGTGCAAACTGTCATTTTGTACATGGTAAAAATCCTATTATATTCCTGAAAAAGTTGGAATTCTGTAATATTTTAACAGCGATACAGAACTAACCAAAAAGTTGAACATTCAGCTTAAAAAAAATGAAGACACTACTCGTTTTCTGTGCGTTTTAAGAAAAAAAAAAAGGTTTATAAGTTAGTTTTACTGCTCAATTACAACTGTAGGCTATAAAAATCCTATTATATTCCACAAAAAGTTGGAATTCTGTCATATTTTAACAGTAATACACAGGTAAAAGAAAGGAAAAGGTTTATCTATTTAAAAAAATGAAGACAAAACTCATTTTTTATGTGTTTTAAGAAAAAGGTCATGTTCATACGTTAGTTTTATTGCTCAATTACAACCGCAAGCTATAAAAAATCCTATTATATTCCTCAAAAAGTTGGAATTCTGTAATATTTTAACAGTAATACACAGGTAAAAGAAACCATAACCAAAAAGTTGAACATTCAGCTTTAAAAAAATGAAGACACTACTCGTTTTCTGTGCGTTTTAAGAAAAAAAAAAGGTTTATAAGTTAGTTTTACTGCTCAATTACAACTGTAGGCTATAAAAATTCATATTATATTCCAAAAAAAGTTGGAATTCTGTCATATTTTAACAGTAATACACAGGTAAAAGAAACCATAACCAAAAAGTTGAATGTTCATCTTCATGTCGACATCACCAAATCGTCAAGTTTCTCACGCAAAAACAAAAAAAAGGGAAAAAATTGAATGAAAAATAAATACTCTATAAATAAATACTCCATGTTTGTGACCTCCCTCACTTCTTCTTGAGTCTAACGTTATGTTTGTGATTTATGATTGTGTAGAAAATGGTTTTCTTCAATCTTAAAAAATAAAGTATGACAAAAAGAAATAATAATATCGATTCGTGTCTGATTTTCGATACTTTTTACAGCCCCGTTTCTCATTTACAGTGTTTTTTTTTTTTCTCAGAATCAGAATCAGAATGACTTTTATTCATCTCCGAGGGGAAATTTTCTTTGTTACAGGTTTACAGTTCTGTTTTAGTCCTGGTTCAGGTTTAGTGCTTGTTTACTTCTGATTTAGTCCAGTTTTAGTCCTGATTTAGTCCTGATTTAGTCCTGATTTAGTCCTGATGTAGTCCTGATGTAGTCCTGATTTAGTCCTGATTTAGTCCTGATTTAGTCCTGATTTAGTCCTGATGTAGTCCTGATTTAGTCCTGATTTAGTCCTGATGTAGTCCTGATTTAGTCCTGATGTAGTCCTGATTTAGTCCTGATTTAGTCCTGATGTAGTCCTGATGTAGTCCTGATGTAGTCCTGATGTAGTCCTGATTTAGTCCTGATTTAGTCCTGATTTAGTCCTGATGTAGTCCTGATGTAGTCCTGATGTAGTCCTGATGTAGTCCTGATGTAGTCCTGATTTAGTCCTGATTTAGTCCTGATTTAGTCCTGATTTAGTCCTGATTTAGTCCTGATGTAGTCCTGATTTAGTCCTGATGTAGTCCTGATTTAGTCCTGATTTAGTCCCGATGTAGTCCCGATTTAGTCCTGATGTAGTCCTGATTTAGTCCTGATGTAGTCCTGATTTAGTCCTGATTTAGTCCTGATGTAGTCCTGATTTAGTCCTGATGTAGTCCTGATTTAGTCCTGATTTAGTCCTGATGTAGTCCTGATTTAGTCCTGATTTAGTCCTGATGTAGTCCTGATTTAGTCCTGATGTAGTCCTGATTTAGTCCTGATGTAGTCCTGATTTAGTCCTGATGTAGTCCTGATTTAGTCCTGCCTCATTCCAGGTTCTGTTCTGTTTTAGTCCTGCTTTAGCCTTGGTTTAGTCCTGGTTTAGACCTGGCTGAGTCTCTGGTTTAGTCCTGATTTAGTCCTGGTTCAGTCCTGCTTTAGTCCTGGTTTAGTCCTGGTTCAGTCCTGCTTTAGTCCTGGTTTAGTCCTGGTTCAGTCCTGCTTTAGTCCTGGTTTAGTCCCGGTTCAGTCCCGGTTCAGTCCTGGTTCAGTCCTGGTTTAGTCCTGGTTTAGTCCTGGTTTAGTCCCGGCTTAGTCCTGGTTCAGTCCTGGTTCAGTCCTGCTTTAGTCCTGGTTTAGTCCTGGTTCAGTCCTGGTTCAGTCCTGCTTTAGTCCTGGTTTAGTCCTGGTTTAGTCCTGGTTTAGTCCCGGCTTAGTCCTGGTTCAGTCCTGGTTCAGTCCTGCTTTAGTCCTGGTTTAGTCCTGGTTCAGTCCTGGTTCAGTCCTGCTTTAGTCCTGGTTTAGTCCTGGTTCAGTCCTGCTAATCAGGTCTAAATCAGATAAATCAGCTTTAATCAGAATCAGAATTACTTTCATTCATCTCCGAGGGGAAATTTCCTTCGTTACAGATGCAGCCGACCCAGAACATGCAGATAGAACCAAATGTTCCAAAATAAGACAAGATAAATACAATAAGATAAAAGATAAAAATACTTCTCTCTCCAAAAAAATTATTTCCATCAAGCGACACGTTTCCATCTACACACATTTCCCGCTGTGATTTTCCTCGTTCCCGTCCTGCAGACGCCGACGTGATGGTGTGATGTGATGGTTTTTCCAGGTCAACTCTGTCCCGAGACATCTCCACCGATCCTCCGCCGACTTCACCGATCCTCCGCCGACTTCACCGATCCTCCGCCGACTTCACCGATTTTGCATTTTTGTAGCTAAGGCCCTAAATGAAGCATTTTTTATGTTCAAAAAGTGGTTTCTACATGTTTGCTGTGTGTTTTGTATAAAAGAGTGAATTTTATTTTCAGTTTTTTTTTCATCTCTATTTCTGGTCCTGTAGCTTTTATCACAGCCTCATGACACAACTACAGCAGCAGATTGTGAAATAACAGGTTGGACTGAACAAAAGGAGGTAGAACACTTCATTAGGGGGTAAAAGGGGCAGTTTTAAAAGCAAAATTAAGAAAAAAATCCAGGCGAGGAGAAATGTACTAAAATTGCCCTTAGGTCTTCGGGGGTTAAAGCTACAGTTTCCACGTTGCCAAAAATGAACTCTGCTTTAAAAAGTCCATGTAAAAACTTCATTCCTGATGAAAATGATTATTCGGAGTTCAGCTTAATCCTGAAGTCAGTGTGTGGTTCATTCTGATTTTAAAGCCCAATGAGTTTGTCTTCTTCCTCCTTCTCCGACACTCTTCCCTTCTCCTCCTCAGCTCACAGACGTAAAGCGTGAGGACAGAATTCTCCAGCTGCTGCTTCATTATCATCGGAACCACTGCAGGAAAAAGTTTGGATCGTGTTTGTGTCGGCGGCGAAACGACAAACCGAGATGACAGAAAAGCTGAGAGCAGCTGAAGTGTGGGTTTTCTTCCCAAAGACGGAAATACGTTTGTGTCGCTGTCCAATCAGAACCTTCCCCACCCCCAGACGTTCAGCGGGATTAAATAAAGACCATTTAACAAGTTTTCCGTGGAAATCTCAATTCAGAATTATTATTTCTATGTGAAGGAAAATATTTTAATTCCAAACTATTTAATTCATAATTTAAAAACATGTAAACGTGGCCAATGTGTAACTTTCCTGGTTTTCAGTTAATACCTCAGAGGAGTATTAGATTCCCTCTTTAAAGGTCTGTCACCTGTTTGTTTCCATGGATACGTCATTTCTCTGCCTGGAATGTTCCACAGTGTGACATTAAATACATTGACTTTACATTTATTCAATTACAGGTGGTTTTAAAGCTCAAAAACACCTTGAAAAACAACATTCACTACGAAAAAGTATTTTCTAGCATAGTTAAACTGACTTGAATTAAGCAGATTCATCTTAAAAGACCAATTTTAAGATTTTTTTACTTAATAAGATGAGATTTTTTACCTGTTTCAAGATATTCCATCCTGATTTATCTTATCTCGATATTACAACTTATTCTAAGCACTTTTTATATTAAATCAGTCCAGGTTAAGCCTCTTTAACTTCCTTCTCAAACCAATAAGGTGAAAAATCTTGCCATAAATACTTGAAACTAGTGTTTTCTGAGATTCGTATTTCGTCTTGTTTTAAGAAAACTTGTTAAGTGAAAATGTCTCACTGCACTGGCAGAAAATTTCACTTAAAATAGGGCATTTTTACCTCAAAATTGCTATTTTTTTCTTATTTTTTTAAAGGCTTTTTTTGCAGTGTTCTGACTGTGAGCGGCGTCGCCTCTCCACAGTTCTGACCTGTAACTTGCTCTGGTTCGGTCTCCATGACGACAGAAAGGTTTAACGCCGTACCGCAACACCTACTGTCAAGACAAAACAATAATCTATGCATTTTAGTTTGTTTTTTCCGACCGGGAGTGAATCTGACACGGCCTTGGCGGCGCTCCACGTTTTCCACGTTCCGAGTTTTTAAACGTCGTTGGAAATGTAATTATGCAAAGTGTAAAACATTATGTAAAACTTTGGGGGAGGACGGAGGGGAAGGTCAGCGCCGCACTCGGAAATAGGCTGAAATCGTTAGCGCCTGGCTCGCTCCCAAGTGCCTCGAACGCTCCGGGTTTGGCAACGCACGTCCGGCACATCTGGAAGAACGTGGAGTCAGAACCGGCGCGGGTCTACGGTCAGTCTAAATATTCAATCAAACTTCTTAGTCAAACACACGGAGCACAAACAGCGGCGTATTTAGTGTGATTATAGAGTTATTTGCTCTCTGCCTTCCGTAAATCGGATTCTCTGAGCAGTGAGTAATAAGGCTGAGTGCTTCTGACTGGGGGATTAGATTTGCAAAGTATTTGTGTCAAAAAAACAAGATTTTAACTCATTAGAATAAAAAAAAACACTCAGGATTTCGCTTTCTTTTCATCACGTGTCAATAATCGCGCGGGATTCTCCTAAAGTGACGTTTCTTTTCACAAAAACCCTTAAAAAGCGCCTTTTTTTGGTTGGAAAATTCGTCAAAACGAGACACTTTTCTTCACGGCGATGCTGCTTCTTCGCCTGGAATGTTCCGCAGTACGGCACTGAAACGTTTTATCATCACGGAGACCAAACCGGACCGGAGTTACAGGTCAGATCTGCAGAGAGGCGACGCCTGGTTTAGTCCTGGTTTAGTCTTAGTTTAGTCCTGGTTTAGTCCTGGTTCAATCCTGGTTCAGTCTTGTTTTAGTTCTGATTCAGTCCTGGTTTAGCTTTGTTTTAGTCCTGGTTTAGTCCTGATTTAGTCCTGTTTTAGTCTTGTTTTAGTCCTGGATCAGTCCTGGTTTAGTCTTGTTTTAGTCCTGATTTAGTCCTAGTTCAATCCTGGTTTAGTCCTGTTTTAGTCCTGGTTCACTCCTGGTTTAGTCTTGTTTTAGTCCTGGTTTAGTCCTGATT
Organism: Odontamblyopus lacepedii; assembly: GCA_034769755.1. Taxonomy (NCBI): domain Eukaryota; kingdom Metazoa; phylum Chordata; class Actinopteri; order Gobiiformes; family Gobiidae; genus Odontamblyopus; species Odontamblyopus lacepedii. The sequence goes on from CM068350.1 coordinate 36,840,602, forward strand.
TAGTCCTGTTTTAGTCCTGGTTTAGTCCTTGTTCAGTCCTGGTTCAGCCCTGGTTTAGTCCTGTTTAAGTCCTGTTTTAGTCCTGGTTCAGTCCTGGTTTAGTCTTGTTTTAGTCCTGGTTTAGTCCTCTTTTAGTCCTGGTTTAGTCCTGGTTTAGTCCTGATTTAGTCCCGTTTTAGTCCTGGTTTAGTCCTGTTTTAATCCTGGTTCAGTCCTGGTTTAGTCCTGCTTTAGTCCTGTTTTAGTCCTCTTTTAGTCCTGGTTTAGTCCTGGTTTAGTCCTGTTTTAGTCCTGTTTTAGTCCTGGTTCAGTCCTGGTTTAGTCCTGGTTTAGTCCTGTTTTAGTCTTGGTTCAGTCCTGGTTGATCTGACCTCTGAACAATGATGTTTTTTACGTCGGGATCGGGATTCGAACCCCGAACCTTCGGATCAGGGGACAAACTCCACCGACTGAGACTCAGTAAAAACTCCAGAAGTTTTTTTGGTGCAATAAACACGAGTCTAATAAAAACAAACTTCTATTTCGGTCGATTTTCTGGTTAAATTAATCCAAACCGGGCTTTGTTTTGCCCACAGGACGAGCGGCAAACGCCCATGTGTGAGTCACTGCTGTGCCGAGGCCGTTCCCGGTCAGTTTTCCGCAGTTTTCCGCTGGTGGATCCCGCAGCGTTCCCAGTTTGCCAGGCGAGTTTTTTTTTTTTTTTGCTGCTTTTTCTTTACAGTTATTTTTTTTTTCAAAACCGCAACTTTGGGATGAGATCTGAGACGCGCGCGGACACTTTTCCATCTGTCGGCTTCGTTTGGGAAAAAATAAAATAAAATAATGAAGAAAAAAAAGGGAAGAGGGAAGAGAGATTGAAATGGGAAATGCAAAATGTATGTTTCTGCCACAGCTTTGTTCCTCTGTCTGTTTTTCCAAGTGGCAAATGTGGACAGAGAATGAAGAGTCTCTGGGGCCGAGGAGAGAGGGAGGGAGGAGGAAAGGAGGAGGAGGAAAGGAGGAGGAGAGAGGGAGGAGGAGGAAAGGAGGAGGAGAGAGGGAGGAGGAGGAAAGGAGGAGGAGAGAGGGAGGAGAAGGAAAGGAGAAGGAGAGAGGAGGAGGAGGAAAGGAGGAGGAGAGAGGAGGAGAAGGAAAGGAGAGAGGAGGAGGAGGAAAGGAGGAGGGAGAGAGGAGGAAAGGAGGAGGGAGAGAGGAGGAGGAGGAAAGGAGGAGGGAGAGAGGGAGGGAGGGAGGAGGAGGAAAGGAGGAGAAGGAAAGGAGGAGGGAGAGAGGGAGGAGAAGGAAAGGAGGAGGAGAGAGGGAGGAGGAGGAAAGGAGGAGGGAGAGAGGAGAGAGGAGGAAAGGAGGAGGGAGAGGAGGAGAGAGGAGGAAAGGAGGAGGGAGAGGAGGAGAGAGGAGGAAAGGAGGAGGGAGAGGAGGAGAGAGGAGGAAAGGAGGAGGGAGAGGAGGAGAGAGGAGGAAGAGAAGGAGAGAGGAGGAAAGGAGGAGGGAGAGAAGGAGAGAGGAGGAAAGGAGGAGGGAGGGAGGAGGAGGAAAGGAGGAGGGAGAGAGGGAGGAGAATGAAAGGAGGGAGAGAGAGAGAGGAGGGGTAGACAAGGTGAGGAAAAGGGAGAGATGAAGGGATAGATGCTAATGAAAGGAGGATGAAGAGAGAGTGACAGACAGAAGAGAGAGAGAAAGAGAGAGAGGAGGGAAAGGGGGAGAGGGGAAAGTGTGAATGTGAATAAAAGGATGGAGAGAGTGACAGGTGGAGAGAAAGAGGGGTAAAGGAGGACAGAGGAGGAGAGTGAGAGGAAGAGAGAGGAGAGTGTGGATGCGAATGAAAGGAGGATGACAGTGACAGGCAAAGAGAGAGAGAGAGAAGATGAGAGATAGTGAAGGGGACAGAAAAAAATGAGGAAGAGTAAAAGATACAAATGAAAGAGTGATGGAGAAAGGGACAGAGCGACACAGAGAGAAAGAAAAGAGGAGAGAAAATTGATGCAAATGAAAGGATGATGAGGAGAAAGCAGGAAAAAGAGAGTGAGGAGAGAGGGAGAGAAAAAAAGAAAGAGAGGATTGATGCAAATGAAAGGATGATAGAGAGAGAGCAGGAAAAAGAGAGTGAGGGGAGAAAGAAAGAGGATAGATGCGAATGAAAGGATGATGGGGAAAGAGTGTGGAGAGAGAGGGAGAGAAAAAGAAAGAGAAAGAAAAGATGGATACAAATGAAAGGATGATGGAGAGACAGCAGGAAAGAGAGAGAGTGAGGAGAGAGGGAGAGAAAAAGAAAGGGAAATGAAGGATTATGTGAATGAAAGAATGATGACAGAGAGAGAGAGAGAGTGAGGGGAGAGCAAGAAAGAAAGAAAGAAAGAAAAAGAGAGAATGGATGCAAATAAAAAGATGAGAGAGAGAGCAGGAAAGAGAGTGAGTGGAGGGAGAGGAAGAGAAAAAGAGAAATGGAGGATTGATGTGAATGAAAGGATGATGGAGAGAGAGAGCAGGAAAGAGAGAGCGTGAGGAGAGAGGAAGAGAAAGAGAGGATGGATGCAAATGATAGGAGGATGGAGCGAGAGAGAGAGAGCAGGAAAGAGAGTGAGGAGAGAGGGAGAGAAAAAGAGGACAGACGCAAATGAAATGATGATGGGGAAAGAGAGTGTGGAGGGAGAGGGAGAGAAAAAGAAAGCAAAAGAAAAGATGGATGCAAACGAAAGGATGAGGAGGAGAGAGAGAGAAGGAAAGGGAGAGAGAGTGAGGAGAGAGGGAGAGAGAAAGAAAGAGAGGATGGATGCGGATGAGAGGACAATGGAGCGAGAAAGGAGGAAAAAGAGAGTGAAGGGAGAGAAAATGAGAAAGACACAAATAGATACAAATGAAAAGAGAGTGAGGGGAAAGGGAAAGAGAAAGAAAGGATTGATGTGAACGAGAGGATGATGAGGAGAGAGAGCAGGAAAGAGAGAGAGAGAGAGAGAGCGTGAGGGAAAAAGAGAGGAGCGACGTGAGTGAAAGCCGGACGGAGGGAGCGAGGAGAGGCGGAGGAGAGGATGGATGCAAATGAACGAATGATGGGGAGAGAGCGACAGACACAGAGGGGAAGAGACAGAGCGAGGGAGCGAGGGAGAGGAGGAGGAGGAGGAGGAGGAGGAGGAAGCCAGCAGCGCCTCTCTTTTCTCCCCATCCTCCTTTTCCCCGGCTTCTCCTTGTCGTGCCAACCAGCAGCTCGCAGTCTGTTCTCCTTTGAGCTTTCCATTCTACCACCAGAAAAGAAAAAAAATCAATTCCATATTTCCATAATCCACACTCCTGTCTGTCTACACGTCTTTTGCCGGGGCCCCCCCACACTTCCCTCCCTCCGTCCCCTCCACCCCTCCCTCCCTCCCCTCCCCGCATCCCTCGCTCCGCTCCCTCCCCAGGGGTAGCGTAGCCTAACCCCGGCGCTCCGATCCGGCAGTCTACAAATGTCATTACCTCGCCGCAACAATAACGGCCCCCGACAAAAGGGGGCCCTCGCTCTGAGCCCCGAGGTGCGCCCCGCCATATGCCGAGCCCGGGCCGGGGTTCGGAGAGGGAGAGAGAGCGCCGGGCGGGACACCGGGATGCCCCGCCACAAAGGGGGTAAAGGAGTTCCTAATCCGCGTAATGAGGGACGTGAATGCCGCTTTATGTAAACGGGGGAAAGGGCAATCCCTCTGTACACAAGAGCGTTAAGAGACCGGGAGAAAGAGGAAGAGGATTGAGCTGAAGAGGGTCCGGGAAGCGTTGGGCCCCGGAGCAGATGCACTCGTCGGTCAGCAGGGGTCGCCAAAAACACTTAAAACAAACCAGCTCCAGCAGGGACTTGGATCTCGTCAGAACATTACTCATCATTACTGTGAATCACCGATGAAACGCTCTGGGACGGAGGTGTAGGAGGGCAGACACGGCGGCACATTTAGGGTTCTGATACCGTTAAACCTTCTCAGCATTTTATTTTTTAGATTTAAGGCATTACAGCGCCTAATTAAAAATGATTTTGTAGCCAGCTCCAGCCGGATGTACGCGCTCAGCTCCGGCTCTGTGTTTCTCAAGGGGAAGAGAGAAGAAGAAAGAAACCGGACTGGGCACGTTTAGCGGCTTGTATCAGGTCTGCAGCAAAACTAAACTCCGCCCCCTCCGCCACCTGCTCCGTTTGGCCTCAGCCCGTTGGTCCGACAGCCCAACAGTCCCAAAACGGAGCAGTGAGTAGATCCCGTTAGTCCGAGCGAACACGGTAGAGCTGCAGGGACGACTTGTAACGCGCTGAGGATAAACCGTTCGGACATTCGGAGCGTGGCTGGAAATCTCGTCGGTTTAGAGCCACAAACACCTGAATAAGAAAAGCTACGTTGCACCATTAGCGGCGTATGAGTATATACACGCCGTAAGCGCCAAGCCGAGAACCAGGACTGAACCAGGACTGAACCAGGACTGGACAGGACTGAACCAGGACAGAGCCTTAAACTGAAAATATAACCGCACATTCATTTGAGTTGAGCAAAACAAATTCAGGTATTATAATAACTATAATATCACATTACGTTCTTATGCACTGCAGATTTTTTTAATGACGGTAATGAAACCGATACCGTTGCTACTTTTTGATACCTCGGGATACAGTATTACCACATTACCCCCCAGCCCTGGGCACATGTGTTACCATCAGTGAGAGGATCAAGCCCAAACTGTAAAATAAGAGCTAAGATACACAGTACTGTCCCCATGGGGTTAGCTCAGGACCGTCATGTGTGCAGACAGCGTTCAGGGCGTTGGGTTTACACATGCAAAGACTATGGGGGATGTTTCTGTGGCGCATCTGAACATGAATGACACAGGAATGTTTTAAAAAACCTTTTGCTTTTGGACGAAATTTGCAGAGCGTCATCGTGTTTCAAGTGTCTGTTCTCAGATGTAAAGGCGTCCAAACAGAGGAGTCTGATTTGGGGAGGACGGGGAAAATGGAAAACTGAGAAATCCGTGTCTGGGAAAACCCTCCCAGACACACAGACAGAACATGCGAACTCCACAAAGAAAAGGTCGAGCAGTTGAATTGGGAACCTCCTTCCACTGAGACAAGACACTTATACCTCTTTTCCACCGCAACAAACCAGGCGCCGGTTCTGGGCTGGTGCTTCCTGCCGATTATCCAAGAACCAGCTCGTTTTCCCGTTAGCCCCGATAATAACAACACCGGAGGACTATCGCAACAGATCTATTTCGCTGCTATTCATTTTACATCTGAAGACGAAACACACAGCTCTCCATCACTGCTATGGGCAAAGGATGCTTTCCCGAAGAAAAGTAATTGTTGCTGCAGGCCGGAGCACAGAGTTGATTACTTATAACGGCCGAAGCGACGCGGCCCGCTGCTCCGAGGGCTCCGCTGATCTGTTTTTTGTAATAAATACACTAAAGTCACTCTCTCGACCCGAAAAACACGGCGTCCAAGACCTGTGTTGGGGGGCGTCTGAATTCAAATGCAAAGGCGTCACCATTAGCGCGACTTCTTCTGTAAGTGCGTCACTATAACCCCGCCCCCAGCACCTACGTCACCGGTTCTTGTTTCTGGACCAGCCTTTAGTTGGTGCCGAGTTGGAACCGGTTCTTCAGGGCCAGAGCCGGTTTATTTGTGTGGAAAAACAAAGAACTGGTTCAAGATTTGGCACCGGCTCCGAACCAGCGCTGGAACTGCCTCGGTGGAAAGGGGGTGTTCGCCGCTATGCTGCAGAACTAAGTTTAAGTAGATCTGACCTTTCAAAGTGCATCTAGAGCTTTAGAGTCATTTTAGAATCAGGTTTGAATTGGTTTTTTTTGTTTTTTACAGTCTGGACTTGTATCAAACAGGAATGTAAATAGACAGATCATTGTTCTGGGTCTGCACGTGCTGCAGCTCCACTCCTGATCCACGACCTGCACATTTACTTCAGTATTATTAGTATTCCACACGGCGCTCTGGAGTGAGCTCTTTATTTCACCGGCTGCACTGTGTTTAAGCCCAAACCTTAGTGCTCTTAGTGCCATATGCCACAGCCGGACTGGTGGGGACTTGGACTTGGCGGGGCTCCGGTCGGCCCCTTCTCCAAACGCCCTGAAAGCGGCGTAATCCTCTCTCTTATGTAAACGCGAGGGGCCAATCCCCTTGTACCTCCAGCCCGGGCGAGGGGAGAGACGTGGGGGGCCGGGGCATCTGGAGTAGTGGATCAAACCTGTGTCAACACATGTTTACTCGGTGTTTCATCTTTCCTTTCTGATGCCTCTCCGACGGGCCTGCGCAGCGTGGTCTCGGTAGCGTCTGGCTGTTTCTTGTGCTGCGGCGTTAGCGTGGTTAGCAGACATAGCCTCCAGCGTCTTTGCACCACTCGGTTTATTCCTCAAAGTGGATCAGAGAAGAAGGAGGGCGATACAGACCCGGCCCGCTCCACCGCTGGGCCCGCGGACGCCGAGCCTACGCACATATCGTCATCTTGTTCATAAGATGCGGGGAGTACGGAGGCCCCAGAGGTCAGATCCTGATAACGAATCAAAAAGAGCAACAAGACGACCGACAAAGGCAAAGGAGAGGGCCGGGATTTGATTGTGATTCGACCGATTTGAACAGTTCCGGTTTTCTAAAGGCTGAGCGGCAAAAGTGCAAAGAGCTTAAGATATAAACACTTAACTTGATCAGAAAATGACTTAAAAATATTGAAATCATGCAGCAAGATCGTTTTACTTAACAAATTATCTTAAAATAAACGACCTCTAGACTAGAATGAAGCGTCTCATAATGAGTAAATCAATAATAAATCTGAAAACGAGACGAATAACCTGATAGAAGTGTTAAAATCTTGGTCAAATCAGAGAAATTTGCAGCGTACCATTCTTGCCTCACAGGAAGAAGGTTCCAGGTTCAATTCTCAGGTCTTTCTGAGTAGAGTTTGCATGTTCTCCCTGTGTCTGGCTGGGTCAAATCCTCCAGCTAAGTTCCTGAATAGGGCTGCAACAATTATATTTTCTTAATCCAGTAGTCAAGCGATTACTTTGTATGTAGATTTAGATTTTCAAAATACAATATTAACCAAAAAAAGACAGAAATACAGTAACTGAAGGCGACTAAATAGAGAATATGTATGGTTAAAGCGTATTGTTGATGAAAAACAGATTTTTTTGTATTCTTTTTTTGACATTTTGATTTAATAATGTCACTGTCTTTGTTCTAAATCAGGGGAGACCAAACTTTTTTCTCTGGGGCCACATTATCGCTCCTGATTGTGATGAGGGGCCGGGGACAGGTTAGGGGCTTTATAGTGACAACGCAGATTATAATCTTTAAAAAACAACACAGTTTCTTCACATATTAGATAAACTGCACTGAAAACTTGGCACACTCTGTCAACTTTTTGTACTTATAACTGCAGAACGGTACTATGCGTAGGTGCTGGCGTCACCGTTTGATCTCGAGCTTGTCAGGTGACGAAAATTCGGTGGAAAATGTAAATACTTCATATAACTATTTAAATAAAAGTAGAAATACTATATATAAATATCATTTCTTAATTGAAAAAAAAACAACAAAATACAAGCTGCAGACATGTTATTTGCCAAAAAATGCTGGAGGACTGCCTCAAAGGGCCAGTTCAAGCGGTGGAGGGTCCCGGAGTCGGTCCCCGGGCCGTAGTTTGATGACCCCTGCTCTAAAGGGTCTTTCTGTGTGTGTTTTAGAGCCTTTAAAGTCCAGACAACCATTACAACTATCAAAATACGACGACAGGATTGGCTCTTACAGGAAACGTGTCAGGATGTTAGCGCTATAGTCCTGACCAAGACCAGCTCAGGGTCTGGAGATGGTCCCAATGCTCCCGTAACCAAGAGACACTGAAAAATGGGTCAAATGCAGAGGACACATTTCCCTACAGAGACAGTAAACCTTAAAATTATACATATATATTTTCTTTATTTAATTGAAGCTACCTGATAATTAAATCCGGCTGTGTTAGTCTTTTGTTAGTTTGTCAACTCATTTTCCAGGGAGTCCATAACATTACGTTCATAGTGACCTGAATAATCTTGATTTTCGATTAATATAGAGATCTGGACTTCTCATCGCTGTATATTGTGGCTGTGACGTATTGTGGTTTAAAAACGGTCTTTGTTTTTAAGTCTCCTTTTGGTCAATGCATAAATTAAATTTACTTTTAGCAACTCGGAATGTCACAGTGTGTATTTTTAGTGCCGCATTTATCTCTGGTAGAAACAGAGTCTAGCAACAGCCTCGACGGCCCTGGCAAAACTACAACTTCCTTCTTGTGTAATCATCAATAGATAAAAATAACTGCGCCGCTCGAAATAAAACTGTGTTCACCTTAAAGAGGGGCCACTGTGCGGAAACGACTTTTTGGAGCGTTATAACATGTTATAATGTTGTTCCCTCATCAAAAACACGCCTGAAGTGCATGTTTGACTAATTTAGTGATCTCTCCTGAGCCCTACGAACCCTCGTCATGGTGAGGTGTACGATTCTGTACGAGGCTCCGCCCACAAGCCCAAGTCACCCAGGCTCCCACGCGATAATTCTCCATGAATATACAAAAACGTGACACAAAAACAAAAACAACACACTAAAACTTCACAAACCTGATGCAAAGTGGATTCATTTCATTAGCTGAATACACGCCGATGGTAATGGAAATCTGACGGGGGAGTGACTTAGCACTGCGAGCAATGAGAGGGTGGACTCAGAGCGTGCACTAAACTAACTAAACTACTAAACGAACTAAAGTGAAGCTCATAAAACATGTTAATACGTTGTTTTCGACAATTAAAGCATTTTCCAAACAATAAAAGCTAACACAGGCCACGTTTACATGACGTTTTTTAACTGTGAATTAACTGTTCTGAATAAAATAGTTCGGAATCAAAATATTCTCCTTCGCGTTTACATGGAAAGAATAATTCTGAATTGAGGTTTACGCGAAAAACACGTTAAATCGTCTTTATTTAATTCCTCTCAGCGTCTGGGGCTGGGGAAGGTTCTGATCGGACAGCGACACAAACGTATTTCCGTCTTTGGGAGGAAAACACACACTTCAGCTGCTCCCGGCTTTTCTGTCATCTCAGTTTGTCGTTACGCCGCCGACACAAACACGATCCAAACTTTTCCCGCGGTCGTTCCGATGATAACGAAGCAGCAGCTGGAGAATTCTCTCCTCACGCTTTACGTCTGTGAGCTGAGGAGGAGAAGGGAAGAGTGTCGGAGAAGGAGGAAGAAGACAAACTGAGTCTGAGGCTGCCACACCTCAGCCCACTCCCACATCCCGCTCACAAATCCAAAGAGACGTGGAGGAAAGTCCCAAGAAACGACTGGAGGAGCCGGATCAGGAGGACGACCCAACGAGCACCAACCACCGGGATTATTTTGAAGAAGAAGAAACGTTTACATGATCCAGGAAGAAATTAATTCAGCTTTAAAAATCAGAATAAACCACCCACTTACTTCGGAATTAAGTTTAATTCTGAATAATCATTTTTCATCTGGAATTAAGTGTTTACATGGTCTTTTTAAAGCAGAATTATTGTTCATAATTAAAGCTCTCATGTAAACGTGGCAAACGTGATCTAAAGTAAATCTGAAGTCAAATATGCACCTTGAAAATCGCATAAGATAAAGTTATACATTTATTCCACCGTAGTCTCAATTAAAACCCTGCAAACGACGCCGGTCTCTCCTCGGCGCTCATTTTGAGCCGTGTAATCTGTCAGGGCGCTTTGACCTTCCAGGCCACCGTACGGCGCTCTGCTGTCCCCCGCCTCCTCCTCGCACTCACCGTACGGTTTTGTCCGCCCCTGACAGACAATACACGCTTTTCTTTGGCGTTTTTCGCTCGCAAACCTCTCTCCTCGTGTACAAAACTGACTGCAGGAGAAGTCAGGGGAGTCAAAAGTCACGCTGATGGCGGGAGGACCAGCCGCTAGAGGCAAACGTACACTTTAACGCCGACGTGAGACGAAACAAAAGCACCCCGCAGAGAAGACGCTATTGTTTCAGAAAAGAACTGTTTTTAAAGGAAACGCATACCGATTATGGTTGATTAAATTAAAATAGTGATTTGTTTATCCTTCAGAAACACATTGAGTCATGGACAGTGTTAAAAAGACCATCCAATATAAACACTTATGTTCACTTTCGCTCACTAATCCTATCGGGAAGTGACAAATGCAGCTGAATATCGACGCAAATCAGATCAAGCACATCTGGCCACACCTCAGGACGAGTCGTCACCTCTTTGAAATGTAGTTTGTCCCCTGGTCATCTCAGTGCGTATAAACTTTGTGCTTTGTATTAGAGCCCAGCGAGACCCGACACAAAACAAAATCCAAGCTTAAATTATCCAATCACAGTGAACCAAAAATGCTTCTGTGCTCCTCATCGTTTTATCGCCTGCACTGGAGCGTGAACGAATCTGCCCACGTGACATTAAACGTTCTGTTTTCTTCAGAAACTTTTTTTTTCTCGGATTTGTTCATCATTTACCCACCAGGGGTCGAAAAGCTCAATAAATCCTGCGGCTGGTGCAGGTGCGGTGAGCCCCGGCTGCAGATCTGTGCCGGGTGTCGCACATCGGCTTTGATTCGATTTTGAGCAATAAAAATATTTAAAACATTTAGATTCGCATTATCTACAAATTTAGAATTACATTTAAAACTGAACAAACTAAACTATAAAATATGTTGTAATTAAAGACACTAAGTCACAGGGAGCAACAGCAGAAGGACGAACCGGAAAAGTTACACAGTGCATCTTTAAAGACGCAATCCCCAAAGCTTTGAAACAGTTTTAAGAAACGCACGACAATAAGACACTCTTTTCTTTGGCATTTTTCGCTAACAAACTTCTCGTCTCGCGTACAAAACTGCCTGCAGGAGAAGCCGGGGGAGTCAAAAGTCAAACTCGCAGTGGCGGCGGGAGGACCAGGCGCCAGCTCTAAACGTGCACTTAAACGTCACTTAAACGCCGACGTGAGGCGGTTTTGATCAGGTTTGAGCGGCTGTGGAGCGGTGGGCGCTCCCGGTGCGGCGAAACCAAAGGCGCCCCGCGGAGAAGGTGCTATTGTTTCAGAAGAGCAGAAGTGTTTTTAAGTGAAAGCGCCATTAGAATGTGACGCCTGACAAGAGGAGTGTAGGAAAACCCGGCGCATCCCTCACATCTGCGTCGGCGCCGCGTGTTCGCTTTGACACTTCAATCGTGCGGCTTTTTGGAAAACAACAAAGACGAGAAGAGCGGGAACCCGAACTGACATCCAGCTTAAATTAATTAACGAGAACACGGCTCAGTTCAGATCAGACGCAACCGCAACGTTTCTACCAGTCTCCGGTGTTTAAAGATGCACTGTGTAACTTTTCGGGTGGAGGCGTTTGCCACCTGCTCGTCTCCATGGAGATGTCATTGTTCTGTTATTCTGTTCTATTGTGGTTGAATATTCCCCAGTATAGCATTAAGGTGTCTCTGTCTATAAGTATGGCATTAAACTTCTCAACAGACAACAGACCATGACACTACAGGTCAAGGTACAGGTCAGATCTGTGGAGAGGCGACCCCCGCTCACAGTACGAATGCAGAGGCAGCCGTCCCCAACCCTCGGGCCGGGTTCAGGGTCATTTGGTACCAGGCTGCACAGAAGTAATAAATACCTGACATTATTTACGTTTTATTTATTATCTGCACCACAAAAAAGGCCGATCAAAAAAAAGAAAAAAATACTAATTTTGAGGTAAAATCGCCCTATTTTAAGTGAAATTTTCTGCCAGTGCAGTAAGAAATTTTCACTTCCCAAGTTTTCTTACAATAAGACAAAATACAAATCTTGTTCTGAGCAGAAAACACTAGATTCAAGTATTTGTGGCAAGATTTTTCACCTTATGTTGAGCATATTTATCCTTGACTTAAGTAATTATTGCTTATTACTGCTTATTTCTAGTATATAACATGTCTTATATTAGGCTATTATTTCTTAAATAAACACTTGTTTTAAGAAAACCTTCTTTCGAGCATTCACAACATCTACACATTTGATCAAATACAACAAATCAATTACATTTTAAACTGCATTTATTGAAATTTTCGACTTTCCCAACATCTTCTCCACCTAAAAGACCCGGGAACCGACTCTGAGGACAGTGAGGTTCAGATCTGAGCCAGAGAAAAGAATCAGTTTGAGAGGGAAGTGAAAGAGGCTTAACCTGGAATAAGATGTAATATCCAGATGAGATATAACAGGAATGAATATCTCGAAACAAGTCAAAAAATCTCATCTTATTCAGTAAAAAAAATCTTAAAATTGGTCTTTTAAGATGAATCTGCTTAATTCAGGTCACTTTAACTATGCTAGAAAATCCTTTTGAACAATTATTTATTTTGAAATCATAAAACTCTTGACGCTTTTCCAGATGTTTGTCTCGGTCACGTGACACATTAACACTAATATCGAACCCACAAGCCGCAAAATGAGTAAAAACAGACGTCTTTGGAAACGTTTATTATTATTTATTATTAAAATACCAGAATTTTTGTGTTGGTCGTGTCGTTTTATTTAGTATTTATCCGCCACACCTTAAAGGCCGCTCCGTGACAATATTATCAGACACAAAACCGGCCCGTGGCACAAAAAAGGTTGGGGACCGGTGCTTTACGGTATTTAAGTGTGAAAAAAAACATTTGTAATTGAAAAACGGGTAAGTTTAATGCCAAACTGTGGAAAATTCCAGGCAAACCAATAAAACTCCGCATGGAAAAGCAGAGAAAAGCTACACAGTGCAGCTTTAAACTTCTCTGTCTCCATGAAGTCAAGTTACAGTGAACCAGGCTTAGTTACAAGTCAGATCTGTGGAGAGGCGACCCCGCTCACAAATGTATTAATTAACATTTTTAGGAGTGAGAAAAAAAAAAAAAGTCATTAAAAAACAGATAAATTCAATTCCGTACTGAGAAAAATTCCAGGCAAAGCAATAAAAGCAGAGAAAAGTTACACAGTGCAGCTTTAAACTCATCTGTCTCCATGGAGCCGAGTTACAGTGAGCCACGCTTTTAGTTGCAGGTCAGATCTGTGGAGAGGCGGCCCCGCTCACAGTAAAAATGCACATTTTGCACTGTATTTAGTGGCGATAGAAACAATGCGAGCGCGACTGAACGATTTAGGGAAAATTCCCAGCAAAACAGCAACGTCACCATGGAAACAAGCAGGTGCCAGACCCTAAACCACAAAAGTTACATAGTGCAGCTTTAATTGAGAAGCGGGAATTGGCTAAATGACTTTGTTGGTAAAGAAATGTTTGTTATTTGGTGGAATATTTAGAACAGGCGTCGGAAGTCGGTATAAAGAAGCCAAAAAAAGCCGTACTTAAGTAAGAGTAACGTTACTTCAAAATAATCTCAAGTACAAACTCAACGAAAAGTACAAAATCGTGGTTCGATAAAAGTACTGCTCGAGTCAGAGTCGCGGGACGTGACATCGGCTTTATAAGTAGAAGAAACTGAAGGACTAAACATGAAATAAGTCACAAAATCTGGTATTTTTAAAAGACGAGACGCAAAAACGAGACAAAATAAATCAGATCTGAAGGAGTGGAGCAAGAAACGCAAATGTTGAAATGTTTTTTGAGCAGAAACCACAACTTTTACTCACTTCAATTAAAAAAAACAACAACATAAAATTAAGAGTAAAAGTAAAAAACGACAACGAAAAGTACGATTTCTTTAAAAGCTGCATTGTGAAAACTTTTCTGGAGGAAAACGCTTCTTCTTTTCTCCATGGAGATGCGATTACTTTGCCTGAAATGTGTCACAGTGCGGCGTTAAACCTTTCTATCTCCACGGAAACCAAACCAGACCAAGTTACGGGTCAGATCTGCGGCGAGGCGACCCCGCTCACAGTCAGAATGTTGTTTTTTCGAGGTATTTTCGAGCCGTAAAACCACCTGTCATCGAATAAACGTAAAGCGGAGCTGCTTAATGTCGCACTGTGGGACATTCCAGACGGAGCAGTGACGTATCCATAGAAACGAGCAGGTTTGAAAAGTTACTCGAGTAAAAATAGCGGAGTATAACCTCTGACGGCCACGGCGTGTGCACTTTATGGAGCCTCATTAGGGGAGCGTGGCGTTCACCTCTGTGGAAAAGGTCGGGCTAAAGGTCAGACGGACGTTTGGCACCAGAATTAAAGCGGCTCCTTCGAAACGGGATTAAATCGACCCCTTAGAGACGTCATGCAAATCGCTCGTACAAATGGAGAGTTTAAATAGGAAGTGAACACGGCGAAAGCAAACTTTCGCCACAGCTTAAAGGTTCGTCGGGTGACTTTTCTGCAAAATTAAAACATTAAAATTGAAGCAAAAATAGTCATAGTTCAAGGTGAGCTCGGTAACGTTTTGGTTTCCAGGTCCGTTACCTGCGTTTTTCCCTGGATACGTCACTGCTCTGCCTGGAATGTTCTACAGTGTGACATTAAACAGGCTCTACGTCACGTTTATTCAGTTACAGGTGGTTTTACGGCTCAAAAACACCTAGAAAAACAACATTCTGACTGTGAGCGGCATCGCCTCTCCACAGATCTGACCTGTAACCAATGTCAGCTCAAATTTTTTCAGCACTGGGCAAACTGAAATGTGTCCGAGCCTCAGCGCTATGAGCAGGCTTGGAGAACTGTACAGCGATCAGCACCATGGACAGTAACCGATCATCCTGCTAATAATCACGTCAGCAACATGTATTTACTGATATTTATTAACTTTAATTTAATTTTGAACCGTCTGGACTAGAAAAGAACAGTGAAATTCAGCGGAACAGAAACATAAATCTGACGACCTGCGTGAAGTCGCCCTCATCAAACGCAAACCTACACAAAAACGGTCAGTAATTTGTAAGTAAGTGTTTATTTCTATAGCGCTTTTCACAGACAGATGTCACAAAGACGCTTTACAGAGGATTATTTACAGAGCATTCTTCATTCACTCCAGACCCGGTGGTGTAAACTACTGTTGTAGCCACAGCTGCCCTGGGACAGACTGACGCGGCTGCCAGGCCAACCAGCGCCAACGGTTCCTCCGACCACCACCAACACTCACACACACAACTTTCACACCTACAGTGCATGTTTTGAGTTGATGAGGGAAACCGGAGCCCGGAGGAAACCCATCCAGACACGGGGAGAACATGCAAACTCCACACAGAAAGGCCCGGGCGACCCGGGGATCGAACCCGCAACCTTCTTGCTGTGAGGCATGAGTGCTAGACACTCAGCCACCGTGCCTTGTTTGTGCTGCAAAAAGTTTCGTTTGTGCGATGACGTTGTCCAGAACCTCAGAATGTGAAACAGAGCTGCAAACAGGAAGAAAATTATAGAAAACGTTTGTATTTCGTTTGTGCTGTGACAATTTTCATTTGTGCAAATTTATTTCTAAAATTATTCATTATTATTTCTGCGGTAATTACAGGACGTCATTTCCGCTCAGTTGACGGCGACAAACTCCACAAAACTAGAGACAAAAACGATCTGAGGCTGTGGAAAAGTCTGTTTCAGTCTTTAGTCATTTGCTTTTGATTCATATTTTATAGAATAACACAGACTTTTCCACAGCCTCAGATCGTTTCTCTTTAGTTTTGTAGAGTTTGTCGCCATCAGCTGAGCGGAAATGACGTCCTATAATTACCGCAGAAATAATAATTAATAATTTTAGAAATAAACTCACACAAATGAAAATTGTCACAGCACAAAACAGGACAAACGAAATACAAACATTTTCTATAATTTTCTTCCTGTTTTGAGGCTGTTTCACATTCTGAGGTTCTGGACGACGTCATCGGCCCAAAATAAAACTGCAAATATCTGAAGAACCAGAATCGCACAAACGACTGACCCAGTTTTTGCAGGTTTGAGTTTGATGGGGAGGTGATCTGACATCAGTGATAAAGTCTCAGAGACAGAGGGACACGACAAACCTCTGAAACTGTGACACAACATGGATCAAATTCACTCACACGTTTGCGATTAAATAAAGTCTGGGCTGGTTTAAACAACTCTGGAACAGTTCTTTGTGACCCACAATCCTCCGCACAGATCAAACCCAACGTTTCCAAACACGATTCTACAAGTTCGACACTGCAGAATATTCTTCACTTAAATCTTCTGCACAAATAAACTCAACTTTAGCACAGATAGAGCAGAACTAGGACAGATCAGCCCGTCCGAAACAGTGACGTGTTTATGGCACATCTGCTGCTTCTGTGGGACTGAAGGACACGACCCGGTGGAATATGAGTGTTCTCCCTGTGACAGAGGATGTGCTGCTGGTGCTGCGTCTGTTCTGTGCGGATGACGCGTTTTTCGACGAAAAAAAGCAAAAAAACAACTGCAGTCTGAAAAATCCTGTGCGTTGCAGATGCGAGAGACTTTAGAGGGAACATATCCTGTAACTTGGATGATTTTGGTCTCCATGGAGATAAAACAGACCCACTTTTATTCTCTGGCTTTTAATCCCGCGTGAGTCGTGTGGTCCTCTGTGTCTTATTTTACTCATTTTATTTGATTTTACTGGTTTTATTGTGTTTGGGACAAGTAAGTCATACACAGTACCTAATGTATATTGTGTGGTTCTCTGTAGTTTTCTGTCTGTGCAGCACTTTGAAAACTGTTTGTGTTTATGAAATGTGCTATTTAAATAAAGTGGATTTGATTTGATTTGATATAACAGTTTAATAGCGCACTGTGGAACATTCCAGACAAATCTTTTTTTCTTTTTTTTTACCTTTATTTACCCAGGAAAGTCCCATTGAGATCACTAATCTCTTTTTCAAGGGAGTCCTGCCAGGCACACACCACTTTCATACTAGGGAATGTGGGTGAAGAGAGCTGAAAACAAAGAAACAGACTGAGAGAGAGAAGAGACCAGAAAACAAAGAAACAGACAGAGAGAGAGAAGAGAGCAGAAAACAAAGAAACAGACAAAGAGAGAAGAGAGCTGAAAACAAAGAAACAGACAGAGAGAGAGAAGAGAGCAGAAAACAAAGAAACAGACTGAGAGAGAGAAGAGAGCAGAAAACAAAGAAACAGAGTGAGAGAGAGAAGAGACCAGAAAACAAAGAAACAGACAGAGAGAGAGAAGAGAGAAGAAAACAAAGAAACAGACAGAGAGAGAGAAGAGAGCAGAAAACAAAGAAACAGACTGAGAGAGAAGAGAGCAGAAAACAAAGAAACAGACTGAGAGAGAGAAGAGAGCAGAAAACAAAGAAACAGACTGAGAGAGAGAAGAGAGCAGAAAACAAAGAAACAGACTGAGAGAGAGGAGAACAGAAAACAAAGAAACAGACTGAGAGAGAGAAGAGACCAGAAAACAAAGAAACAGACTGAGAGAGAGAAGAGAGCTGAAAACAAAGAAACAGACAGAGAGAGAAGAGACCAGAAAACAAAGAAACAGACTGAGAGAGAGAAGAGAGAGCAGAAAACAAAGAAACAGACTGAGAGAGAGAAGAGACCAGAAAACAAAGAAACAGACTGAGAGAGAGAAGAGAGCAGAAAACAAAGAAACAGACTGAGAGAGAGAAGAGAGCAGAAAACAAAGAAACAGACTGAGAGAAGAGAGCAGAAAACAAAGAAACAGACTGAGAGAGAGAAGAGAGCTGAAAACAAAGAATCAGACTGAGAGAGAGAAGAGAGCAGAAAACAAAGAAACAGAGTGAGAGAAGAGAGCAGAAAACAAAGAAACAGACTGAGAGAGAGAAGAGAGCAGAAAACAAAGAAACAGAGTGAGAGAGAGAAGAGAGCAGAAAACAAAGAAACAGACAGAGAGAGAGAAGAGAGCAGAAAACAAAGAAACAGACTGAGAGAGAGAAGAGAGCAGAAAACAAAGAAACAGACTGAGAGAGAGAAAAGAGAGCAGAAAACAAAGAATCAGACTGAGAGAGAGAAGAGAGCAGAAAACAAAGAAACAGACTGAGAGAGAGAAGGAGAGGGAGCGGAAATGGAGAGAGAGAGACAGAGAGAAAGAGACAAGGAGAGAAAGAAAGTGAGGGAGGGAAAGAGAGGGAGAGAGGGGTAGAGACAGAGTTAGGGAAAAGAAGAAAGGGATAGGGAGAGATAGAGAAAGGCAAAGGAAGAGAGCGAAAAAGAGAAGGGAAAGGGAACAGAAATGGAGAGACAGATTAGAGAGAGATAGAGTGATAGAGAGAGAGGGGAGATGGAGAGAGAGGCCAGGAGAGAAAGAAAGAAATGGAGAGAGAGGGAAAAGGAGAGAAAGAGAGAGTCAGAAGGAGGAAGAGAAATAAGGAGAGAGAGGGAGAGGAAATGGAGACAGAGAGAGGTCGAGAGAAATGAGAAAAAAAGAGAGAGGGAGCTGGAGAGAGAGAGACAAGGAGAGAAAGAAAGAAAGAAAGAAAGAAAGGGAGAGAAAGAGGGGGGATGCAGAGAAAGAGGGAGAAAAGAGAGAAAGGGAGAGTCACGAAGAGGAAGAGACACAGGGAAATGGAGAAAGAGAAAGAGGGAGAAAGGAGAGAAAGGGAGAGTCACAAAGAGGAAGAGAGAGAAAGAGAGAGAGGGGGAGATGGAGAGAGAGACAAGGAGAGAAAGAAAGAAAGAAAGGGAGAGAAAGAGGGGGGATGCAGAGAAAGAGGGAGAAAAGAGAGAAAGGGAGAGTCACGAAGAGGAAGAGACACAGGGAAATGGAGAAAGAGAAAGAGGGAGAAAAGAGAGAAAGGGAGAGTCACAAAGAGGAAGACACACAGGGAAATGGAGAAAGAGAAAGAGGGAGAAAAGAGAGAAAGGGAGAGTCACAAAGAGGAAGAGACACAGGGAAATGGAGAAAGAGAAAGAGGGAGAAAAGAGAGAAAGGGAGAGTCACAAAGAGGAAGAGACACAGGGAAATGGAGAAAGAGAAAGAGGGAGAAAAGAGAGAAAGGGAGAGTCACAAAGAGGAAGAGACACAGGGAAATGGAGAAAGAGAAAGAGGGAGAAAAGAGAGAAAGGGAGAGTCACAAAGAGGAAGAGACACAGGGAAATGGAGAAAGAGAAAGAGGGAGAAAGGAGAGAAAGGGAGAGTCACAAAGAGGAAGAGACACAGGGAAATGGAGAAAGAGAAAGAGAGAAAGAGAGAGAGGGGGAGATGGAGATGGAGAGAGAGACAAGGAGAGAAAGAAAGAAAGAAAGAAAGAAAGGAGGGAGAAAGAGAGGAGGAGATGCATAGAGAGAAAGAGAGAGACAGAAAGAAGGAGAGAGGAAATAGAGACACAGCGAGACCGAGAGAAGGAGAGAGAGAGGAAATAGAGACGCAGAGAGACCGAGAGAAGGAGAGAGAGAGGAAATAGAGACACAGAGAGACAGAGAGAGAGATGGAGAGACAAAGGAAGAGAGTGAAAGAGAGAGGGAGGTGTGGGGAAAGAGAGGTGTGCATTCCTGTCACGCTGCCATGATAATTACCCATTCGTCAGTTATTGAAGACCTGCTCACTGCTTTTCATTACAGCAACAGACGTACGATGGAGACGGAGGAGAGGAAGAGGAGGAGGAGGAGGAGGAGGAGGAGGAGGAAAGGAGGGGGCGCCGGGGTAACCAAGAGGAAGCGAAGCATGATGGGTAATGTGTGTGATGGTTCGGTGTGGGAAGACGGCACGAGGAAAATACGTAACTGTAATTTATCCGATAATTAACGGGATTTTGATGTGATTTGTAACGCCGAGCGACTCTGAAACGAATCCAAGAATCCGCAGAGCTGGTCCGTAAAACCTGTTGCTAACGCGACTGAGGGGGTCTGTCACCTGGAGACCTCACTGCTCTGCCTGGAATGTCCCACAGTGTGACTTTAAACAGCTCGACTTCAACATTTATTCAATCACAGGTGGTTTTATAGCTCAAAAATACCTCGAAAAAACAAATGTTCTGACGGTGAGCGGCGTCGCCTCTCCACAGATCTGACCTGGAACTTGGTCCGGTTTGGTCTCCATGGAGATAGAAAGGTTTAATGCCGTACTGCGGAACATTCCAGACAAAGCAACAACATCTCCATGAAGAAAGTCATTTAATATATATGTATATAATATGTATATAATCGTTTTTCAGTATTATTATTACTACTACTACTACTAATAATAATAATGTATTTATTTATTTTATGTACCTTTTACAGTTATATTAATTTTATGTGTGTGGAAAAAAGTGCATATATACTGTGACTTTTGTGGAGGAAATAAACACTGAATAAATTGAAAAAAAAGAGAAAAGCATTTGATGGACCCTCCACTATAAAAGTTCCACCTTTAACCCTTTTAGCCCGATTATTTGGATTTTTTTGTGTTCCTTTGACTTAAAAACGCCAGAAAATGCCCCAGGAGTCAGTGCTTTTGCCCCGTTTTACCAGGATGAGTTCAGCTTTCAGTATGTGTCAGTGGTTCAACATTACTGTGTGTGTTTTAATGTGTAACAACAGTTCAAAGAGAAGAAAAACACATGAAAAAATGAAAAAGCACCGAAAGACCACTTGTAAACTACCGCCACTCTCCAAATCTCCGCCTCTCTGCTCTCGATACTACAGGCTCTGTGGCGGCGCTGCAGAAATTTACCGTAATAACCTGATGTGGGCAGAAAGCGCAACTTCTGCTTTCAGGAACTGTTGGAATTTTTTCAACAGCGCATTTAGTTCCAGAGATACGGTAATGAGAAGTCGCGCATGGAAACTGGGATCACCCCCGTCGGTCTATAGGGGTTAAAGTTGAACTCTGGCACGTCTGAAGCTAAAGTTCGTTCTGTCAGAAGCCAACAAACTAGTGTAGTGATGGGGGCAAGTTCTTAACTTCCACGTAAAACGCCAATTTGCTTCACGCTGAAGAAGCGTGAAGCAAACACCACTTTAACCCATCTGACAACAGCCACGAGTCTAACAAACAAAACGCTCTGCCTGGTTCACTCATTAGTGTCTGGAAACGTTAGAAAACAACTTTATAAGCACCTTACACTTCCCTCTGTTGATTTCCCATTGCACAGGCCAAAGCCCAAAAGACTCGATCGTCGTTTCTGATCCCATTTATTTACGAGTGAATTATATATTTTTTTAAAACGCTAAAAAATATATTCCTGAACCATTTTCTTTCAACAGCTTCCAGTTTCTCTTCTTCTTCACCGTCAGCAGTCGATCCTCAGTTGTTGCTTCTGGCGCCGCTGGAGTCGACAATCGAGTCTTTTGAACCAGTTTTGCAAATAATTTAATCTTAAATGAACTAAAATAAAGTGTAAAAATAAAACACCTCTGTGTGTTGTTTCCCTTACTCAGAATAACCGTACAAAGTGTTATCTGTTTACTGTCAAAACGTTAATCTGACTCCTGATTTTGGGGTTAAACAGAAACTTTGGTCCAGTGTTATGTAATTAACATTTCCAAACATGTTAAATTAACTCTAGAACAGATTAGACTTGTATAAACCCTGAGAAAATGTTAAAATTGATTCTGTGAGTCCATTTTAACACTCCACCTTTTGCTGTGCATAAAGGCCGCCACACACTACAGGATTTTTCGGTCTTAAACGATCTTTAAACACGCGACAAAAAGCGCAAACACCACAGACACGAGGAGAAACTTATGAGGCTTTAAATCTCTGATCTCCCAGAGGCTGTGATGGTGTCAGCTGTTTCCTGTCTACAGTAAAACCACTCGCTCTGAGACTCTGAAGTGTTCAAAGATCAGACTCTGCACTTCCTGTTTAGACACAAGTCCAAACTGTGTGATTATGATGTGTGAAATGTGGAGCGAGACTTCAGATACAGGATTTTTAAAGCAGAAAAGAGGAGATAAAGTCCACAGGAAGTAGAGTCACTGTCGCTGATCTGCAGCTTTAGGCTCTGTGGACGTAAACAAACACATGCGAGGAACAACTTTCACCTTTTTACTTTCAAAGACGCTTCAAACTGGATTAATAGTGCGGTTTTGTGGACTGGAGTCATTATTTGCGTTGGACAATTTCTATGGATAATGTGGGTGAGACGCTGCACTTTAAATGTTCCACTTTACATTAGGTGAGTAATAAAGTCTTTATTTTCGCTCTATCCTGAGTTTGTTTGTTGCGTCTCTGTGTCCGTCGCTCCTCTGCCCCTGACGCTCTGTTTTATCGTCTGTTTCCGTCGCGTTGTTGATGTTCGGTGGTTCTGATCCGACACTGACTCCACACACGGAGACACAAAGTCGGGTCACGCCTCCTGAACTCGGGGAAGAAGAAATCGCCGCCAAAATCGGGCAAACTCTCCAGTAGTGTGCGGCGGCCTTAAGACAATGAACACATTTTGGAGGGGAAAAAAAAGGTTTAATGGAATTTTCCTGCTTTTGGATCGTTCTTAAGGTGCTTTTTGTTAGTTTTTATGAGTTTTCGCCTGGACTAGTGTTTGATTTTGAACATCTCTATGCAGGTGTGGATGCAGAGAGCAGCAGCAGCAGCAGCAGAGGAGAAGTGGAGCAGAATCTCCGTGCACAGACCTGGTCTTGGACGTCCTGGGGGAAGCTCCACAGAAGAGTCGGATCTGCGGAGGTAAATTGACAGACAGCATTAATCAGCGCGAACCAGAGCGCGGCGGCGGCTCCACAAACATACATATTAATGAGAGGGGAGGGGGCACGAGACGGCCGCCCGCCACTGCGCTGCCAATATGCAAATGCCGCCTCCTCCCCGCGCACATTATACACCAGATCATGTGCGTCCGAACACACTCACGCCGCGAGTTCTGCAGCACAGAACTGTGTTTTCCACAAGCTTAAATGGAGATTATTGTATGTGATATAAATACAAACACTGGAGATCAGGAGTGACAAACGAGGAGAGTTACGCAAAGATTAACCGAGAAAAGAAAGGAAAATGAGGAAGATTATCCCACAAAATAAAGGAAAACGAGGAGTTACACAAAGATTATCAGATAAAATAAAGGAAAATGAGGAAGATTATCCCACAAAATAAAGGAAAACGAGGAGTTACACAAAGATTATCCCACAAAATAAAGGAAAATGAGGAAGATTATCCCACAAAATAAAGGAAAATGAGGAGTTACACAAAGATTATCAGATAAAATAAAGGAAAATGAGGAGTTACACAAAGATTATCAGATAAAATAAAGGAAAATGAGGAAGATTATCCCACAAAATAAAGGAAAACGAGGAGTTACACAAAGATTATCAGATAAAAAAAAGGAAAATGAGGAAGATTATCCCACAAAATAAAGGAAAACGAGGAGTTACACAAAGATTCTCCGAGAAAAAAAAGGAAAACCAGGAGTTACACAAAGATTATCCAACAAAATAAAGGAAAACTAGAAGAGTTACACAAAGATTATCAGATAAAATAAAGGAAAATGAGGAAGATTATCCCACAAAATAAAGGAAAATTAGGAGAGTTACACAAAGATTATCAGATAAAATAAAGGAAAACGAGGAGTTACACAAAGATTATCCGAGAAAAAAAAGGAAAACCAGGAGTTACACAAAGATTATCCCACAAAATAAAGGAAAATGAGGAGTTACACAAAGATTATCAGATAAAATAAAGGAAAATGAGGAAGATTATCCCACAAAATAAAGGAAAACGAGGAGTTACGCAAAGATTATCCCACAAAATAAAGGAAAACGAGGAGTTACACAAAGATTATCCCACAAAATAAAGGAAAACGAGGAGTTACACAAAGATTATCCCACAAAATAAAGGAAAATGAGGAGTTACGCAAAGATTATCAGATTAAAAAAAGGAAAACCAGGAGTTATACAAAGATTATCCCACAAAATAAAGGAAAATTAGAAGAGTTACACAAAGATTATCAGATAAAATAAATGATTACGCGAGGAGTTGACGAGCTGTGACGGGCATTTCGGATTCTGTGTCGCTCATTTAAAAAATAAGATAAAAAGCATTCAAGGTACGAGAATAAGAAGCACTTTTAAAAGCAAAGTGCTGTACAAGCCTCAAAGAACAAACAGACAATGACGCAAACAAATCAATGAATTATAATAAATAAATGAATAAAACAGAATACAAATAGTTGTTGTTTCAATCCCCTGTTTTAATTCAGAGTTAAGTCACAATTATCTATGATCACAGTTATTATATTATTTTAGGACGTGTGTAAAATCCCTCAGTCGTCCAGATCCGTGGCAAAAGGACGTAAAGTTCAAATATCAAACTAATCAAACTTTATAAAATAAACGTTTGTCCAGTTTACAATTTGCGTTTCTCCTTTTGCCATGACTACTGAGAAACACGAAGAGATTAAGATGTTTTTTGTGTTTTCGTGTTGTTATTTTTAAGTTTTTCTTTTCTTCTCTGGTCAAACGCCGGAAGAACAAACAGAACAGTGAAAACACAGATCTGCTGTTCCAAGGTCAAGACTCAACCTGGAACAGAGGAGAGAAAAGAGAGGAGGAGAAGGGATGGAGAAAGGAGAGAGGGAGGGAGGGATGAGGGGAAAGGGGTGAGAGGGCAGATGGGAAGAGGTTAGAAGGAGGCGAGGAGAGGCAAAAGGGTGAGAGGAGAGGGGGCAAGGAGCAAGGGATGAGGGAGAGGAGAAGAGCGAGGGATGCGGAGGGAGGGAACAGGGGATAGGTCAAGAAGAGAGGGGAGAGGGAAACGGCGAGAGGGACGAATGAGGGGAGAGCAGGTTAGGAGGGAAGAGATGAGGGGATGGGATAGGAGGAGAGAGGCAGAAAGGAGTGAGAGAAGAGGGGAGAGGAGGTTAAAAGGAGAGAGGGGAGGAGGAGAGAAAGAGACAGATGAGGTTAGGAGGAGAGAGGGAGAAAGGAGTGAGAGAAGAGGGGAGAGGAGGTTAAAAGGAGAGAGGGGAGGAGGAGAGAAAGAGACAGATGAGGTTAGGAGGGGAGAGGAGAGAGTGGGAAATGGGGGAGGAGGAAAGAGAGAGAGATGAAGGGATAGGTTAGAAGGTGAGAAAGAGAGGGAAGAGGGGATAGAAGATTGGTAGGAGGAGAGAAAGAGAGAGGGATGAGGCGATAGGAGAGAGGGATGAGTGGATACGTTAGAAGGAGAGAAAGAAAGAGGGATGAGGGGATAGGATGTGAGGAGAGAAAGAGAGAAGGATAAGGTTAGGAGGAGAGAGAAAGAGGAAGAGGAGAGAGGGATGAGGGGATAGGAGGTTATGAGGAGAGGGGGAGAGAGGGGAGGAGGAGAGAAGGAGCGAGGGATGAGTGGATAGGAGGTTAGGACAGAGGAGCGAGGGATGAGTGGATAGGAGGTTAGGACAGAGGAGCGAGGGATGAGTGGATAGGAGGTGAGGAGGAGAGAAGGAGCGAGGGATGAGTGGATAGGAGGTTAGGACAGAGGAGCGAGGGATGAGTGGATAGGAGGTTAGGAGGAGAGAAGGAGCGAGGGATGAGTGGATAGGAGGTTAGGAGGAGAGAAGGAGCGAGGGATGAGTGGATAGGAGGTTAGGAGGAGAGAAGGAGCGAGGGATGAGTGGATAGGACGCGAGTGGAGGGAGAGTCTCCTCCTGCGCAGTGGGACCAGCAGAACATGCAGAGAAGCAGCAGGACGAGCTGCGTTTTCCCCGTCACCGCACAAACAAACCCCAGGACCTGTCTGCACCTGCCCTGCTCCTGCCCTGCACCTGCACCTGCCCTGCACCTGCACCTGCCCTGCTCCTGCCCTGCTCCTGCCCTGCACCTGCACCTGCCCTGCACCTGCTCCTGCCCTGCACCTGCCCTGCTCCTGCCCTGCTCCTGCCGCTCGCCCCGTGTGTTCAACAGGTAAACACGACCTGCTGCTCCAGACCAACAACCACAGAGTTTAGTCTGAATGTTTTAGTTTTTATCTGAGCTCATGTGTGTGTGAAACATTTAACAAGTCACACTCCTGTTTCCTACGCACCTAAAGCACATTTTATTACTACTCGGGACTCAGGGAAAACCGACCTCCACCTCGAGGAAGAGCGACAGAACAGCAAAGAAATCAGAGGTTATGATATCACTGTGGAGGGGGAAGAGAGCAGATTCTGGGTTTAGTACTGATTAGTAATTGATTTTTGATTCTTTTCACAACCTAAATAGTAGGGCTGAAACGATCCATCGAGTAAATCGAATAAATCGATTAGAAAAATGCATAGATTATTTTATTTTTTTTGCCTCGATGCTTCGTTTTATTTTTCATACGCTCGGCGATGGCCGGAACCTTCTGCGGTAGAGGTAAAGTT
The DNA here is from genome assembly GCA_034769755.1 of Odontamblyopus lacepedii. Taxonomy (NCBI): domain Eukaryota; kingdom Metazoa; phylum Chordata; class Actinopteri; order Gobiiformes; family Gobiidae; genus Odontamblyopus; species Odontamblyopus lacepedii. The sequence continues at coordinate 36,866,781 of CM068350.1, forward strand.
TCCGCACGACCACTGCACTTCACTGTACACACAACAGTGCAGCCATGGATGTGTAATAAGAGCGCACACCGCATCTCCTCCCTACACCGCATGTGGATCGTGTTTTGTCGCGTACACTCCGTGGACCGCGCTTCCTCCTGTGCGCCTCTAAACCAGAATTAACACCAGAACTAAAACCAGAACTAAAACCAGGTCTAAAGCAGGTCTAAACCAGATCTAAACCAGGCCTAAACCAGATCTAAAACCAGGACTAATCCAGGTCTAAAACCAGGACTAATCCAGGTCTAAAACCAAACAAGAATTTGCAGGAGTTGGTTGCTACATTTATGTAGTTTTAAAAATCATGACAATATCAAGTAATCCAAAGTATTCAGATTACGTTACTCACTTTAAGTAATTTAATTGATTATGTCACAAACTACATTTTGGGGAATGTAATCTGTAATCTGTAGGGGATTACATTTTAAAAGTCACCTTCTCAACACTGATGCTACAACATCTAAACAGAACCGTACATTACATCAAGTGGAAAAGAAACCGCGAGGTGAGTCAACCTTAGCCTAGTGATAATTACGTTTTTCATGTCCAAAACACGTGTATCTGTCAGTGCACGTGGTGTGTACTTAACATGTGCAAAGTAGACACGACAATAACAAACGATTACTCGATTACTCGAACAAAATAATCGACAGAATAATCGATTACTGTAATAATCGATAGCTGCAGCTCTACTAAATAGTAAAAATGATCTATTATTTTCACAGATCATTGCGTAACTTCTCTGGTGGAGGGTCCGTCGAACGCTTTTCTCCAGAGATGTCATTGCTTCACTCAAATCCACGGAAAGAAATCAGTTAGAGGCGCTTCGATCGAGTCAAAAATGCGCAGTCCGAGGCCGTTCCCACCCTCCCCTCTGTTTTCTACGCACCTAAAACACATTTTCACTTTCAACACTTCAGAATCAGATTATATTTGACCATAAACTCGTTATAATTAAACGCAGACAGGACACAGTGGACTTATTTTCACCTTGAAGAGCTGCTTTTATAATATCACTGTGGAGAGGAGGGGGAAGAGAGAAGAGATTCTAGTTTTAGTATTGATTAGTGATTGATTTTTGATTCTTTTCACAACCTAAATAGTAAAAATGATTTATTATTTTCACAGATCACTGCGTAACTTCTCTGGTGGAGGGTCCGTCAAACGCTTTTCTCCAGAGATGTCATTGCTTCACTCAAATCCACGGAAAGAAATCAGTTAGAGGCGCTTTAATCGAGTCAAAAATGCGCAGTCCGAGGCCGTTCCCACCCTCCCCTCTTTAATGCTCCCCGCAGACGCCAGGAGGGGGCAGTGCTGCGGGGTGGACAGGAGGGGGCGGCACAGGGGGGGGAGAGGTGAAGGTTACCGGGGTGAAGGGGACCCCTGCCGAGCGGCCGGGGGGCAAAAATGTCACCGGGACACATCCAAAAAAAAAATGTTTAAAAAACCCAAGGTCCCACTGAGCTACCTCCAAGACGGCCTTTAATTACCATTCACATCCAGACGGCATTGTTACGCACAGGCGAGAGCTGGAAATGTAGGAGAACAGATCAAAACAAGAGATTTCCAAGCATCTGTTGTTATTAGGAAAGTGAGAATTACACCGGGTTGGTTTATTTACGCATTTCCGTAGCCCAGTATCCATGGATTTCGATACCACCGCATAGACTTGCTTCTCAAAACTGATTCCGATACCACGGTGTTAATAAAAATGTTCTTTCTTTAGACAACAGAAGGTGATTTTCAGCGTTAAATGGACGTATTTTCTTTGCTATTCACATGTGGTCTTATATCTGTGTGATCCCTCAGTGTTCCAGGTCTAAACCAGGTCTAAACCAGGTCTAAACCAGGTCTAAACCAGGTCTAAACCAGGTCTAAACCAGATCCATGGGCGTATACTCGTTTTACTTGTTCTGTTATAGATCAAGGAAGCTTAAGCTGCATAAAAATAATTTAATTCTGAATAAAAATGAATTCCACTTTAAAAAGACCATGTAAACACACAAATTCCGAATGAAAATGATTATTCGGAATTAAACTTAATTCCAAAGTAAATGGGGGTCTAGTCCGATTTTAAAGCCGAATTAATTTATTCCTCGATCATGTACGATACCACACCAACCTTATTTATAAAGTGCTTTAAAAACTTCACAGTTGACCAAAGTGCTGCACACAAACATAGAAAAGACAAGGACATTACAACACAATTATGCAATATAAACACAATACAACTACTAAAAAACATAGAAAACTATAAGATACTCAACAAGAAATGTACATCTCACTTGTTGAAAGCCAAAGGTAAAAAAAAAGGTGCGTTTTTAGGAGTGATTTAAAAACAGATACAGAAACTGCCTCTAATCTCTAATGGCGACTGGTTCCAGAGCCGTGGGGCATCGACAGAAAACGCACGGCCCCCACGAAGCTCAAGTTTAGTCTTTGGGACGGTGCTGGAGCTGGTCTGACCTGAGAATGGGGCGTACGGGTGGATCAGGTCAGACGTAGGAGGGTTTAGGCCGGGCAAACGCCTAAAAGTAAATAAAAAAAAGTTTAAAATTGACTCTAAGACACACTGGGAGCCAGTGGAGAGAGGCTGAAATAGGGGAGACGCTCTCGTGATTCCGGGATCGAGTTAAAAGATCATGTAAACGTTTCTTCTTCTTCAAAATAATCCCGGTGGTTGGTGCTCGTCGGGTCGTCCTCCTGATCATCTCCAGTCGTCCCTTTGGATTTGTGAGCGGGATGTGGGACCCGACCTGTAACTTTTCTGTTGGAGAGTCTCCGGATGTTATTGTTTTCTCTGGAATGTTTCACAGTACGGCATTAAACCTTTCTAGCTTCATGGAGACCAAACTAGACCGAGTTACAGGTCAGATCTGTGGAGCGGCGACCCCGCTCACAGTCAGAACGTCTGTTTTTCTTAGTGTTTTTGAGCTGTAAAACCACCTGTACGAGTATCTACAAGTAACTAGTATCAAAACTAGATGCTCATTTTTCACACATACAGTATCGATATTAAAAAAGTCCCATTGACGGGACAGAAATTAAGGTTTCCTGAAGCTTTAGAACGACCTGGAGCTGTATAAGAATCAGAAGTGATCACATAACACAGATATAAGACCATATGGAAAAAGAAAAGAAAGTTCTACCATTTAAAATCACATTCTACTGACTAAAGAAAGTAGATTTATGATAAGAATCCTCGACAGTATCACCACTGTCCTATTCTTGCAAAATACAATTTATTACATTTTGAAAATCTAATGATATATGCAAATATTTGTTTGCTTTTCAGAATTCTTCATGGAGCTGCTCCTGCTCTGAAGGGTTTTGTCTCATTGAGCTCTGGAAGATCCTCCAGAGGAAAGTGCACTGTCCTCAAATGCAAGACCGCACTCACCAAATCCTCTTTTCCTCTGTCACTGTGAGTCTCTGGAATAATTTGCCAAAAGAGATTCAACCCTGCACAGGTTTTCAAATGTTTGCACGTCTGACAAAGAAGTGGCTGATCTCTAAATAAGTTCGTACACATTACGGACGAGTGGGATTCGAATGATAATTGATAATGTTTGATGTTGTTTGAGCTATAAAACCAGCTGTGACTGAATAAATGTAAAGTAAAGCTGTTTAAAGTCATATTGTGGAATATTCCAGGCTGAGCAATGACGTATCCATAGAAAAAAGCAGGCGACGGACCCCCAACCAAGTTCCAAAGAAAAAATAAAGTTTCAGCGACGTTTTTCACTTTTAACTTTCACAAATTCTTCAACTTTAACTTTTCTGTACACATATTTAAGTTCCGTCGTCGCGTTACTCAACCCGCTTCATATTATGCAGCTGAAATGTCACAAAAAACACAAAATATTTACAGATAAACTTATATCTCGACTCCCGGCCCCCTGCATCCCCGGGTCCATCTGCGCTCGTATTCCCAGGGTAAACCGCGAGGCTGTGAATTCCAAATGTGTTTATTGTTATTTTCCAGCGTTTTGACAGATTCCGTAAAGAGTTTTCCGCAGACGGTCCAAAAGCGGGTCGGCCTGGTGACACCCGGTGACAGTTGAAATGGCGAGACGAGCTCCTTCAGCGTAAACAGATCCAATGGGTGAAAATGGAATTGAAATCACCTGCGCTCGGGTCGGGGCGTCGCTCATTTTCGGTGCGTACGAGAGGAGATCCGGAGGTGTAAATGTGACGGGGGCCGGCGCTCGGGGTCTGGAGTATTGCTGTACGTGTGAAGAGAGGAGGCGAAGGTCCAGAGAGAGGAGGAAGTGGACAGCGAAGTGAAGACAGAGGGGATCGTGGGAAATGTAGTTTGGTTTTCTCGCTTTTATTTGACTGTCTGAGTGGAGTTAAACAGAGCTTTATTTGGATAAGGGCACGATATCGTCACGGGATGAAGCTCACGGTGCGATATTTATTGCGATATCGTGGGAAAGCTCACGATATTACGATATTCTACATAATAACAAGACTGACATAAAATGCTTTGTCCAGTCATTTGGTACAACATTTATTGTCATGAGGGATGGAACGAAATCCAAATCTCTCTGTACGATATTTTCACTATAAACATCTCACCGAACCAGATTTACTGCAATATTTTGTGCTACTTTTTCCGCTAAAAATGCTTCACGAGACTTAATCCAAAGAATGAAGATGTAAAAGTGCTTAGAACAGTTATTTCTTCATGTCGTCTGCACTGAAACGGAGCAAAGGATCATGGTCTATGTAGTTCCCTCTGTTTTTTTAAGCTTTTTCTACATCAGAACTGTTCATTTAAGCAAAGAGACTTGGGATTCGACATATTGTGATGGTCCACGATATTATTGTGAGACCTCTGACGATACGATATCACCATATTTTCGCTATTGTTACATACAATAGACATACAATAGATAGCCATGTACAGGGTGTCCCAAAAAATTTGACCTCATTTCGCAGGCCGAATGTACAGAAACAGATCAAGAATTTATATTTATTGTTTTAGTTTTGTTCTGTTTTCAGGTTGAGCCGTTCACTCCCGAACAGAAGTCATTTTGCGTCTTGGAATCAGCTCCACACACTCACCCAAGTCTGTGCAGCTTCAATGGAAAACTTGGAAAAACTTCACCAACTGGCAAACAAACTTGGACTTGGTACCAAAATATTTTTAAGAGGAAGGCTGATTATGCAGGGCCAAAGGATCTGGTAGACCAACATCATCACTGAGCTAAGCCAAACAGTTTTCAAGATAATTACTTTAAAAATGATGTCAACTTTTTAGGGACACCGTGTCTGTATAAATGGACATAACTAACCCACGAGCCACTTACATCGACATCGACTCTGTTTCTAAACGACTTAACGCTGAAAAATTCCCCCATCAATCCAAAACACGCACAACAGGTCAAATCCTCCAACTAATTTAGTCCTGATCTGACTGACAGGTTTCCCCAGTAGCACTTTAGGATGAGTCAAATGCAAAGAATTGGAAGAAGTAACCCAAAGATAAGTAAAGTAATAATAATAATAATACATTTTATTTATTAGGCGCCTTTCTGGACACCCAAAGTCGCCTTACAACAACATAAACATTCTTATATTTGGAGTTTGCATGTCTGTACATATGATTTTGTGTACTATGCTCGAAATAAACCAAACCACAAACAAATTAATTCCGATTAAAACATACAGTTAAAAGCCTGCAAGTGGACTTGATTGCCTGTGTAGGAAAGGCTCTTTTAATGATGATTATTTATGTTTTGATGTATTTGTATTTGTGATTTTAATGTCTTTCTTGTCCTGTAAAGCACTTTGAATTGCTTTGCGTATGAATCGTGCTATGGAGAGATTATCAGACTGAGCCTCGCTGCTTCTTTACTGCGCATGTCTCCTGCAGAAAGAGCCGCCGTCCTGTCTGGGATCGTGTCAGTGTTTTGTCGATTTCAGCAGATTTCAGGCTCTCTCGGGGGCGGGGATAGGTGTTTATCGATCAGGCATGAGCGAATGTCCGGCCACTGAAGCTCGAGACGTTTCTTCCCGTCATTTACGCTCTCACCTTTAATGCAGACGGGTCATTAACATGTAATCTCACTCACTAATGTTCATTTAGCATCATAACTTATTTAATCAGACGGCGATAAACTATTTTAGTGTTGATAACAGCGCTAGATCACGAAAGGCAAGTGTATTCGTATATAAAATAGAGAGAGGCATTAAATTAGAGAGAATTTGAGAGAAGAGAAGAGCGTGGAATGAAAAGTGAAAACATTTCCGTCATCTGCAGCTAAACAGAACTGTCAGAGTCAGAGTACAGTCTGTCTCACATGTTTGTTTGCTGCTTTATTTCGAGCATGAAAGAAAACATGTTTATATACACATATATACATATACAGATATATATAAACACAAATAAACATCTATATATACATATACATAATACAATTCTTATAATAAATAATAAAGTGTGGTACGCTCGAAAGGGAGTGGGAAGAAGTAAAACTTATTGACTCCCACCCCTAATTTCTTTCTTTATGCAAGCCATAAGGTTGCCTTCCTTAATTCAATCAATATGGTTGTATATTCATTACATATTCATATGTTCCATAATTAACCACTATAGATGACATTACTATCACTGTCGAATTCATACCCTATAATCATCACTATAATACTGCTGTATTATTATTATTATTATTATTATTATTATTATCATTATTATTATCGTCATCCTCATTATTTTCATCATCATTATCACTATCACATCACCATTACAACCACCATTGTTGTCATCATTGTCATCATCATCATCGTCATCGTCATTATAACTACAAACAATGTTCTGTTTTTGGTGAAGATGGTGGATCTTTCAGGAGATGTGTGTTGTGCATTAAAAGAGGCAGGATGTTTTGTGGAGCTGCTGCCGGAGAGGGGCCGCCCTCCAACAACAGGACCACCCTTTGCCAAGTGTCCTGATCTGTGCATTAGAAAAGCAAGTATTTGTTTCGCTCTGCTGCGCGAAGGGGATCATCTCCCCGCCACAGAGCCACAACTTGCCAAAGCCCTGTTCTATTGAATGTGTTGTACATTGAGAATAATTTTATTTTAAGATAATTTGTATAGTACCATGTACTGTCAGGACTTAAATAATAATAATAACAATAATAACAATTATTTATTTATTAGTTATTATATGTTCTGCAGGTTTTCGCTGCATGAATCTGAAAACACTGCAACTTCATGTAAACGGCACCATCTGCACTTCGCCGCGTTGATACACAAATAATCCCGTCTATAGAAATAAACTCGTCTTGCCTGCGGGACCCAGCTCCAGATCTCGAGCTGGATCTTACCCGAATTTGTCCGATACCAGAGCAGAGACTGATAACTATTTATTTCCTTTAAACAAAAACAGAAAGTAAACATGATGAAACTTTCTGGGCAACTATACAACTTATTACGTCTTACAACATCAGTGTAAAGCTCCTACCAGGATATCGATATACCGTATTTTCCGGACTATAAGCCGCTACTTTTTTCCCAGGCTTTGAACCATGCGGCTTTTACAAAGGAGCGGCTAAACTGTGGATTTTTCTTCCACCACTAGGGGCGCTCTGACTGGAATTTCAAAAACAAGATAGACGGAAAATTAATACAAAGAAGAATACGCTACTTTTTATTTAGCAGATATAACACGCACGACAAATTACTAACTGGTAATTATTTTCAAATCCTCGTCCCTTCATCATGAAAAGCACATGAAGGAGTTTGTGTGATGCAAGTTTGAAGTTGAAGGCATCGATCTTGCTCCAGGAAGGAAACCGCTGTAGAGCCCTGGACCCGTGGGACCCACGGGACCAACACAAAACAGTGCAGCGAGGGACATATTCTGAAAGTTTATTGTGGGCGGGAGCGCGACCGCGGGAGTGGGACTGAAAATTCTGTCCCACAGACCTCTACCTGCTGCTGCTGTAAGCTCAGCGTCAGTGGAGATGATTAAAGTGACTTGTGGTTTCACTGCACAGGAGAAATGAAGGTAAATCAATTACCGGTTCTTTTCTGTTTTTGACCTCGTTTTAATCAGCACAGTTGCTGCTGTGTTAAAAGTCACTGTTCAGAAAGAATCTGTTCAGGTACATAAATGTACATTTACAGTGCAAAATCGTTCTGTAATAAATATCTCATTTTTCAACATGGATATCAGCGGCTTATAGCCCGGTTGCGGCTTGTATATTAAAAAATAAATAAAAATTATTAAATTTAAAAATAGAGTGGATGCGGCTTATATACCGGTGCCTCTATAGTCCGGAAAATATGGTAATTTCCTCATCCATCCCCATTTTTTTTTCCTTCTCTTTTATTTTTGGGCAATTAAGAAGTTTACATTCTTTTACAATGGCACATATAACATTAGAGAAATCATGATAGAAATAACAAACAACAAAATATTTTGCCCAAAAAGGAGTGGGAAGAAGAGAACTTATTCAATCCCACCCCCCTCTTCTAATCTAACGCAATGAGCTTCTTTTTCATTTTTCAGACATTTTACATTAAATATATTTACAAGTGCGGACAGTGACTAACTGTTCTAGCTCGGCAACATAATTATCATCATATTGCAATAATAATACGTGAGGCAATGGTGAGGAGTTTAAAGATACCAACAGACGACAGAAATAACGGTAACAGACAGACAGCAAAGGTCAGGAAACAATAAGCATAAGAAAAAAACTGGTTGAAGCCGCCGTTCTTTCTGTAACAGATGATGGCGATACTTTATATATGCAGCTCCCATCTCCATTCTCCATAAACTGGACTGTGTGTATCCTGCGTCACTGCGATTTATCACCAACGCTCAGTCCCTCACTCATCACTGCACTTTGTCTGCTTTAGTTGGCTGGACGTCTTTAGCCCTGTTCGCACGGGATTTAGTTGGACCTTTGGTGATTTGTAGTAATTGCGGAGGACGTCTGAGATCTTAATCCCGTGCGAATGCGCCGTGTCTGTAATTTCCGCCGCAAATTACCTACTATATTTCACCAAACGCAGACGTCCGGTGATGATACTCGTCCCTTACGAATCTGCATCTCAGTGTTTGTTGTTGTAATTGCATGTTCTTCTGTCCATTCCTTTTATTTCCAAGGTCTTTTCTATATATATTGTGCATATTTTATATCGCTTTGTGCGTCTTTTATATCTCTTTCCGGCTTGAGTAATGGAGGCTGCGGTGGAAATTTTGATTAGCAGTTTTGAGCTTTTTAGAGGCAAATTAGAACACAGCCTCACAGCCTCTACATTGAAACCGATCCGCAAAAAGGGAAATTCTCGCAGGATGTTGGATGTGTAGCCGCATGTGGTAAGGAACATTTTTTTTATTTTTTTATTTTTTTAAGCATACTTTATAAATTTACTTACTTAGCAGCGCGAAAGACATAGAAACGGATGTGACGTTACGACATATCCGGTCGTAATTCCAGTAAAACAGAGTCATTTACGGACTTCGCTCATCCCGTGCGAATGCGAGTAACACAGAGGTGGGGCGGGAATTTGCAAATCACCAGACGTCCCCAGGTTAAACTTATCCCGTGCGAATAGGCCTTTTGTCAACTCGCAGGAAACAACACTGGTTCATTTTCATTTACAAAGCAGTTCTGGGGAAACTCCCAGCACCCGAGTCGTCTTCTCACTGTGAACTCGGGTCGTCGCCGGCTTCGCTCATCATCTCAACGACTCTTCACTGAGCCTCTGCTTCTCTGAGCTGGTAAATCAGACTTTTCCTACTCAGCTCCATGGTCTTGGAATAACTTACAAAAAGACCTTAAATTAAAAGTTGTAGCGTCTCTTGATACGTTTAAGGAAATGGTAAAAAGTGCGGTGAGTGAAAATTGTTCATGTTTTTCTTGAGAGAGGTTTTTATGAGGTAATTCTTTGTCATTATGTGATTCTTTCTGCACTGCGTTAATTGTGTCGGCTGCTACCTTGGCCTGGTCGCTCTTGAAAAAGAGATTCTGAATCTCAATGAGACTTCCTGGTTAAATAAAGGTAAATAAAGAAATAAACCAGTGCTACAGAAGGCAGGATTGTTCTGATATGAGGACCCACTCTCTATAAACTGTGACCAGACCATATGTTTATATAACAACTTGAATTTATGGATATTTTGGCCTTGTTTGAGACGTGTATCCAGACTGTTCCAGAGTTTTACACCACGTACAGACACATAGACACTTTTACGAGTAGTTTGAACATTGGACAATATGAAATTTCCATATCCCCTTAAATTATGAATCCTCTCTCTCATTTTGAACAAGCTTTGTAGATTAGTTGGCAGTAAATTGTTGAATGCTCGAAATAAAATTACAAGCGTATAATATTTTACAAGGTCGGGAATCTTTAGGAGCCTGGGTTGAATGAAAAGATTATGGGCGCGTTCTAGAAAACCAACTTTTAAAAAATAAAATAAAAATCCCGCTTCCTTCAAACATCTGAGTTGCACATTAACATTTTTAATTATTCATATCCACATTTCCCAATTTTTCCCAAGATCTTGGCACGGAAAATAAAAATAGATTTGAATTCTTGGATAGCTCTGGCGCTCTCCGGATTTTACTTCAAGGTTTTGAGAATCCTGACCTCCTCGAGACCTTTTTCTACGGACCTATTTGTCGCGGTCTAAAGCGTGCACTCACCTGCTCCAAACTACGGCAACAGAACCTAATGAATTATGGGAAACGTGTGCACGAAGCGGCGCTCTCCCCTTTGCTCTGCCTTCCCCTGTTCTCCGCGTGGGGCCAGGAGTATTGGCAATGGCAAGTAGGCACGGTATGAATAATGCCGGCGTCTCCATCTTGGCAGCCGTCGGAGCTCCTCCACGTTTTCCAAGTGGGTTAAAAAGAAGCTGTTGGCAGAAGATGTCACTCCCCGCGCTGCCCCGGCGCTGCCCTGGCACGGCCCGGGCGCTGCTGGCTCGGAGCGGGCGGCGTTGGCATCTACGCCGCCAGTGTCAGAAGATTCCAAGTGCCCACATTACTCAACTCCAGCGCGCAAACCCTCGCCGCGCAGACCGCAGGGGGGTCAAAGCTATCGGAAAACGGGTTCTAATCGATGCTAAAACTAGAATCGGAACTAGATACTCGTTTGAGAAGGTATCGATACTTAAAAAAGTCCAATTTACAGGACAGAAATTAAGCTTTTCTGGAAATTTTGAACGATCTGGAGCTGTATCAGAATAAGTATAAGAGCACATAGGCTAGTATACGCTCATGGACCTGGTTTAGGCCTGGTTTAGACCTGGTTTAGACCTGGTTTAGACCTGGACCACTGAGGGATCACACAGATATAAAACCACGTGGGAATAGAAAAGAAAGTACAACCATTTAACGCTGAAAATCACATTCTATTGTCTAAAGAAAGTGTTTTTTTTTAAATTATCATCATGGTATCAGAATCAATATATAAATATAAGAGCACATAGACGAGTAGACACCCACGGACCTGGTTTAGACCTGGTTTAGACCTGGTTTAGACCTGGTTTAGACCTGGACCACTGAGGGATCACACAGATATAAGGACACATCGGACAAGAAAAGAAAGTTCCACAATTTAATGCTTAAAATTACATTCTATTGTCTAAAGAAAGTGTGTTCTACTGTATATAGGGTTGGGCATGAATCATCTGTAGTTACTAAAGATGTAACAATAACATAAATCTGGTGATATCGTATCGTCAAAGGTCTCACAATAGTATCGTGGAGCATCACAATATATCGAATCCCAAGTCTCTTTGCTTAAATGAACAGTTCTGATGCAGAAATAGCTAAAAAAACAGAGGGAACTACATAGACCATGATCCTTTGCTCCGTTTCAGTGCAGACGAGATGAAGAAATAACTGTTCTAAGCACTTTTACATCTTCATTCTTTGGATTAAGTCTCGTGAAGCATTTTTAGAGGAAAAAGTCGCAGATTCACCACAAAATATTGCAGTAAATCTGGTACAGTGAGATGTTTATGGTGAAAATATCGTACAGAGAGATTTGGATTTCGTTCCATCCCTAATGACAATAAATGCTGTACTAAATGACTGGTCAAAGCATTTTATAATGTCAATCTTGTTATTATGTAGAATATTGTAATATCGTAAGCTTTCCCATGATATCGCAATAAATATCGTATTGTGAGGTTCATGTTGTGACGATATCGTATCGTGAGACTTGGATATGGTCACAGAACACATTCGGATCATTTTTTCACCGCAACTTTTCTGGTTCGGGGTCCATCACCTGCTTGTTTCCATGGATACGTCATTGCTCTGCCTGGAATGTTCTGCAGTGTGACATTAAACAGCTTTACTTTACATTTATTCAATTACAGGTGGTTTTACGGCTCAAAAATATCTAGTAATTTCGTATCTGCACTGACACGAGTTTTGCAAGTTTTGGAAAATATTCAAGCGAAAATAGTCATAGTTAAAGGTGCGCTGTGTAACTTTTTGGTTTCTAGATCCGTTGCCTGCTTGTTTCCGTGGATACGTCATTGCTCCGCCTGGAATGTCCCACAGTATGACATTAAACAACTCTACTTTATATTTATTTATTCAATCACAGGTGGTTTTATAGCTCAACAACACCTAGAAAAACACACATACTGACTGTGAGTGGCGTCGCCTCTCCGCAGATCTGACCTGTAACTTGGTCTGGTTTGGTCTCCATGACGATAGAAAGGGTTAAAGCCGTGCTGCGAAACCCACTATTGGCGTTAACAATGGACAAAACAATAATCTATGGATGTTGGTAGTTTTTTTCCCCCCTCTCTTTAAGTATAAAAATCATTATTTCCGAGCGAACTTGACACTGCCTTGGCGGAGGTCCACGCTTTCCTCGTCCAAGTCTTCGGAAAGCTTTAATGCCACACTGTGGAACATCCCAGACAAAGCAATAACATCTTCATTTGACGGACCCCCCCACCAGAGAAGTTACACCTTTAAAACATAAAATAAATAAATCACAATCCGATATTTCTCCGCGAACCGCTCCACTCTCCGCTCCACCGCTTCCTCCCGCTGCAACCGTCCAAACCTCCGCTTTTGTCCAGAGGCATGCGAGGCCCTAATCCAGCGCCGAGGAATAAAGACGCGAAGATGAGAGAGTGAATGAAACCGCTGCAGAAGGGTGAGGGTTGAGTTTAACCTCTGGCCAAAGAAGAGGAGGAACAAGCAGAAGCGGCCGGGGCAGAGGAGGTGCAGAGGGGCTGCCGGTGGCTCTCACAGACCCTACTCCACTCCACCATATGGGATTTGGCCCTGAATAAACTGCCTCCTATTCACTGCTGCCGAAAGACGAGGTGAGAACAGAGCTGTGGCCACGAGGCGCAGGCTGTTTGATTCCGCGTATAGAGAATTATAAACTAAGGCCTTTTATCTAAATGTGTATTCACGCTGGATTTGGGGTTAGACCTGCTAGAGGTTTTACTGTTTTTAAAGCATTCAATTCCCAGTTGTGGTGGTGCGGAGTTGATGCTATAGAAACGGCTCTCCTCGGTATGTTGGGTGGGTGGAGTTCATGTTTATCTCCAGATTCTCACAGTCGGAGCCATATGTGAAGGGATTTTCTGAAGCCGAACCGTTTGAGAAAAATGTCCCGAGTACATTTGTGATTTAGGCTTCAACGAGTTTGCAAAAAGACTGAAATCTGAACTGATAAACTGATACAAGAATCGCTTTATTTCCAGTTCCTTCGAGCCGCATGCAAAGGTTTTTTCTTAAAAAGTGAATATTTTGGTTCTAAATGCTAACATCTTGCATATTTAGATCACCATGTCAGCTTTTATTGTTTTTAAAATGCTATTTTCACTGAGAACATCTTCACTTTGTTTTTGAACCTCTGAGTTCCCTTTGCTCTCCACTAGGGAGGGGCATTTGATTAAATTTTCTTAATTGATGGTCAGGAGAATTAACAATCTATTTTTGATAAATCATTAACGCTTTTATATTAAAATAATTATTATTACTGTTACTAATCTGCATAAATAAACTCAACTGTACAACATATAAACATCACCACTGCAGAGTCACATCTGTGTGAGATCAGAATGTGTTTAATGCAGCTTTAAACATTTTTTGACGTTTTACAGAAACAAAACTTAAAACCACATGGCTCATTTGCATAAACTGTAAACCCTGAAAAAAGCAGCTCTTTCCTTGTGCTGATGCTTCAGCTTCTGTGGGACTAAAGGACACGACTCAGTGAATATGAGTGTTCTCCCTGTGACAGAGGATGTTCTGCTGATGGTGAGTCTGTTCTGGGCGTCTGTCGCATTGGAGATGGTTCATGTTTCAGAGATCGTACCTGAGCAGATTTAGCGCAGTTCTTCATTCAACAGTCATTTATTTATGTCGGTCACTTTATTTATTTTGGCTTCTGTTGTGATGAAAAGACTGAAAAGTGTTTGTCTTTTGGACCCACTCGACTGTTGCAGTAACCGGGAAACTGTGTAAACCTGCACCAGGACCAAACCGGGAAACTCCAAAAACCCGATCATACCCGGGACAGTGATGTGCAGGTAAACACACTCTGAGGGATATAGGGATCTTCAAGGAGCCAGAGCTGAGAGCAGCCATTGTTTCAGCCATTGGTTTAGTATCAGGATATATCAAATCGTGACATGTACATCATGATATGTATCGTGTCGTCAGACTCAAGGCAATGCACACCCTACTTATGTATATAGATTAGGGATGGGCAGGATTAGTCGACTAATCAATAACTGATCATTAAGTATTTCGTCGATCACGTTCATTTTCAATCAACGAACCGAATGTAGGTTGTTGTGCGTAGCTTAAGGAGTCGAGGCTGCGTCTCACAGCACAAACACTGGAGTTGTGGCCCCACAGTCCCACGTCTCAGCTCTGGCTCCTTGGAGATCACTCAGAGTGCGTTTACCTGCACATCAGTGTCCCGAGTATGATCTTCTTTTTTTTTTGACTTTCCCGGTTTCGCATGTTTACGCAGCATCTCCAACACGACATACACACAGAACAGACTCAGCAGCCTCATCACATCCTCTGTCACAGAGAGAACACTCATATTCCACTGAGTCGTGTCCTTTAGTGTAACAGAAGCTGAAGCATCAGCACAAGGAAAGAACTTCTTTTTTCAGCGTTTACAGTTTATGCAAATGAGCCATGTGGTTTTAAGTTTAGTTTCTGTAAAACGTAAACAAATGTGCCAAAGCTGCATTAAACACATTCTGATCTCACTGATGTGCTTTACCTTACGATTATTCAATTACAGGTGGTTTTATAGCTCAAAAATACCTAGAAAAACAGGTATTGTGACTCTGAGCAGGATCGCCTCTCCACAGATCTGACCTGGAACTTGGTCTAGTTTGGTTTACTTGAAGATAGAAAGGTTTAATGCTGTACTGTGGAACACTGAAAGCAAAGAACAGACTTGTGCATACGGCTGGAGGAAGCGATTCTTAGCTCATCAGTTCATATTTCTGTCTCTTTTTTAAATTCTTTTGGACGAGTTTAAAATACAAACTTTGAAGAGAACCCGTTTATTAAAAGATAAATGAGAAAATGGTTAAAAATGACGTATATTTTCTCTCAGTCTCATGGTCCTCTTCGCCTTGGTCGAGACTTTGAGCTCTGGTCCATTGGAGAAACACTGAGCGTAAATCCCATGATCAGCGAAGTGAAAGTCGACCAAAGTCTCCCGCTGTGAACCTGATAAAGATGTCAGGACAACATATGGTCCAAAACGTCCATTGTGAGCGGAGGGGGGCTCTCTCCCTGTGAAGAGGCTGCAGCGGGGGGCAGTCCCGGGGGGCAAAACTCCTCCAGAACTGCCCCTGGTCGACTCTTTACTTCTGGATCAGCGCTCGCTTTCTGTTCGGGAGTTTTCAGTTTTCTGCGCTAACAATTAAAGGAGTAAGCAGATTAAGCGGGGGGAACTGAAGGGGCTTTGGGGGAGAAAACACGGCGTTAAAAATGGTTAAAGCGGTGTAAAAACGCGCTCGTCTTTGGCCTGGAGTCTGGGACCTGTCGGTGTAAATGGTATTACATTTCATGCTGATTTAAAGAGCACGGCGCTGGTAAAGGGAGACTTCTGCAGCTATGATATGGCTCTTAAAAGTCTGCACAGAGGATTGGTCACACAGACTGGTGCTCGTCAGGAGGCAGCGGAAACAAACGGAAACAAACGCAAATAAATGTTCCAGTAACACCTCGCGCTGCCTCTCTAACAGATCTGACCTGGAACTTGGTCTAGTTTGGTTTACGTGAAGATAGAAAGGTTTAATGCCGTACTGTGGAACACTGAAAGCAAAGAAAAGACTTGTGCATGCGGCTGGAGGAAGCGATTCTTAGCTCATTAGTTCATATTTCTTCTGTTTGTTTTTTTTAAATTCTTCTGGATGAGTTTAAAATACGAACTTTGAAGAGAATCCTATGATTAAAACCTGAAAAAGGGTTAAAAGTTACATATATTTTCCCAAACGGAGTCTCAGAGTCTCATAGAGTAACACGGTGAGCGGTGACTGAAATGCTAACAAAAGGAAACAACTCAGATTATTTTAGTAGTCGACCGGACAAACTATTTGTTATATTGCACAATGAGACTTTTTAAAGACATTACGAACCAAATAAGGGTTGAAATACGAAGCCTGGAGGATTCTACAAAGAGAATATCTCCAAATAAAGTGTATTATTAACAAAGACACACTGTGTTTGTGACCCTGTTACTTCAGCAAACCCATCACAATACAATGAAATATACAGGGTGTCCCAAAAAATGCAACATCATTGCAGGCCAATAATTTTAACAATTCTTGCGCATAACTTTCTAACCGTAAAACACAGAAACTTCCTTTTCCCCTCTGAAAGTGCAGACATAGAGGTTTCCGTACATTTCTGCGGCTTTATCCTACGTCACACTCACGCTGTGTGATGACGTGAGCAAAACGAGTGTCCAATAGGAACTTTGTTTTCCCCAAACTCATGCGCTCCGTCCATTTTGATCGAGCCAAACTTTGCCAAAGAGTGAAGTGAGTCAAGATGGTCGACTCCTCTGACTGTGTGTGTTTATAACGAGTGAAAAAGTCGCTCTAAGTGGAGTTAATTCTCACACACATGGAAAATTACACATTTTGGTGTGTGTTATTGCGCATCCCTTTCTATTTTTATTTGAAATGTTTATTTCACTCAAAATGAACAAATCCAAATGTAATTTCCACCAGGGAAATGCAGAAGTGCTGTGGCTCTGGCCCTGGACCTGACAGGAGCTGTTTCCAGGACTGGACCAGGGCGTCATGGGGCGATTACACTTTTTTTTGTTTTTAGGGCAATAAGGAGATTTTTTATTTACTTACAGAGTTGATATTTTTGCATTTTTGTACCTAAGGCCCTAAATTAAGCATTTTTATGTTCAAAAAGTTGTTTCTACATGTTTGCTGTGTGTTTTGTATAGAAGAGTGGGAATTTTATTTTCAGTTTTTTTTTTTTTTCATCTTTATTCCTGGTCCTGTAGCTTTTTATTACAGACTGTACTGAACAAAAGGAGGTAGAACACTTCATTAGGGGGTAAAAGGGGCAGTTTTAAAAGCAAAATTAAGAAAAAAATCCAGGCGAGAAGAAAAGTACTAAAATTGCCCTCAGGTCTTCAGGGGTTAACCTAAAATTTTCACAGAATGTACAGAAACAGATCAGGATTTTATATTTAATGTTTCAAGTTTTTTTTGTCCCAAAAAGAAGACTCAAAAGTCGGGGTGACCAGGCCTTTTCTGTGGTCGGCCCAAAACTTTGAAAAACTCCTCACATTAAGACCGTCGCTTCAGTCGATTCTTTTAAGTCCGGTTTAAAAACACACTTTTACTCGACGGCTTTTAACACGGCGTGAGAATTGTGAGCTCCTCTGCCTGATTTTATTGATTTTATTTGTTAGTTTTCTCTTTGCTTTATATTAATGAATGTGTTATTTTATATTGTGGCTACTCTGTGCAGCACTTTGGAGACTTTGTGTTGGTAAAATGTGCCATACAAATAAAGTTGGATTGGATATATTTGTGCTGTTTTCAGGTTGAGCCGCCCAAACAGAAGTCATTTTGTGTCTTGGAATCTGCTCCACACAATCGCCCAAGACTGTGCAGCGAATTCAACGCAAAAGTTAGAAAAACTTCACCAACCGGCAAACAAATGTGGACCAAAAATATACAGAGGAAGTGTGTTTATGCAGGGCTAAAGGATCTGGTAGAGCAACATCAACATCAGAAGAGAAGTGAACGGCTCAACCTGAAAACAGAACCAAACTAAAACATTAAATATAAAATCCTGATATGTCTCTGTACATTCTGTGAAAATTTGAGGTTATTTCAACAAGAATTGACAAAATGATTGGCCTGCGAAATGATGTTGCATTTTTTGGGACGTCCTGTAGATAAAAATGTTCACCTCCACTGTAAACTTTGGTCCTGGACTAAACCAGGACCAAATTGGGACTAGAACAGAAATAAACCAGGACTAAAACAAGACGAAAACAGGACTAAATCAGAACTAAACCAGGGCTGAACCAGGACTAAATCAGGACTAGAACAGGAAAAAACCAGAACAAAACCATGAGTAAAAAAGGACTAAAACAGGACCAAACCAGAACTAAAACCAGGGCCAAACCAGGACCAAATTGGGACTAGAACAGAAATAAACCAAAACTAAACCAAGACTAAATCAGGACTAAACCAGAACTAAACCAGAACCAAACCAGGACTAAACCAGAACCAAACCAGGACTAAATCAGGACTAGAACAGGAAAAAAAAACAGGACAAAACCATGAGTAAAAAAGAACTAAAACAGGACTTGACCAGCACTAGAACAGGACCAAAAGCAGGGCCAAAGAGGACTAAACCAGGATCGAACCAGGACTAAATCAGGACTAGACCAGGACTAGAACATGATCAAACCAAGACTAAATCAGGACTAAACCAGGACTAAATCAGGACTAGACCAAGACTAGAACATGATCAAACCAAGAATAAATCAGGGCCAAATCAGGACTAAACCAGGACTAAATCAGGACTAGACCAAGACTAGAACATGGTCAAACCAAGACTAAATCAGGACTAAACCAGGACTAAATCAGGACTAGACCAAGACTAGAACATGATCAAACCAAGACTAAATCAGGACTAAACCAGGACTAAATCAGGACTAGACCAAGACTAGAACATGATCAAACCAAGACTAAATCAGGGCCAAATCAGGACTAAACCAGGACTAAATCAGGACTAGACCAAGACTAGAACATGGTCAAACCAAGACTAAATCAGGACTAAACCAGGACTAAATCAGGACTAGACCAAGACTAGAACATGATCAAACCAAGACTAAATCAGGACTAAACCAGGACTAAATCAGGACTAGACCAAGACTAGAACATGATCAAACCAAGAATAAATCAGGGCCAAATCAGGACTAAACCAGGACTAAATCAGGACTAGACCAAGACTAGAACATGATCAAACCAAGAATAAATCAGGGCCAAATCAGGACTAAACCAGGACTAAATCAGGACTAGACCAAGACTAGAACATGGTCAAACCAAGACTAAATCAGGACTAAACCAGGACTAAATCAGGACTAGACCAAGACTAGAACATGGTCAAACCAAGACTAAATCAGGACTAAACCAGGACTAAATCAGGACTAGACCAAGACTAGAACATGATCAAACCAAGACTAAATCAGGACTAAACCAGGACTAAATCAGGACTAGACCAGGACTAGAACATGATCAAACCAAGACTAAATCAGGGCCAAATCAGGACTAAACCAGGACTAAATCAGGACTAGACCAAGACTAGAACATGGTCAAACCAAGACTAAATCAGGACTAAACCAGGACTAAATCAGGACTAGACCAAGACTAGAACATGATCAAACCAAGAATAAATCAGGGCCAAATCAGGACTAAACCAGGACTAAATCAGGACTAGACCAAGACTAGAACATGGTCAAACCAAGACTAAATCAGGACTAAACCAGGACTAAATCAGGACTAGACCAAGACTAGAACATGATCAAACCAAGACTAAATCAGGACTAAACCAGGACTAAATCAGGACTAGACCAAGACTAGAACATGGTCAAACCAAGACTAAATCAGGACTAACACAATTTTCTCTTATTTCGAATGTCATTATTCTGATTTGATTGAAGAATTTTTGTTAAGAAACCCCTTCAGACCCCAAATCCTGCTCCTCGAAGGAAAAGTACAACCATTTTTACGAAACAGAATCAAAACTATATTATGAACTACATCCACTTTCCCAAAATGCAATAAAAATAAACGAAAACAGAGCAGGTCAAATATAAATTACGATTTGGATTCCAGCTCGTTCAAACGTGAATAAAACAGAACTCCTCCAAGGTACGATCCCGCTCCTCTCGCCAAGAAAATGAAGAATTAAAAAAAAAAAGAAGCGTGGCGTTGTGCATGTGAGACGCCGAGGCCTGAGGGACTTTCACATCTGAGGAGCACGAGAACCTCGCTCTGGAACGAGAAGAAAGAGCTCCACGCACAAGAGGTGACCCTGATAATTCTGCACGAGTTTGGCGGGTTTATGAGCGAGGCCGAGGATCAGGGAAATGAGGAGGAGAAGGAGAACTACACCGGAATCAAACCAGGACTAAACGAGGACTAGAACAAGACCAAACTGGGACGAAACCAGGGCTAAACCAGGGCCAGAACAGGACCAAACCTAAATCAAGACTGAAACAGGATCAAGCAAGGACCAAACCATTAAACCAGGACTAAACCAGGACTAAACCAAAAGTCTACATCAGGACTACATGCAACAGAATCAAACCAGGACTAAACCAGGACTACATCAAGACTAAACTAGGACTAAACCAAAAGTCTACACCAGGACTAAATGCACAAGAATCAGACCAGAACTAAACTAAACAAAAAAACAGGACGAGAACAGGATTTAAACCAGGGCAAGAAGAGACCTAAACCAGGACTAAAAGTGGGATTAGAACCAGGACAAAAACCAAGATTAAACCAGGATTAAATCAAGATTAAACCAGGCGTAAAACCAAGACTAGAACATGACCAAACCAAGTCTACGGCAGGACTACACCAAAATCAAACCAGGACTAAAACAGGACAGAAACAGGACTAAACCAGGACTAAACCAGGACTAAACCAGGACTAAACCAGGACCAAATTGGGACTAGAACAGAAAAAAACAGGACTAAAACAGGACTAGAACAGGGCTAAACCAGGACTAAGCCAGGACTAAATCAGGACTAGAACAGGAAAAAACCAGGACAAAACCATGAGTAAAACAGGACTAGACCAGGACTAGAACAGGAACAAAAGCAGGACCAGACCAGGAATAAACCAGGACTAAATCAGGACAAAACCAGGACTAAACCACAACTAAAACAGGACTAAAACAGATCTAAACCAAGGACCAGACCAGGACAAAACCAGGACTAAACCACAACTAAAACAGGACTAAAACAGATCTAAACCAGGACCAGACCAGGACAAAACCAGTACTAAACCACGACAAAACCACAACTAAAACAGGACTAAAACAGATCTAAGCCAGGACCGAACCAGGACTAAACCCGGACTAAATTAAGAACAGGAGAAGTAGAATAAACAGCTCCAGCACAGACGAGGTGACCCTGATAATTCCGCATTAGTTTTCCTGTTTTCGGAGCGATCCAGAGTAAGAAAAACAAACAGGAGGCGAGGAGAATGGGAGGAGAGGAGAGGAGGAACGCCAGGAGCAGCGTCTTCAGGCTCGCCGGGATGCAACCCAATTTCACAGCTTCACGAATGAGTGGCGCAGCATATGGCCGTCGCCGCGGTGACAGACAGCGCGAGTCGGAGCTGCGGAATCCGGCGCAGCCCGAACAGGTCCAGAATTATGTCAGACACATCCCTGCTCCACTGCCTCCCGCTCAACAACACCGGCTTCTCCCGAGGCGCCGAAAACTCCCCGCAACGCCGCCGTTTGGGCCGGGAATTACGGAAAAGAGCGGTGCGTTTGAGGAAAGAGGAGGGCCGCGGGATTAAAAGGAGCACTGCGGAACTTTTCTGGTGAAGGGTGCGTCAAATCAGATGTTTTTCTTCATGGAGGTGTTATCGCTTTGTCTGGAATGTTTCACCGTGTGGCATTAAACCTTTCTATCGCCATGGAGACCAAACCGGGCCAAGTTACAGGTCAGATCTGTGGAGAGGAGACCCCGCTCACAATCAGAACATCTGCTATTGTAGGTGTTTTTGAGCTATAAAACCACCTGTAAATGAATAAATGTAAATTAAAGCTGTTTAATGTCACACTGTGGAACATTCCAGGCAGAGCAGTGACGTATCCATAGAAACAAGCAGAACAAGCACATTCACCATCTCGCCGTGGTCGCCCATTGAGTTCTATTCATTTTGGACACAGCCTGATGTCAGGAGTGTGTTTGGGGGACAGGAGCTTCACACTACTTTTGTCAACACTGAGTCTAACAGGGCTCAGGCCTAATAATACTGAACAAATCAAGATCACATGCCCATAGTTGGATGCTGTAAATTATTTTCATCTTATTCGCTGGGCTGATGTAGTTAGTAAATTACATATGAGAAATGACCCTAACCCTAAACAGACACACAAGATGCAGAATGCACTAAAACGTCCAAAATGGAGTCAGTCGTTTGTGCTGCAAAAAGTTTTGTTTGTGCGATTCTGGTTCTTCAGATATTTGCAGTTTTATTTTCGACCGATGATGTCGTCCAGAACCTCAGAATGTGAAACAGCCTCAAAACAGCAGAAAATTATACGAAACATTTGTATTTTGTTTGTGCTGTTTTGTGCTGTGACAGTTTTATTTGTGCAAGTTTGTTTCTAAAATTATTCATTATTATTTCTGCAGTATTTTTAGGACGTCCTTTCCGCTGACGGCAGCGACTTTAGCAAAACTAGTGAAGAGAAACGATCTGAGGCTGCGTTAAAGTCTGTTTCAGTATTTAGTCATTTGCTTTTGATTCATATTTTATATAATAATACAGACTTTTCCACAGCCTCAGATTGTTTATCGCCACGAGCAACAAATGTTTCCTATGATTTTCTGCCTGTTTTGAGGCTGTTTCACATTCTGAGGGGCTGGACGACGTCATCGACCGAAAATAAAACCGCAAATATCGCGGAACCAGACCTAAACCAGGATTAACTCTACAAAAATCACAATTACACCAGGACTACACTGGGCTGAAAGCAGGACCAAACAGGACTAAACCAGACCGAAACTAGAACTAAATCAGACCTGAACTCAGGAAGACGCAAATCGCAGCCAAAATCTGACACATTTTTATTTAATCACTTCAATACAAATATATAACTGCACAAAGTGAGAGTACAACAGATTTTCGGAAAGTTTGAGGGAGGAAAATTACCAAAATCACAAAAAATATCAGCAGAGTTTATCGACCATCAGTTCCTCTGGATTCTGAACCAATCGTATCAGCATCGGCCATGAAAAAACCTCGGTCGATCAATCCCAAAAATCAGTACGTACTTTTTTCCCATCTGCGTTTAAAGGAAGTAGTCGCCCTGACACTGGATCAGACTCCAGGTTAATGCGATGATTCTATCACTGATCGTGGGCTCACACTTTTCAGAAAAAAAATCAGTTTTCTTAATCACAGAGTTCGTCCCATATGGTCTCGCCATCTGCTTTGGTCTAAAATAACAGCCATTAAAAACCTGCAAATTAATAACTCCATTATAAAGGCACAAGGCGGAGGAGGAGGGGCTTTTTCTGAACATTTTAGGCAAAATTAAACTAACTAAAGTGAAAACCATTCTTGGATTTAGGATTTGGGAGTAAAAATCTTCATCTAAAGCGGCACAAAGTCAGTATATGAAATGTTGGATGGATTTTTCTCACTAAAACACCAGAAATTATTGCACTATGGAACTTTTCTTGTAGGTCTCTGCGTCTTGTCTCCATGAAGATGTTGAATGTTGTTGATTTTCCCGGAATGTTCCACAGTTTGGCATTAATAAAAGTATATCTTGCTTGATTATCGTGAAACCGAGAGCTGTGCCTGGACTAAACCAGGACTAACAGGACCAATCAGACTAGACCAGGATCAAACCAGGACTAAACCATGAACTGGACCAAATGAGGACTAAAGCAGGACTAGAGCCGGACCAATCAGGACAAAAATGGGATTGATCAGGACTAAACAAGGACCAGAACAGGACCAGTCAGACTAAACCATGAACTGGACCGATTCAGGACTAGACCAGTATCAAACTAGGACTAGAACAGAATCAAATCAGGACTGAACCAAGATCAAATCAGGACTAAATCAGGACTAGAACAGGACCAATCAGACTAACCCAGGATCAAACCAGGACTAAACCATGAACTGGACCAATTCAGGACTAAACCGGGATCAAACCAGGACTGAAACAGGGCTAGAACTGGAATAATCAGGACTAAACCAGGATCAAACCAGGACTAAACCAAGTCTAGATCAGGACTATACCGGGATCAAACCAGGACCAAACCAGGACTAAACCAGACCTAAATCAGGACTAAATCAGCACAAAGATCACAACTGCACCAGGACTACACAAAGGCCAAACCAGGACTAAAACAGACCCTAACTAGATCTAAACCAAGTCTAGATCAGGACTACACTGGGATCAAACAGGACCAAACCAGGACTAAATTAGGACCAATCCAGGACTAAACCAGACCTAAACCAGGACTAACTCAGTACAAAAATCACATCTACACCAGGACTACGCGAGGACCAAAACAGGACTAAACCAGACCTAAACCATGACTAACTTAGTACAAAATCAGGACTAAACTAGGACTAAACTAAATCTAGATCAGGACTACACTGGGATCAAACCAGGACCAAACCAGGACTAAATTAGAGCCAGGAGTAGCTCAGTACAAAATCAGGATTATCCAGACCAAAAAACAGGAATAAACCAGGACTAAACCAAGTCTAGATTAGGCCAGGACTACAACGGGATCAAACCAGGACTAAACCTGGACCAAACCAGGACTAACCCAGCCCTAACCCGGGACTAACTCAGTACAAAATCAGGACTAAACCAGACCTAAACCAGAACTAAACTAGATCTAAACCAGGACTAACTCAGTACAAAAATCACAATTACACCAGGACTACACAAGGATCAAACCAGGACTAAACCAGGACTAAAAAGGACCAAAACTGTGAACGCAGCCAAAGTCACAGAGAAACATTTACCCATGGGTTTTAGAATGATGAAAAACGTACAGTTGCCATAGCGATTAACAACTTCTAACCAAATATCGTATCTTTAGCATGGGCGAAAAGTCTTGAAAATGTTGAAAACGTTGCAAACCAAAAGACGCCGACACTTGTGACACTGGTGGAAGTGGCCGAGCCCCATTTGTGTTGTGAGGAGCAAACAGACGACGTCCAACGCTGGAGTCTGGAGGCTCTGAACAAAGCAGCTCCTGTTCTTTAAACCTGCAGATTCTGAACTGTGGAGGTGTTAACGAGGTCCGAGGTCTAAGGTCTGAGGTCTAAGGTCTGAGGTCTGAGGTCTGAGGTCTGAGGTCTGCACTGGGACGTCCTGGGCCTCTAAACACTGCACGCCTATGAGGAAGGAAGGTACGCTGGATTTTAACTTGATTTTCAGTCGTTTTATCTGTGTTTTATTATGTTTACTCGTGTTTTACTCAGATTTTTTGACTTCTGTATTTTCTTTTTATCTACAATACATTGTTAAACACTTTGGGGCAGTACTGTCGGTTTTTAAATGTTTTTTTTTCTTTTCCCGTAATTTTCGGAAGTCGCTCCGCAGTATAAATCGCACCAACCAAAAAATGCATAATGAAGAAGAAAAAAACAAGTATAAGTCACACTTTTTGGGGGAAATTTATTTTATAAAATCAGAGTCCAAGAACCGACATTTCGTCCTGAAAGGCAAATAATAGAAGTTATAGTAATAAAAACAACCGAATAGAGAACAGACCGTGCATCATTTGTTCGTTCGGTTTTCAATATAGAACCAAAAATAAGAAAACGAAAAAAAAGAACTCTTTTCTTTATTATTTGTCTATAAAATCAAAATGAAAAAAGTTGCACCTGAGGATAAGTTGCAGGAACCACCCAAACCCTGAAAAACGACTTATAGTCCGAAAAATACGGTAATTTTGTTTAATTCATGAAAGATGAATACAAAATGATTGCGTTTCATGCCTCAATGTGAATGAAAAGGAGCAGAAAGAAACAGACTTATAATATCTGAACCCTAAAATGTGCTATATAAATAAACCTCAATCTCGACACTTTAGTTTAGGGACGACATGTTAACGGGTGCGTAAGGATAACAGATAATACTCCCTACAACTGTACAACTCACCCTTGTGTCACAGATAATACTCCCTACAACTGTACAACTCACTCTAATGTAACAGATAATACTCCCTACAACTGTACAACTCACCCTTGTGTCACAGATAATACTCCCTACAACTGTACAACTCACCTTTATGTAACAGATAATACTCCCTACAACTGTACAACTCACCTTTATGTGACAGATAATACTCCCTACAACTGTACAACTCACTCTAATGTAACAGATAATACTCCCTACAACTGTACAACTCACCCTTATGTAACAGATAATACTCCCTACAACTGTACAACTCACCCTTATGTAACAGATAATACTCCCTACAACTGTACAACTCACCTTATGTAACAGATAATACTCCCTACAACTGTACAACTCACTCTAATGTAACAGATAATACTCCCTACAACTGTACACAATTTACCTTTATAAAGATAAGATAAAATATCCTTTATTTGTCCCACAATGGGGAAATGTCAGTGTTGCAACGCACAGTTAAGAGAACAGCAAGAAAACAGTAGCAGCAATAGAAGTACAGATTATGCAACAGATAATACTCCCTACAACTGTACAACGACCTCTTGTGTATAGCTCAGGTAGACAGTCATAAAATCATGAATTTTTAAAGAAATACTCAAACCTGTCAAGAAATGGGCCCCAACATACGATTACGCGTTCTCGTTCCACGATTCGCTCGGATCGTCAATATTCGCTCTGAAGATGTTTGAAAGCCGTTTAATCTGACGTTAGCGGTTTTTCTTCACTCGGAATACGGAAACGACCTTTTCCTCCTTCCTTCCTTCTATTTGTGCGTCCGATACTGCTGCAGGAATTCACCGTTATTGCAGATAAACTGAGAGATGCAAAGAGATCACGCGCTGTGTTTATGGGGTTGTTTTTTTTTGCCGTCGCCCTCAATATTTCCCATCATGCAACAGTCTCAATCGTGAGGCACAAACACGTCGCCTCGTAGGTGTAGATGAGTGCAAGTCTGACCGCCGCGAATCAGTGGAATTTTGATTATCTCTAATGTAAGATGAGGAGAAAAAACTTGACCTGCAATAAAAAACTGACTGCAATTTTGGAATCAGCCAATTTTAGTTTTAATCAGCCTAACAATCTAACGCAACAGAATGTGTGATTTGCCTCACCCAGTGGCATTTGGTCCATGGTGAACCACAGCACTGACTTCCTGTTCAGTTCTGCACAAACTGACAGGCCCCACCTCTTTATACTGACTTTTGTTTTCACCATAATAACCACAGAGTTTCCTTTGTTTATTTTTTTGTTTTTACTGCTGAAAAACGGTCACGAAACATCTCTGCTCAACATGTTGGACGCCGAGTGTAAATTATTTGAATAAGCAAACGTAAAGGACAGTGGGTGGAGATGGGGGGTAGGTGAAAGCTGAAGTTTTCTAAACATTCAAGTGTCAGATGCAGTGCGTTAATACTGCATAATGCACAAGTAGTTCCGGCAACAGCCAAATCACTGAGATCTTGAGACATGTACAGACAGTGGACACGTTTTTCACATTCACAGCCGAGGCATTTCAGTTTGTAGCCGTGGTATTAGTGCATTAAACAATTTGGAGCAGTTTTAACGCACTTCACGTTTTAACACCACTTTACGACTCCGCAACGCTGCTCCACGCCGCGCTCTGATCGGCCCAAACGCTCCACGCCGCGCTCTGATTGGTCCAAACGCTCCACGCTACGCTCTGATCGGCCTAAACGCTTCACGCCGTGCTCTGATCGGCCTAAACGCTCCACGCCGCGCTCTGATCGGCCTAAACGCTTCACGCCGTGCTCTGATTGGCCCAAATGCCCCACGCTGCGCTCTGATTGGTACAAACGCTCCACGCTACGCTCCGATTGGCCTAAACGTCTACGCCGCGCTCTGATCGGCCCAAACGCTCCACGCCGTGCTCTGATTGGCCCAAACGCTCCACGCTACGCTCTGATCGGCCCAAACGCTCCACGCCGCGCTCTGATCGGCCTAAACGCTTCACGCCGTGCTCTGATTGGCCCAAACGCCCCACGCCACGCTCTGATTGGCCCAAACGCTCCACGCTACGCTCTGATCGGCCCAAACGCTCCACGCTACGCTCTGATCGGCCCAAACGCTCCACGCTACGCTCTGATCGGTCCAAACGCTCCACGCTACGCTCTGATCGGCCCAAACGCTCCACGCCGCGCTCTGATCGGCCCAAACGCTCCACGCCGTGCATGTTACAGACGTCACATGGGTGGGAGGAGCTCGCCCAGATTCAGGAAGTAAAAGCGAAAGAGGAAATTATTATTGGGCCCATGAGCCGATGAGGACAGGCCACTGGAAACAACACGACGGCTTCACTTTCAGAGTTTATTGTAATTCTGTGGCATTAACGTATCGCAGTTGACCTTTGAAATTCTCACTGACCACATAACATGACTAAAAGCTCATAAAAACAGATGTATTTAAGTATATTCCCTTTAAAGAAAGCACTGCAGAAAGGGGTGATGACATTTCTATCTTGCGTTTTTAGATCTGAAAAGTATTTATTTCAGTTCGGGGCTTTTTTGTGATCGACTGTAGCTCTCACATCAGCTTGTACCTCTCACAAACGGGCGCAGAAACAGTTTTGAACAGTTTTTGATGGAGGTATTGTCATGCGGATGGGAGGCTGCGAGTGACTGTCTTCTCCCCGCCTTTGAGCCTCTTCAGTGGGGCACGGCGCGGCGGAGAACAGGGCGTCTCTGGATGTTCCTTGAGGTGCTGAGGGGATGGATCTCACTTAATGTCAGACAGCAGAGCACCCAGAGGCGTGCGCGTGCTCTGTGACAGTGCAAAGCCTTGCCTTGGGCGGATACAAGCTCCCCGCTCCGGAGGCAGGTTTGAACTTCTGACAGCTCTCAGTCACGGCGTTCAGCTCGGAGACGCGACGGCGGGAAGTGATCATGTGACGACAACAGGCGAGGAGATCCGCGGTGTAAAGTGAGCAGGAGGAGAGGTCAGAGGTCTGAGCGGGAGTTTGACGTGGAACTGTCAGATTTGAGGGGAAAATCTGAGTCTGAAGCTCTGGAAAGTCCGTATATAAAAGGTTGGATGGATTTTTGTCAACAGAACAAAAAGTTTAATGGTGCACTATGGGACTTCTCTTGTTGTCTCCATGGGTTATTGCATTTCTCACTATTAAACATGTATGCCTTTACATGTCCTTACAAGGACTAAATTAGGACTAAACCAGACCTAAACCAGAACTAAACCAGAACTAAAACAAGAACTAAAACAAGGACTAAATCAGGACTAAACGAAACCTAAACCACAACTAAAACCAGAACAAAACCAGAATTAAAACAAGGACTAAATCAGGACTAAACGAAACCTAAACCACAACTAAAACCAGAACAAAACCAGAATTAAAACAAGGACTAAATCAGGACTAAACGAAACCTAAACCACAACTAAAACCAGAACAAAACCAGACCTAAACCAGAACTAAAACAAGAACTAAAACAAGGACTAAATCAGGACTAAATCAGACCTAAACCAAACCTAAACCAGAACTAAAACCAGAACAAAACCAGGACTAAACCAAGCCTAGATTAGGACTCCGGCAGGATTAATACAGGACTAAATCAGGACTAGTCCAGCACTAAATCAGGACAAAACCAGACCTAAAAGAAACCTAATCCAGAACTAAAACCAGAACAAAACCAGGACTAATTCAGGACCAAACCAGGACTAAACCAAACCTAAAACAGAACTAAAACCAGAAGTAAACCAGGACTAAACCAAGTCTAGATCAGGACTACATCAGGACTAAATCTGCACCAAACCAAGACTAATCCAGGACTAAACCAGACCTAAACCAAACCAGAACTAAAACCAGAACTAAACCAGGACTAAACCCAGTCTAGATCAGGACTAAACCAGGACCAAATCAGAACCAAACCAGGAGTAAACCTGGACTAAGTCAGACCTAAAATGAGAACAAAATCCAGACTAAACCAAGTCTAGATCAGAACTAAACTGGGACCTAAACAAGAACTAAAACCATGACTAATTCACGACAAAGTGCTAGGTCAGGACTAAAGCAGGACTAAACCCGAACCAAATCAGGAGTAACCCAGGACTAAACCAGACCTAAACCCAGAACTAAGTCAGGATTAAACCAAGTCTAGATCAAGACGACACCAGGACTAAATCAGGACCAAAACAGGACTAAACCAAGTCTAGATAAGGACTAAAGCAGGACTAAATAGGGACCAAACCTGGACTAAACCAGACCTAAACCAGAACTAAAACCAGAACTAAATCCTGACTAAACCAGAACTAAACCAGTGCTAAACCAAGTCTAGATCAGGACTAAACCAGGACTAAACCAGGACTAAACCAGGACTAAACCAGGACCAAACCAGGACTAAAGCAGGACTAAAACAAAACTAAAACCACAACTAAAATCAAGTCTAAACCATAACTAAAACAGGAACTAAATCAGGATTAAACCAGACTAAAACCAGAACTAAAAGCAGAATTAAACTAGGACTAAACCAAGTCTAGATCAGGACTACACCAGGACTAAAGCAGGACTAAATCAGGACTAAACCAGACCTAAACCAGAAGTAAACCAGGACTATACCAAGTCTAGATCAGGACTATACCAGGATTAAAGCAGGACTAAATCAGGACCAAAACAGGACTAATCCAGGACTAAACCAGGACAAAACCTGACCTAAAACAAACCTAAATCAGAACTAAAACCAGAACTAAACCAGGGCTAAACCAAGTCTGTATCAGGACCACACCAGGACTAAACCAGGGCCAAAACAGGACTAATCCAGTTAAAAACAAACCTAAACCAAATCTAAACCAGACCTAAACTGGCTGACTGACCAATTTATTACAAAAACAGTGACTCTCCCATATACTCCATTACACACTAAGCCCGTGTCATCAAAAATGATCACATTTTATAAAGGAGAACACACCCTCTCGCAGAAACCACGGCTCCTGGCTCTTCTTCACATGGTCTGAGATAAACAGATATCTAACTGATAACTGAAAATGGACCAAAACTCTCCGGGCTTTGAAAATACGTTTGTGTGTTTGGAGACGTCCATCTGGAGGCGAGACCGGAGCATTCCTGTAGACTGTGTGTGAGAGTCTGGTCTGCTTCTGCCTTTAAAAGGGAAGTGCACTTTTGAAGCGGAGTTTAAACAAACACCCAACGACAACTATGAACAACTCAGAGAATACTGTGGAGGCTTCAGCGCGATAACCATCTTTACCCACACGATTCATACAACAGCAGCAGCAAGTCTGAGGTCCACGAGCTCTGGACTAAACAAAAGACGCCAACTCGAAAAATTACACTTATAGGATCGATTTTACGTTCTGTTATCGAACGCCAATCCATCAACGAAGAGGTAACATGTTCAAGTGACAGTTTGACTAAGCTTAGACTGTAAATACTACTTTATTATATCGTTCCATAAATGAACAATGGAGCAATAACTCACAGGTGAACCTCCTCTTTGTACCAGAGAGGAACTTTTCAGAATTATTTGTGGATGATAAGATCTGAGCTGTACAGAGTTCAATAAGTAACTTATTATAACGTTATTATAAACTACCAAGTGTTTCATTCAGATATTTATTTATTTCAGCTCATGATGTTCTGTTTTTTTTTTTTTTTTACAATTATACGTGATATACAACATTCAGAATAGTTTTTGGGATAATGTTGCTTCAGGGTTATTTGTGTCACTGGAATAAAAAAACGTCTATACTCGAGTTTATCGCCTATATTTAATATTTCACACTTCAGATATTTGACTCAAGTTTCACAAACAGACTTCAGTCAGACACTAGAGCGTTTATGTAAATGATGCTTTGAGCCTGAGGCCAGAGGCTCGTCTGTATAATGAGTATTAACCCTGAGAGTGACCCCAGCACATGCACATATAGGAACATATAGGAACATATAGGAACATATAAGAACATATACAAACAAATATGAATGTATATGAACATATAAGAACATATAACAACACATAAGAACGTATAATAACATAAGAACATGTTTCTTTCACACCATGTGGAGGAGAAAAGGGACATGTGTCACCAGATCCACGTTCACTGATAAAACATTAAACATTGTATGTACTAAAAACATTCCCATTATAGACACTTTTAGGGCGGAAGTGATACAAAAGCCGCACACATTTTGGCAACGGACGTGGCATTGTTCCTCAGTCATTTTGTGTCATTCAGACTGAACACGGACAGAAGACGACGGAGATAAAAACATTTCCAGCACCAAAATATCTGCTTGTTCTGTGTGTGTTTGTCGGAATCGATGTTCTACCCTCGGACTAAAGTTTTAAAGTTTTACTCACTGATCGCACGAGGATCTGGCAGTCGGACACCGTTTGTCACAGTCAGTTTGTTGAGGAAATAATCTTGATCCTTTGACGATAAACCTTTTGCAGAGTTTGACAAGCTGCCGAGTTCTGCCAAACGTCTGTTGCCGAAATGCGCAACCGAGCCACCGTCACCACTGTTTACAGACACTAAAAGGGTCTAGAGTAAAACTACAGGGCCCAAAAAGGAGTCAGCTGAAGCTAAGCCTTATGTTTGCTCTTATCCCCACACTGTTTCACATTTACAGCTATAAACATTCAACATATGATTCACACAAGGAACTTATGTGTCATATTTACAGATCAGACCTGTTACATTCACACTTACACAAAATATTCACTTCATAATTGAAAATGCGTCACAATTACGCTGACTGCAATGGTCCAGATCAACGCCCACGGCACAGACACATGTGATATAAGGTCCTACTTTGAATTTTGTGGCAAACGTATCAGATTATGATGTGATATGACAAAAAATAATCACATTTTTCTACTTTACAAGCGATCACATTTCAATTCAGTGTTATTTTGTCATATTCAAAACAGATGCCAACAAAAATGCCTATATTAACATCCTATACATAAAAAAAACAGTCTAATTTCTTACTCCAAAGTCTTACAATTGCTCCAAGCTGACAGAACTGACTGTAGATCTCTTCATTAAAACACACAAGCTCAGTGACCATTAGAAATTATTGAACCTTGAGCTTAATTAATTGCAAAACCTGATCATATTTTTTTGAATCAAGTCGTGATATCGGTTTTAGTTTAATCTGAGAGTCCGTTTTCTCTGAACCCCACAGCAGACACGTCCACAACACCAAACCCCGAACTGTAAATACAAATCCGAGCCTTGAGTCGCTGAAGCGTGAGCCGCCTGTCCACGAAAAACAATGAAAACGAATTCTGTGATTTGTGACGATAAATGTTCCCAGACACTCACCACTGACCTACATTTGAGCTGAGGGGAAAAATAGGCCAGAACCCAAATTAAGGGCCGGGAGGTCGCTTTGGAGCGGCGCGTTTAGCCTCCCCGGTCGCGGTAATTGCGTGGCGTGAGGGTGCGGCGGTCCCAGGACACGGAGAGACTCACCCCCGGGGCAAATGTAAATAAAGACGCCCGAAGCGGAGATGACAGCCGAAGGAAGCCGCGGAGAAGCATCTGAAGGAGCGGCGAATGAGGGGCTGTGGTCAGACCCGGACATGTCACCGGGCCAGGCTGTAAGTACGGATGATTCTCTTAATTGCCGCAGAAGAGGATGTTACACTGTCTTTTAAATCACACGTTTTTCAATCAGAAGGAGCTGTCTCTATGGCAGAGTGAGGCCACGCGCAGAAACACACTCAGCTCAATGACCAGATGAAGTCTTTGGGGTTTTTGTGTGATTCTACGGCTGATTTCAGCTATTATGGTCAATCAAACTGCATATTAGACAGGTTAGACTAAATATACAATACTGAGAAATATGTTTTATAAAACTGTGCATAATCTTCCAACCATAAAAGACAGAAACTTAGTTTTCCCCCTTGAAAATCTGAGAGTTTCAGCTTTCTGGTCATATTTTGGCATTATCCTACGTCACACTCACGCTGCTCGATGACGTCGGGAAAACGAGTGTCCAGTGGGAAGTTTATTTTCCTCCAAACTCATGCGCTCCGTCCATTTTGATCGACCCAAACTTTGCCAAAGAGTGAAGTGAGTCAAGATAGTCGATGCTCTGAGCATCTGTGTTCAGAATAATTGAAAAAGACGCTCTAAGTGCAGTTTTTTCTCAAATAAATGCGCAATTAGGCAAAATGCATAATTTCCCATCTCTCGCTATATTCATTATTTCGGTCCAAATATACAAATACAAATGTAATAAACATGTAAGGAAGTGCTGTGGCTCTGGCTCTGGACCTGACAGGAGCTGTTTCCATGACTGGACCAGGAAAGTCATGGGGCCATTGCACTTTTTTTTTTGTTTTGAGGCAAAAAAGGAGATTTATACTTTACTTATAGACATAATATTTTTGCACTTTTGTAGCTCCTCATTTTCTGATGAGATAACACCATCATAAAAATCTTCATAATATATTTCCTTTAAAGTGTCAAACCTTAGACAGAATCAACAGTTGAACAACATAACTCCATAGAGTGTTTCATACTTCTAAATGGGGCCAGAGTTCCCGATTGACTATACTGTACTTTGCCCTGAAATATCCAAAAGGTAAATTCACAAGAGCTGAACCTGGTATTTTCTATTATTGACTAAACTAGAACTTACTGTATTGCAACATAATTTTGCATTTTAACTATATTTATTGTAGCTGCCCCCCATCTGCATTCATTAATATTGGCCTAGAGTGCAGAGATGTCACCTGAACCCCAGTTATAAGGGTGTGTACGGCTTCGAGTCTGACGACACAAAACATATCACAATGTGTCACGATTCGATAGATCCCGATACTAAAACAACGGACGACACGCTGCGATTTATCAATAACTTACGGTGTAGTTACCAGCACTGGGCAGAGATAAAACCATGGGACGGGACTCTAATCGCGTCTTCGATTTCACGTAAATTCACGCTGGTCGGAACTGTTGATCTGCCGAACATAACGGAACACTACAGTGACATCTTTTTCTTTTTTATTAAGTTAGTTTTCCCAGATTTTGTCAGAGTTTTTATCGCCGTCAGAGCCCAAAGGACGTCGTCATCCGCATGTTTCCAAACGTCGGCCTGTTTTGTGACGTAAACGTGCCCATTACATCTGTAATAATACAGCCAACTAAATCTTTTTAAGAACAAAACTGTAGGAAAGTAAGAAATAAATAATATCATAAATAATATTCGGATGCATTTTGAACCGATTTGAGAATTGTGCAACGACATCTCAGGATAAATAACTGAATCGATTTTCTCTTACACCCCTATTGTATAATAAAGTGTAGAGATATCGGCCAAATACTTCCATAATATACTCGTACTTCTTAAACATTTGCCGATACCACACACGGATACCACTAATAAACAACAATTCTGCAGTATCCCAGTCTCAGTGTCCCGGTCATGAGAAACCAGAGCCACATAAATAAAGCGACTGTAGCGTCATGAGTGAAAGAGCCGCTGCACTCGTACGAGCTCTGAAAAGTTTAACATGAACCATCTCCAACGCTCCACTGTTTTCCACCTGTTTTTTTCAGCATTTGTACAGTTTATGCAAATGAGCCATGCTGTTTTAAGTTTCACTTTTACACTTTTAGGCCCCCAGGGAAGGTGCAAAATATGCTAATTATGGGAATGGTGCAATATTATCGAATGCTGAACTGCATGAATTGATGTGTCCACTGTGTGTGTGCTGTATGTTATATGTCTATGTGGCATGAGTGCCCCTGTCCCAAGACAAAAAAACAATAAAGAGACAATAAAGGCTAATCTAATTTCTGTAAAACGTAAACAAATGTGCACAATTGTATAGTAAGTGTATGTATATGTAACATTGTATTGGTATTGTGTGCTCTGTGCTCCCCTAATTTTTTCTTTTTTTTCTTTTTCTTCTTCTTTCCTCTTATATAGATGTATTTTATTGCCTTTTTATATCATGGCCAGGGGACTACAGATGAAAACTTTGGCTTTGGCTTTTTTAACCATGTGTAATCATGTGCTTTATGAAACTGCACTGTCCCCTTTCAAATAAACTAAAACGAACGAACGAAGAGCTGCATTAAACACGTTATAATCGAGATTCAAAGATTCCAAAAGGTTATTTCATACGTTTCTC
This sequence comes from Odontamblyopus lacepedii, assembly GCA_034769755.1. Lineage (NCBI taxonomy): Eukaryota > Metazoa > Chordata > Actinopteri > Gobiiformes > Gobiidae > Odontamblyopus > Odontamblyopus lacepedii. The sequence continues at coordinate 36,903,409 of CM068350.1, forward strand.
ACTCTCATCATCAAAGCTAAATTAAATAATAAAATGAAAGAAAAGTTCAGAGTTCTTCTTAGGGAAACAGCCTGGTGTGTAGAGGGAATATCAGGGCTGTTTCTATTTTTCCTGGTGTATTAAATATATATTTTTTGCACATTTGTAAGATTGGTAAAGTATCGGTATCAGTACTTGCATTGGTTTTCAGAAAAGTGGTATCAGTGCCTAATAAAATGGGCTAATTTATAAACACAGCCTATGCATAACTGCTGTATCATGGCCTAAAACAGTTTAATCCTCTTTTATGGGTCCCGAGTGTCACTGATATCACTGGAAGCCGTCGGATAAAACCCCGTTAAATGTGTTGAAAATCTGCCGGACATCGCGCATCATTTTAATATCCGATCTCATTTAGCCGGGCGGGATTAGCATGACAGAGGAGCCGCTTAAAACCTGCGCTATGCTAATCCCACTCATTTGGGTCCAAACTAGGCCACATCGGAATTACGGGCAGAAACCGGCCAATCGGAGCGCTCCGCGGAGTCTGTGATGCCATCTGCTCTGCTCCAATATAAACAATGGAAGTGTGTTTAGTCGCATGAGCCGCACAGAACTCAGGGAAGGTGAAGAGACGAGAGTTTGTGATATTAGAAGAGATTTAAAAAGAGCGAAGTGGATCATCTAATAAAAAAAAAAATTTAAATAAACAGAAAAACAGAACATTTAAATCCTCCAAACCATTTAGGTGTATGAGAAATGATCAGACCTGGGATAGTCCTGTTATAGACCAGGTTTAGCTGTAGTTCAGACCTGGTTTAGTCCTAGAATAGAATTGGAACATTCCTGTTATAGATCTGGTTCAGTCCTGGTTTAGTCCAACTTTAGACCTGGGATAGTCCTGTTGTAGACCTGGTTTAGCCCTGGTTTAGTTCTAGATTAGCCCTGGGATAGTCCTCGTTTAGTTGTAGTTTAGACCCAGAATAGTCCTGGTTAAGATCTGGTTTAGCTGTAGTTTAGACCTTGTTCTTGGCCTGGTTTAGTCCTCGAATAAACCTGGAACAGTCTATTATAGAGCTGGTTTAGGTCTGGTTTAGTCCTAGATCAGACCTGAAATAGTCCTGTTATAGAGCTGGTTTAGCTGTACTTTAGACCCAGAATAGTCCTGTTTTAGACCTGGTTTAGACCTGGTTTAGCTGTAGTTTAGACCCAGAATAGTCCTGTTATAGACCTGGTTTAGTCCTAGATTAGACCTGGTTTACTCTTGGAATAGTCCTGTTATAGACCTGGTTTAGTCCTAGATTAGACCTGGTTTACTCTTGGAATAGTCCTGTTATAGACCTGGTTTAGAACATTCCTGTTATAGACCTGGTTTAGTCCTAGATTAGACCTGGTTTACTCTTGGAATAGTCCTGTTATAGACCTGGTTTAGAACATTCCTGTTATAGACCTGGTTTAGTCCTAGATTAGACCTGGAAGAGTCCAGTTATAGATCTGATTTGGTCCTAGTTTAGACCTGGAATAGTCCTGTTATAGACCTGGTTTAGACCCGGTTTAGACGTGGTTTAGGCCTAGATAAGACCTGGAATAATCTTGTTATAGACCTGGTTTAGTCCTGTTATAGACCTGGTTTAAACCTGTTTTAGCCCTGATTTAGCCCTAGTTTAGTCCTGGAATAGTCCTGTTATCGATCTGTTTTAGCCCTAGTTTAGTCCTGGAATAGTCCTGGAATAGTCCTGGAATAGTCCTGTTATAGACCTGGTTTAGCTCTGGTGGTCCTCAAAAAGCCAGATCTTTTCTTTGGTGGTGTTTAGTGTGAAAAGTTTAAAAGAATCTTCATTAGTCCTGATACAACAACAGTACGAGCTGGTCTGTCTGGGCTCCAAACTGTGGACCTTCTGGTTGGTGGTTGATCGCCCTAACCACTGTGCCACTTCCCCTCGGCATATTTTCCCTCCGTCTGAACATCGCCATCAGGATCATCCGTTATCATCCAAAATTTCTCCTCAGACATTTTTTATTTTTAAACAGAAAATTCCCAAACGTCTCTGGAGGATTTGGCGAAGTGGCCACGGGAGACGGACATCGCTCTCGTCCAAACGGGAGCAGAACTTTCGCTATTTAAGGTTCTGCACGAGTTACACGCATTTCGACTCTGAGATTCACTCTGGTTACAGCAAGTTTCTGTCGCTCAAAAACACAATATTTCCTTCTGTGAACAGGGGCGACTCCCCACAGATCGCCTCCCTCGCGATAGACGAGTTTAATGTGTACGGTAGGGTGCATCAGTTGCCCCCTTTTTTTTAAAAATCGAGAACTTGCAAACGGCCCTAATGTTTTAGTGTTCCATTCAACTAGAAAAAATTCCTGGTAAATTTTTTTGTAATTCGAATGTCATCTACCGGGTCCACATCCCTTGTAAAATTCTGGAAATTTCTAAAAAAATCGTTAAAAATGAGAGATCAACAGAAACAGTGGTAATTTTCGCTCCTAACCCAAATACTGCACAGTCTTGGCGGGTTATTGGTTTAGGCTGCTCCATGCGAGCCTTCTTACAGCTATGTTCTGACATTTCTTCTTTTAATAACTACACTGTAACACTCCAATTCTGAAAAACATAAAGCAAATATGTGGTTCTACCATGCTTTCTAAAGTCTACCGAACCTGCCTATTATGAAGTTTGGGCAATGCCCCAGTGTATAAGACAGTATAGGCCTATACTGTCTTATACATTGGGACATTGGCCAAACTTTGACCTCGATGTGGACCCGGTAGATCAACTCGGAATTTCATAATTTTTTTTCTAAATTTTTTTCTCAGCGAATGGAACACGAAAAGTATAGGGCCGTTGTAAAGTTCTGATATCGGGGCAAATGATGCACCCTAGTGTACGGTGGAACTTTCTAAACAAAGCAATAACATTTCCACGGAGACAAGCAGGTGGCGAACGCTCCACTAGAAATGTTACGCACTGCACCTTTACTTGTATTCGTCAATCGCAGCTAATCCGTATTTATTTCCTGAACATAAATAAGACATATTTTCTATCGTTAAATTTCAAAAAAAGCACCTCAAAGTCTGCTTCCGACTCTCCATTAAAAACACTGCTTTCTTGTTTCCATGGAGATGTTACTGCTTTGCCCGGAATGTTCCATGGAATGACTTTAAACATATCCATCCATCTGTAAACCAGTGCACCTCTCCCTGCTCTAAAGTAGCTTGTGGTGTTCCACAAGGATCTGTGCTTGGTCCAATCCTGTTTACTCTGTATATGTTGCCATTAGGTAACATTATCAGAAAACATGGCATTAATTTCCACTGCTATGCTGATGACACTCAGCTGTACTTATCAATGAAACCTAATCAGACCGATCAAATCGATAAGCTCAGTGCCTGTGTGAAGGACATCAAAACCTGGATGACCCTGAATTACCTCCTCTTAAACCCTGAAAAAACAGAGGTCATTGTTGTCGGTCCTAAAGGTCAGAGAGATTCTCTGTCAGACCAGATAATCTCACTTGACAATGTGAGTATAGCCTCTAGCTCTACTGTAAAAACCTTGGAGTCGTATTTGACCAAAATCTCTCATTCACAGCTCATATAAACCAAGCTTGTAAAACTGCATATTTTCACCTACGAAACATAACTAAAATCAGAAAAATTTTGCCTAAAAATGATGCTGAAAAACTTATCCATGCATTTGTTACATCCAGACTAGATTACTGTAATTCTCTGCTCACCGTCTGCACTAAAAGGTACTTTAAGAAGCTTCCAGTTGGTCCAAAATGCAGCGGCCAGGGTCCTAACAGGAACTAAAGGCGTGATCACATCAGTCCTGTGTTAAAATCACTTCACTGGCTTCCTGTCGAGTTTAGAATTAAATTCAAAGTTCTCCTCTGACATACAAAGCCTTAAACAATATGGCCCCATCATATCTTCAGGATGCCATTGTCCCCTATCAGCCAAATAGAGCACTTCGCTCTCAGAATGCAGGATTATTAGTGGTTCCTAGAGTGTCTAAAAGTACAGTGGGGAGAGCCTTCAGTTACCAAGCTCCTGTGTTATGGAATCAACTCCTGTTGATGTTAAACAGGCACCCACAGTCTCTTTATTTAAGACCAGGCTTAAAACCTTCCTCTTCGGAATAGCTTATGACCAGGTTACTTAGTTGATGTCACTAAGATAAGCTGCCGCAGCAGAGATAACAAGCTGGGGAAGTGTGGCAACCTGAGCACTGTCCTCTGTTTCCTCCTTTTTTCTCACCAGCATCACTTACTATGTTCTCATCTGTAGTTTGTTCATTGCTATTCACATGTTGTCCCCTGTCCCACTCCCCTGTGGAGTGGAACTCTTTCAGACGCCTGATGGCAGCTGGACCTCTCTCCTCCTCCTCGCCTGGCTCCTCCTCTTCGCCTGGCTCCTCCTCCTCGCCTGGCTCCTCCTCCTCGCCCGGCTCCTCCTCCTCGCCCCTCTTCTCCTCCTCCTCTGGCCCACGGGCCTGGACATCTATAGCCTGTCCGTCCATGGGAGTGGATCCCTCCTTCACTGTAGTTCTCCCCGAGGTTTCTTCTTTTTCCCAGGACCCTGGGTTTTTTGGAGTTTTTCCTTGCTGAGAAGGAGGGTCTAAGGACAGGGGATGACTGGACAATGTTTCATTTGCTGCTTTACATGAATGTTGTTTATTCCTGTTTTGATATGTCTGTGTGTATGTTTTACTCATCCATATCTTGGAACGCCCTTAGAGGCTACTGTTGTTGCGATTTTGGGCGCTACAAAATAAATTGAATTGAATTGAATTGAATCCATCTAGCATTTATTCATTAAGGGCGTTTCTGTCGCTTAATCAATCAATCAAACTTTATTTATAGAGTCCTTTTCGTACAAAAATGCAACACAACGCACTAATAATAATAATACAATAGTTCCTTCTGTGAATAGGGGCGCCTCTCCACAGATCTGAGACGAGCAGGTGGTGCACATTCCACTAAAAATCCATCAATCATGTTTTATTTCAGACTCAAGTGCGGCCAATATGGAGCATTTAAAAACAGAAGATAAACAAAACAGTAATAATGGTCTGTGGTCCGTATAAAGCAGTTCCTCCAGTGCCTCCAGAGCTCAGAAGTGAACCTGACACGGCTCTGCTCGGGTATTATTAAAACATTTGTCATTTTCTTCTGTGAATCCTCCAGGAGCGTCATAAACTTGTGTACAAAGGTTCTGATCACAGCATTCAGGGTGGGGACATCCCTCCCGCCCCCTCCACAAGGTGCTGGCCAATCAGAGGAGCTGTTTCAGCCACAGACGCTGCAGCCGCTGCTCCACTGAGAGACACAGGAAATCTGTCCTGTCGCCATCAAACTGCTGAACTCTGCACTTTAAATCACAAACTACTGTAATATCCTATTCCCTGCTCACACATGTATATAGTTGTAAATATGTTACTTGATGTAAATAATCTATTTTTATCTTTTATCTTATTGTATTTATCTTATCTTTGAAAACTTGATTCTAACTACATGTTCTTGGTCGGCTGCATCTGTAATGAAGAAAATTTCCCCTCGGGGATGAATAAAAGTCATTCTGATTCTGATTCTGCACAAACTGGCACTGGTCCATCGAAGGACTTTCAGCAAGATACGAATCAGAATCAGAATTACTTTTATTCATGCCCAAGGGGAAATTTTCTTCGTTACAGATGCAACCGACCAAGAACATGTAGATAGAATCGAGTTTCCAAAATAAGATAAGATAAATACAAGATAAAAGAAGTGCATCGTTATGTTATAAGTGTTACACAGTTGAGTCCCAGTGAGGGGTGTAACGATATCCAAGTCTCGCGATACGATATTGTCACGATATGAACCTCACGGTGTGATATTTATTGCAATATCGTGGGAAAGCTCACGATATTACGATATTCTACATAATAACAAGACTGACAATATAAAAATAGGCCCCGTCCACACTCGTACATATTTGAGTCGTTTTTGTTGTGGATGCAGTGCTCGTCCACACTAGTCCGATGGAAAATGTCTCCAGATCGTTCCGTCTCTGGAGCCATTTTCCATCGGATTAGTGTGGCTCCTGTGTATTCATCTGAGCACAGATCTGATCGGGCGCTGTGTGGACGCCGGAAAACGCTGATACGCTGACGTAGTTGTTCTAGTTCCTGTCCTTATTACCGCGTCACTGTGACCTGCGCCTTCCTGATTCGCTGGTTCGTGACATCGGGCACGCGATGCTATTGCGGAAAACAGTTTAAACAAACCCGAGACAAACGGGAAACAGCGTCGGTCCACGAAAATACCGTTTTCACACTTGTCATCTTCCTCGGCTCGAAATCAGCTGCTGGAACTTGCACAGAACTACTGACACGCTGCTGCACTTCCTTGTTTTTGCCGTGACAACATGACACCAGCCTGGTCATGTGACGAGCGTTTCAGGCGGTCGTGTCTGGATGCAAATCGCTTCCAATATGGTGATACGGTGATTCGTTTCAGTGGAAACGCCGTCTAAACAGCTCTACTTTACATTTATTCAATTAGAGGTGGTTTTAAAGTTCAAAAATAACTTGGTCTGGTTCGGTCTCTATGAAGAAGAGACAAAGCAATAACGTCTCCACAGACAAAGGCATTTGACAAACAATCCTCCAGAAAAGTTACACGATGCAGCTTTAAGAAAATGCCCCCCACTTGTGTCAATATGCTGAAGCTGAAGGCGGAGGAGTGGCTCACGTTCAGACCACAGGCTCCACAGAATCTGATAAAACTGCCGCATCCGTCAAAATCTCCCGACTTCTTTTATCGATCGGCGAGATGGAGGGATGAGGGGCGAGAGGGGAGGAGGAAAGGAGGAAAGGAGAAGGAAAGGAGGAGAGGAGGAGAGGAGGAGGAAAGGAGGAGGAGGTAAAGACGCCTAAAAATAGCCCATGGGTGGAAGCGAGTCTGTGTTCGGGAGCCTGGCAGCTTCAGTCTGCGAAAGGAGGAATATATTATCGTTCTTTTTCATATACGTTTAAACGGAGCTGCACTGCACGCACACACACACACGCACACACACACACACACACACGCACACACGCACACACACACACACACACACACACACCTGCAGCCTCTCTGTCACTCACGGAGCTAAGAAATCTGACCCACTTCTCCAATCCGAGCACTGAACAATGAGGAGAAGAAGGAGAATGTGCCCAAACATAAACCTGCATATCACCATTACGGTTCTGTTTGATGCAAAATGAATGAAACGTTTGTTATAAGAACTATTACATTGATTAAAGCTCCTACATTACGGAAAATGGACTCTTATGAGCTTTAAGTCATGTTATAATGTTGTTAAATCAAACATGCATAAAAAAGTACAGTAGAGTTAAAAGGCCTTTTAATGTAACAATAACGTAAATCTGGTGATATCGTATCGTCGAAGGTCTCACAATAATATCGTGGCACATCACAGTATTTCGAATCCCAAGAGTCTTTGCTGAAATCAACAGTTCTGATGCAGAAATAGCTAAAAAAAAAACAGAGGGAACTACATAGACCATGATCCTTTTCTCCGTTTCAGTGCGACATGAAGAAATAACTGTTCTCAGCACTTTTACATCTTTGAAATTAAGTCTTGTGGAGCATTTTTAGAGGAAAAAGTAGCACAAAATACACAAAATATTGTAATAAATCTGGTGCAGTGAGATGTTTATGGTGAAAATATCGAACAGAGAGATTTGGATTTCGTTCCATCCCTAATGACAATAAATGTACCAAATGACTGGTCAAAGCGTTTTATAATGTCAGTCTTGTTATTCTGTAGAATATCGTAATATCGTGAGCTTTCCCACGATATCGCAATAAATATCGTACCGTGAGGTTCAGACCGTAACAGGTCTTCATCAGGGCTTAGTTAAAAATTTAACCATCATCATTAAGCATTAACAAAACTAAACTTCATCTATTTTTACATCTGAGACCATCCCTATAACTGCTTTGCGTACTGGGGCTGTAACGATATCCAAGTGTCACAATACGATATCGTCACGGTCTGAACCTCACGGTACGATATTTATTGCGATATCGTGGGAAAGCTCACGATATTACGATATTCTACAGAATAACAAGACTGACATTATAAAATGCTTTCAGTCATTTAGTACATTTATTGTCATTAGGGATGGAACGAAATCCAAATCTCTCTGTTCGATATTTTCACCATAAACATCTCACCGTACTAGATTTATTGCAATATTTTGTGGTGAATCTGCGACTTTTTCCTCTAAAAACACTTCACAAGACTTAATCCAAAGAATGAAGATGTAAAAGTGCTTAGAACACTTATTTCTTCATGTCGTCTGCACTGAAACGGAGCAAAGGATCATGGTCTATGTAGTTCCCTCTGTTTTTTTAGCTATTTCTGCATCAAAACTGTTCATTTAAGCAAAGAGACTTGGGATTCGATATATTGTGATGGTCCATTATATTATTGTGAGACCTTTGACGATACGACATCACCAGATTTCGGTTATTGAGAAACAGCGTCGTAAATCACGCTGACGGACACAGCCCTTGAACCTATCGACGGTTTTAGCCGGAGTTTTAGTCGCAAACGTTCCACAGAAGCTCCAGCCTCCTCCTCCTCCTCTGTTATAAATACTGTGAGGTCAGATGCCTGCACCTTCACCCTCCCTTTGACCTGGAGCTTGGACTTTACTCTCCTTTGCTCGTTCTCTTTCTCCTCCTCTTCCTCTGGCTATAATCAGTGCAGTTCTGTGTGATGTTACATAGCACTTGAAATTGAAGGCAACACGCACTGAGTTTTGACCGTTTTTGAACACAAAGCTGCAAATTTAGCAACAAAAAAGGTTTATTTAACGTCGTTACTTTTCGGTGGAGTGTTCCATCACCTTCTCGTGCTTGTGTTGCTATGGATACGTCATTGCTCTGCCTGGAATGTTCCACAGTGTGACATTAAACAGCTCTACTTCAACATTTATTCAATTACAGGTGGTTTTATAGCTGAAAAATACCTAGAAAAACAAATATTCTGACTGTGTGCGCGGGTTCGCCTCTCCACAGATCCGAACGTTCCAGACAAAGCAATAAAATCTCCATGGAGACAAGCATTGGACGGACCCTCCACCAGAAAAGTGACACATTGCAGCTTTACTCTTCACTATATTGCACACATGTTGATATCCTCACTGTTTTAAAAGGAACAAATACAAAATCGCAGCAGCATTTTTGCATTAAATCAATACAGTGACACGCAGATTTCATTAGATTTAAATAGAAAGGTTTATGTGTAGTGTGAAATAAAACAGTGTCAGTTTCTCATCGACCGTTAAAGTGGATCAGGGGTCATTCAGACAAAGAGGGGAGGAGATTTCACACTGGGTTTCAGGCAGAACTCACCACCACAAAGTTCGTCTACTTCCTCACAGCGTTTACAATAAAACGCTCGAGCGCCACAAAACGCCAGGATCAGATCTGCTTTCACTTTACACAAACGAGAGGCAAAATCATTCAAGTGTCGACACTGAAAATGGGACAAAAATCTGACCTTTGCTGAACTGTTCTGGAGCCGGTGTAAAACCACGTGGAAACATAAAGAACTATTGTTTTGTGCTATGTTTAAATATCTTGCATCAAAGTAAAAGCAGCTTCACGGAGACAAGCAGGTGCACCACAAAAATACCCCATCTTAAAACTAGAAAAATCCACTTGTTTTAAGTTAAAATTCTCTAGAAACAAGTGAAAGTATCCACCAGTGCAGGAAGTGAAAATTACTTATCAAGAAATCTTAAAATACGAAAATAAATCTAGGCCTTCATAAATCTCAAAATAAGATAAAATCACTTATTCTAAGCAATAGTTTTAATTGATCTAAAATAAAACATAAAACACTAATTCTAAGAATAAATTAAGATGAAAAATCTTAAAACTAGAATATAAAGCTGTTATTGACTGCTTTATTCTTGATTTGAGTTCATGACATTTTTCATTTCCTTATTTTAAGACTAATTACCACGTTGTAAATTAAGTGCAGCGCTCTCGTAAAATGTTTAAATCTTTTAATCTTTCCATGTCACAAACAGAAGGTTCAGAGATACTGGACAGTTTCAGTCCAAGATCGACTGATTTACATCTATAAAAAATGTCTCAAACACCATTTTAACACTTGTTTTGCAACTGTGCAACTGTGTTTGCGACAGTGTTTGACTATAACAAAAAAAAGGTTTTATTATACAGTTGTGCTCATAAGTTTACAGACCCTGACAGAATTTGACTGATTTCTTGACCTTGGCCTTTCAGAGAATATGAATGAAAACACAAAAACTTTTCTTTCACTCATGGTCAGTGCTTTGGGTGAAGCCATTTATTATCAAACAACTGTGTTTCCCCTTTTCAAATCATAATGAGACCGAAACTACACAAATGACCCAGTGACAGTTGGAGCCTTTTGTGATAGTTGTGGATGTGTTATTTTCTCTGATGGTAAAGCTGCTCATTCTTCTTGGCAAAAGGCTCCAGGTAGGGCTGCAGCTATCGATTATTACAGTAATAAATTATTCTGTCGATTATTTTGTTCGAATAATCGAGTAATCGTTTGTTATTGTCGTGTCTACTTTGCACATGTTAAGTACACACCACGTGCACTGACAGATACACGTGTTTTGGACATGAAAAACTTAATTATCACTAGGCTAAGGTTGACTCACCTCGCGGTTTCTTTGCGGGGTGCACGGCGTACCGGAGCGTACCGCGCACGAGGAGGTTATGCTCTTATTACACATCCATGGGCGCCGCGCTGTTGTGTGGACAGTGAAGTGCAGTGGTCGTGCAGAAACTTTACCTCTACCACAAAAGGTTCCGGCCATCGCCGAGCGTATGAAAATAAAACGAAGCATCGAGGCAAAAAATAATAATCGATGCATTTTTCTAATCGATTTAATCGATTAACTCGATGAATCGTTTCAGCCCTAGCTCCAGTTCCTGTAAATTCTTGGGCTCTTGTCTGAACTGCAGCTTGAATCTGCCCAGAGGCTCAGTGATACTGAGGTCAGAAGAGACGAACACTCCAGAACCTTCACTTTATTCTGCTGGAGCCAGTGACAGGTCCACTTTGTGTTTTGGATCATTATCATGTTGAATATCCAAGTACGTCCCATGTGCAGCTTCTGGACCAAGAAATCATCAATTCTGCCAGAGGATGGAAACTTATGAGTACAACTATAGCTCCATGGCCCAACTCTGCTGTGATGACCATGACGTCATCACAGGTGCTGTTTGTTTGTTTACATGTTGCAACAGCAGAGCGATAAGTCCAGCAGCAGAAATATCCATTAAATAGTGATCGAAGGTCAGTGCTTATTTGCCGTATGTTTTGGAACGACTTTATTTCATGTTTTCCTTGTGAGAATAACATCAGCGCACACACAGGGCTTCACAGTTTTGTACAAGTTGTTTTGTTTCCTGTTTACAGTCGGATCCTGTAGTTTTTCTAACATTACAACTTAAATTAACACTGTTAAAACACGGAAGGCCGTTAAAATTGTTTTTGGTTAATTCGTTAATAACGCTACATTTGTATTATTTATAATGTGTGTGTGAATGGGTGAGTGGTTCCTTGATTCAAAGTGATTAAAGTGGAAAAGTGTAAAGTGTCTCCATAAAAATGTGACAATTTTACCATTTAATCCTGTAGTTTAGATCTGTACAAACATGTTCTTGTGTTAGTTTCAGTCTTTTAGTTTTTTGTTTTTTTTTCTGGGCGCAGGTAAAACTTTGAACAGAATCCTGCATTATTAAAACAAACATTGTGAATCTAATCTCACAATCACCACAGAAAAGATATAATTTCCCCCGAAGCGTTCAGCCCGAGCACAAAGTTCCTCTACTTCCTCACACAACATTTACAGATCACAGAAACACTCGCGACACTTTTCATGAATCCGGGGGTGACGAGGAGCGGAGACATAAACAGAGTGTGAGACCGCGGGGCCCTTTTCGCTGGTGCTTGGCCTCTCTAATGACCAATCAACACCCTCCATCTGCCAGTCCTCCAATGGCCTCCGCCGAAGTGTGATCCCGATGTGAAACTGCACGCGCCCATCGGCCAATCACCGCCGAGACGGGTCAAGGAGCCGGAGCAGGTTGGGCGCGGTGTCGGCGGCGGAAAAAGTTCTTCTGGAGGAGTTTGGTTGGAGCATAATGAGGGGATAAACGGGCGAGAGTCAAAGGGGGAGAGAGGGGGAGGTGAGAGGTGTGGAGCTGGAGAGAGGAGGAAAGGTTGAACGCTAACGAGCTAACTTTTCAGAATCGGATACAAAGAGACGTGTTTTGTGCTGCTGCATTTCGAATCATATTTAAAGGTCCTATATTTACGCAAAATGGACTCTTGTGAGCTTTAAGTCGTGTTCTAATGTTGTTTCCTCCTCAAAAACAGACCTGGAGTAGAGTTTTCTTTCATTTCCATGTCCGAGTAACTCTTTATTATCAGTTTGTTTACATCTCCAAAGCTCAAAACGCTCTGATCCACCTTGTGACGTCATGAAGCAGGTGTTTTCAAGTTAACTTCCACCTTTATACCTTTTGTTCAGTAGAGATTTGCCGCGTTTACATGAGCGCTTTAATTCCAAATGAACATTTAATACTGAATAAAAAAAATTATTTGCTTTAAAAAGACCTCTCTAATTGAATAAATATAAGTTAGATCAGTTTAACACTCGAAGACCTACGGTACCGGGGAATATGTTTTCTATAACCGCGCAGAACTTTCTAACCGTAAAAGACAGAAACTTCCTTTTCCCCCCTGAAAGTGCAGACATAGAGGTTTCTGTACATTTCTGCGGCTTTATCCTACGTCACACTCACGCTGTGTGATGACGTGAGCAAAACGAGTGTCCAATAGGAACTTTGTTTTCCCCAAACTCATGCGCTCCGTCCATTTTGATCGACCCAAACTTTGCCAAAGAGTGAAGTGAGTCAAGATGGTCGATGCTCTGAGCGTCTGTGTTCAGAACAATTGAAAAAGCCGCTCTAAGTGCATTTTTTTCTCAAATAAACGGCAAAGTACGCATCTTTGTCTGCGTAATTGTGCATCCCTTTGCTATTTTTATTTGAAAGGTTTCAGATTTCAGTCCAAATGTACACATTCAAATGTAATTTCCACCACAGAAATGCAGAAGTGCTGTGGCTCTGGCCCTGGACCTGTTTCCATGACTGGCACCAGAAAAGTAATGGGGCGATTGCACTCTTTTTTGGTTTTGTTTTGGGGCAATACGGATATTTTTAGTTTACTTACAGACTTGATATTTTGCATTTTTGCTGCTAAGGCCCTAAATTAACACTCAAAGGCCTACGACACTGTGTACGATTCAGAGGAACATGTTTTATAAAACCGCAAATAACTTTCTAACTGTACAAGATAGAAACTTCCTTTTTTTCCCTCTGAAAGTGAAGACATATTCCTATTGGACACTCGTATTCCTGACATCATCATGCAACGTGAGTGTGATGCAGGATAATGCCGGAAATATGCTCGGAAAGCCAAAATTCTCAGCTTTTAGGGAGGAAAAAAAGGAAGTTTCTATGTTTTATGATTGGAAAGTTATGTGCGGTTATATAAAACATATTCCCAGGTATTGTATACGACACCGTCAGCCTGGAAGGGTTCAAATACTTTAGCCTCATGCAGCTTCCTCGGTTTCTTATTGTACTTTGACAACGTCCCCAGTAACATGTTCTGCTTGTGTTTTATCTGGGATATCATAGTTTTAACATCTTTTAAAACACATATTAAATGTTATAAAGGTTAACCTCGGCTATAACCTTTTAAGGTGGCGTGACAAAGACGATACAGATGGCTCCTCACCTTTTCTCCTCTCGCAGGAACACATCTGGTTTGTCTTTTTTAAATAATAAAGTTGATAAAGTTTGCTGGGTTTTGTGTGAATCGGGAGCAAATGAACCGTGAACAGATCCTTAAAGCAAATGTAAAAGTGTAAAAGTGTGAAAGCGTAAAAGTGTGGATCTGACTCCAAACAGGAGAGACCGGAGCAGGACAGAAAGTGTTTTATTTGCGACACTAAATCTGGACGGTAAACGCAGCTGAAGCGAGCAGTAAAACAGCCACAGATCAGTGAAGTTTATGTCTCTGTTAGTGCAGCATCTGTGAGCAGAGAGACAGAGGATAAAAGAGAGAGAGAGGACAGAAAGAGAGAGGACAGAGAGAGACAGAGGATAAAGAGAGACGGAGGATAAAAGAGAGAGGACAGAGAGAGAGAGGACAGAGAGAGAGGATAAAGAGAAAGAGAGGATAAAAGAGAGAGGACAGAGAGAGAGAGGACAGAGAGAGAGGATAAAGAGAAAGAGAGGACAGAAAGAGAGAGGACAGAGAGAGAGGATAAAGAGAGACAGAGGATAAAGAGAGACAGAGGATAAAAGAGAGAGAGGACAGAAAGAGAGAGGACAGAGAGAGACAGAGGATAAAGAGAGACAGAGGATAAAAGAGAGAGAGGACAGAAAGAGAGAGGACAGAGAGAGACAGAGGATAAAGAGAAAGAGAGGACAGAAAGAGAGAGGACAGAGAGAGAGGATAAAGAGAGACAGAGGATAAAGAGAGAGGACAGTAAGAGGACAGAGAAGACAGAGAAAGAGAAGAGAGAACAGAGAGACAGAAAAGACAGAGATGATAAAGAGAGATGACAGAGAAAGAGAGGACAGAGAGAAAAGACAAAGAGAGATGACAGGGAGAGAGAAAAGAGAGAGAAGACAAAGAGAAGACAGAGAGAGGACAGAGCGAGGACAGAGAGAGAAAAGACAGAGAGAGAGGACAGAGAGAGAGGACTGAGAGAAGAGAAAAGAGAAAGAAGACAGAGAGAGGACACAGAGAGAGAAGACAGGAAAGAGGACAGAGAGAGGACAGAGAGAGAGGACAGAGAGAGGACAGAGAGAGAGGAAAGAAAAGACAGAGAGGACAGAGAGAGGACAGAGAGACAAAAGAGAAAGACAGAGAAAGGAAACAGAGAGAGAAGACAGAGAGACAGAGAACACAGAAAGAGAGAGAAGACAGAAAGAGAGAATAGAAAGAGAGAGGACAGAGAGAGGATAAAGAGAGACAGAGGATAAAGAGAGAGGACAGAGAGAGAGAGGACAGTAAGAGGACAGAGAAGACAGAGAAAGAGAAGAGAGAACAGAGGGAACAGAGAAAGAGAGAATGGACAGAGAAAAGACAGAGAGAGAGAAAAGACAGATGATAAAGAGAGATGACAGAGAAAGAGAGGACAGAGAGAAAAGACAAAGAGACATGACAGGGAGAGAGAAAAGAGAGAGAAGACAAAGAGAAAACAGAGAGAGAGGACAGAGCGAGGACAGAGAGAGAAGACAGAGAGAGGACAGAGAGAGAAGACAGAGAGAGAAGAAAGAGAGAGAGAAGACAGAGAGGACAGAGAGAGGACAGAGAGACAAAAGAGAAAGACGGAGAGAGAAGACAGAGAGTCAGAGGACACAGAAAGAGAGAGAAGACAGAAAGAGAGAATAGAAAGAGAGAGGACAGAGCGGGAGGACAGAGAGAAGGACAGAGAGGGAGAAGACAGAGAACAGCTAGGAAAGAGAGGAGTGAGAAGAGAGAGAAAACAGAGAGAATGGACAAGGACAAAGAGAGTGGAGAGGGAGAGTCAGATTAGCCTTTGGGGAGGATCATTTCTTCAGGATTCAGTTATTTCTAATGGTCACTCGTCTGCTTGGGTGTTTTTAATGGAGACGTCTACAGTTTCTCTGTAAAAACACGGGATTTGGAGCACAATTCAGACAAAATTGCTAATTAAAGGTGCGATACGTAACTATGATGGAAAAGATTTTGTAACCTGAAATGTTCCACCGTACAGCATTAAACACATCTTCTGCAATGGAGACAAGCATCAGGTGAACACACAGGTAAGATCGACTGTATCCATGTGTCCATCCATGTTTTCTCAACATATTTATCGGCAATCAAGTTGAATAGTAGTTGAATGAATGCAAGTTTAATGTCACACTGTGGAACATTCCAGGTAAAGTACTAATCTCCATAGAAACAAGCGGGTCCCCTGGTCGGACCCCTGACCAGCAGCCAACAGAGCAGCTCAGGGAGTAAAAGCTGGGCAATAGTCCAAGAGCTCTTCAGCACTGGACCATTATTCTAAATGACAAATGAACACAGTCCTGCACCAAACCCTGAGCCCAAACACCCCTGTTTTACTATATTATGGGTAAAATAATATTAGAAAACCACATTTAAAAGGCACATATGCTATTTTTTATCTGTTTTAATGTTTCCTCATCACAAACAGACCTGGAGTTGTGTTTTGCTTCATTCACACGTGTTTCAGAAACTCTTTATTACAATTTTGTCTACAGCGCCAAGGCTCACATGCCCAGGGTAGTTTTTAAGTTAGCAGCTACTTTTTAGCTTTAGTTCAGTAGAATTTTACAATTCCAGGGCTGAAACAATCCAAATGATTCATGTATTAATAAATAACTGTGTCTTGAGGCTCTAAATGCTCTGACTAAGGTGACCAAACGTCCCTATTGACTCGGGACAGTCCCAGTTTTGAGCCCCGTGTCCCCCTGTCCCAAAAGATTTATACAAAACCACTGATTTGTCCCAGTTTTTCACAAGAAATGCCTCAGGTGTGACTATTTTTGACCAATCTGAGCCCAGCCAACAGTAAAGAGAGGCATAAACCGTCATTTGTTTAAGTAAAAATACAGAAAAGCTGCTTAAAAACGACCAAAACAGAAGAAAACGTGACTATACTGTCATGAATGAGCCAAGTGCAGAAGATTTTTCCTTAATCACGCACTCGTTTCACTCGTTTTATCATTACCGACCACCACAAATGGGGCGTGTCCCAGTTTTTTATTTAAAAAATCTGATCACCCTACGAATGAAACAAACAAATACATAAATAAATACATGAATTACTAAATAACCGTGTCTTGAAGCTGCAGCTGCTCTGACACGTCTTTAGCCTTTAGCCTTTAGCGCTCGTCCACGACAGCTTCCTCTGCTGTGGTTAGTTTGCGGTTTGCCAACAAACCGCGTCAGCATCTGCAACATCTGCGCCCGAGCTCGCTCCGCCGACACTCACGCCGCCGACCCCCGACCCTTATTCCGATCCGCAACCCGTCTCTCTGTAAAATATTTCAATAAGTTCAACCCCTGAAACTTCCCCAACCTTTGAGAACTCTGCGGCGCGGCGTTTCCAGAGCCGCACTGTCTGGTCCAACAACGCTAATTACACTTCATGGCATTTGCCGGGGTCACATTTCTATAGCATGTGCGCTTCCATTAGCATACAGCGCTCAAAATAACCCGCCATATTAATTTCCAAGTTTTAATTAATCTGCGGTCCATAAGTGAGCTGTTGCACGGCGGCATAAAGGAAATGTCATTATGAATATACATTTTCCACAGCCAAAATGTTACCGGAGTTTTCTATTCTGAGAGGACGAGAGAAAGGTCACGGACGAGACGCGAGCGGAAGGAGGAGTGGGAGCGCGCACGTGGGAGAGTGCACGTGGGAGAGTGCACGTGGGAGAGTGCACGTGGGAGAGTGCACGTGGGAGCGTGCACGTAGGAGAGTGCACGTTTGGCAGTACATTTATTTGTACCTGCGTGAAGTCGCCCCATCAAACTCAAACCTACATGAAAACTATGTCAGTCGTTTGTGCTGCAAAAAGTTTAATTTGTGCGATTCTGGTTCTTCAGATATTTGCAGTTTTATTTTCGGCCGATGACGTCGTCCAGAACCTCAGAATGTGAAATAGAGCTCAAAACAGGAAGAAAATTATAGAAAACTTTTGTATTTGGTTTGTGCTGTGACAATTTTCATTTGTGTGAGTTTATTTCTAAAATTATTCATTATTATTTCTGCGGTAATTATAGGACGTCATTTCCACTCAGCTGACGGCGACAAACTCCACAAAACTAGTGAAGAGAAATGATCTGAGGCTGTGGAAAAGTCTGTTTCAGTCTTTAGTAATTTGCTTTTGATTCATATTTTATAGTTTTAGAGTTTTCTCTTCACTAGTTTTGTGGAGTTTGTCGCCGTCAGATGAGCGGAAATGACGTCCTTTAATTACCGCAGAAATAATAATGAATAATTTTAGAAATAAACTCACACAAATGAAAATTGTCACAGCACAAAACAGCACAAACCAAATACAAACATTTTCTATAATTTCCTGCATGTTTTGAGTCTATTTCACATTCTGAGGTTCTGGACGACGTCATCGGCTCTAAATAAAACTGCAAATATCTGAAGAACCAGAATCGCACAAATTAAACTTTTTGCAGCACAAAAGAAGCACAAATGATTGACATAGTTTTGGACTGTTTTAGAGCATTTTTAAGCTTCCAGGGGGGCTGGCTGGGGTATTTGACCTATAAAAGAATCGTTTCCTTTCTCCAAAACTTCCTTTTTCTTCAAAACTAAAGAAGCACAAACGAAACTTTTGGCAGCACAAACGACTGACATAGTTTTTGTGTGGGTTTGCGTTTGACGGGGGCGACTTCACGCAGGTTTTATTTATTCATTTATTTCTTTATCACAGGGACAGTGCACATTAATAAACTTTTCTGTCCGTGTGCCAGAGTTCGTTACTTTTCAGTCCATGTTAAAACTGAAGAACAAGAGTAAAATGACATATTTACACGACAATATGACAATTACAGAACAGTTAGTAGAAACATGTGGGCTAAAAGTACTTCAGACACAACATGTACAAGAGTGCACATATGAGAGTGCACGTGGGCGTTGGGGGCTCTCGTGGCTGCAGTGTGAAGTCAGTTCTCACAGGAAGCAGAGGCTGAAGCAGAGTCTGACCAATAAACGCTCGGGTTATTCCTGTCAGGCTCTGATAAAGTTCACTCACTTCTAACTACGTTTACTGAAGCGGAGGAAGGGGAAATACACAACTGAACGCTTAGAAACATGTCTGTGATAGCGTTATATGTATCGCAGACTTGATTTTGATACTAAGGAACAGACCTGATACTCAAAAAAACAATTCGGATAATAGAAAACACACTTTCTTCAGACAATAAAATGTGATTTTCAACGTTAAATGGTCGTACTTTCTTTTCTATTCCCATGTGGCCTTATATCTGTGTAATCCCTCGGTGGGCCAGGTCTAAACCAGGTCTAAACCAGGTCTAAACCAGGTCTAAACCAGGTCTAAACCAGGTCTAAACCAGGTCTAAACCAGGTCTAAACCAGGTCTAAACCAGGTCTAAACCAGGTCTAAACCAGGTCTAAACCAGGTCCGTGGGCGTACACTCATCCATGTGCTCTTATACTTGTTCTGATGCAGCTCAAGATCGTTCTAAAACTTCAAGAAATCTTCATTTGTGTCTTGATAATGTGACTGTTTTTTAGTATCGATACCTGCGAAAAATACTAGTTCTAGGATTGATTAGTATCTGATATCCGATACTATTGGAAAAACGATAAGATAAACGATAATACTGAAAAAATAAGACCTGCAACAAATAAATAACAGAATGAAAACCTTAAGTAATTACCTCAAGTTTATAATGAGTCATGAGTCAGCCTTTGTGCTTCAGTCATTTCATCGTGTCGTGGAAAACACCAAATCGCCTAAATAAATAACCAATCACGTTCACTGTGCGTCAGAATAGTGATACTAAATAGTGTCTGAAAACCGACGCGGGATGTCGGAAGAGGCGGCGGACGCCCACATTTCGACTGTCTACAGCTCAAATCTCATATTGCGGAAAAAAATTAACAAAAAATTCCCACGAGTGCAAAGAAAATGGACAAAACTGACAACAAAAAAACATCGTTCCAGCTGTTATATATTGAATTTTTTAATTTCGGGGTCATGCATGTAAACAAATTTGATCATTCTCGTTTTATTTTTTTCTTTCTTCTTTCTTTTTGTTTCTTGTATTTGGAATTTGCATGTCTGTACATATGATTTTGTGTCTTATGCTCCAAATAAACCATAAACCGAACCAACAATAAGTCGGTAAATTACTTATCACGACCGCACACAGTCAAAACACCGGACCGTGAGAACTGAGCCTTTACCGTGGCTGCCAACACCCTCTGGAACCCGAAACTTTACACTGAAATGAATCACCGTATCACCGTATCGAACACGATTGGCGTCCAGACACGACCGCCTGAGACGCTCGTCACATGACCAGGCTGGAGTCACGATGTCACGACACCACATGCACTGCAAAAAAGGCCTATCAAAAAACAAGAAAAAAAAACCCAATTTTGAGGTAAAAATGCCCTATTTTAAGTGAAATTTTCTGCCAGTGCAGGAAGAAATTTTCACTTACCAAGTTTTCTTAAAACAAGACGAAATATGAATCTTGTTCTAAGCAGAAAACACGAGTTTCAAGTATTTATGGCAAGATTTTTCACCTTATTGGTTTGAGAAGGAAGTTAAAGAGGCTCAACCTGGACTGAGTTAATATAAAAAGTGCTTAGAATAAGTTGTAATATCGAGATAAGATAAATCAGGATGGAATATCTTCAAACAAACAAGTAAAAAAATCTCATCTTATTAAGTAAAAAAATCTTTAAATTGATCTTTTGAGATGAATCTGCTTAATTCAAGTCAGTTTAACTGTGCTAGAAAATCCTTTTGTGTAGTGTGGGCGATAAAAACAGTGGAGCACCGTGTCTGAAGTTGCTGTAGTTCTTTTCTTGTTTTGTTTTTTTATGAATTCATTTGCAACAAACAACATTCATACAGACGTTAGACAGGACAGGACAGAACCGGACAATACAATAAATACAATACGAAACAGATGCATACGGCATTAAACGTAAATGAATTGTGTATGGTTATGCAGAGATACTTAAACAATGTATGTGAGGGATAAACTAAATAATGACAACTAAGAAAATAAAAGCAGTACATGTGACAGTCTGCACAGATATAAGCAGGGAGAGGTTCAGTTTGTCAATGAGTTTTTTCGAGTTGGTGTTTAAGCGTCTCATTTATTCACGTGCCCAAAAAGCCTTACCTTAAATGACGGTGTAGGTTTTTTTTATTTTTTTTTCTCTCTCCCAGTGTTCGTTTTGTATGTTTGCGTAGCTTTGTGAGGTGCATTAACAACAGTGTGATGACGCATTAAAAAAAAAAAAGGAGAGATTTGGGCACATGAGCAGTTGGACAGGTCCTTGTTTTGGCAATTTGGCTTAAATTTTTACTTTCAATCAATTTGTTTTTATTTGTTGACTAACTGATTTTGATTATTCGTGATTATGAAGTTTTTCTGGGTTTATTAATATTCCTCAGCCCATCCCCACCCGTTTTACAAAGTCGCCGTAGTTCTGCGCAAGTTCCAGCAGCTGATTGCGAGCCGAGGAAGACGGCAAGCGTGAAAAACGGTATTTTCGTGGACCGGCGCCGTTTCGCGTTCGGCCTCGGGTTCGTTTAAACTCTTCTCCGCAATAGCGTCGCGTGCCCGATGTCGCAAAACCCAGCGAATGAGGAAAGCACAAGTCACAGCGACGTGGTCCGATAAGAACGGCAACTACGAGAGCAACGACGTCAGCGTTTCTGCGTTTTTTTCAGGCGCCGGGTTCAGATCCGTGCTCGGGTGGATACGTCGGGAGCTGCCGGCACCAAATCGTTCCGTCTCTGGAGCCGTTTTCCGTCGGATTGGTGCGGACGAACGCTGCGTCCACAACGAAAACGACTTGAGTACGTCCTAGTGTGGATGGGGCCAGAAAACTGCTCGGAAAAACACTCCTTTTTCCCCCACACAAGACTGCTCCTCGTCACTGTTTCTCTCCGTCCTGTCCTTGTTTTAGCGTTACTTTATTGTGCAGCGTCTTTGTGTCGCCGTGAAAAGCTCCGTATAAAACCAAAGTATTATTATTATTATCATCACTATTACGTGATCCGTAAGTGTGCAGCCGGGCTCGGGTCTAGTTTAGTGCACAGACATGAGTTTCGTGGGTTCGTTTTCCTCTGAGGACCGGGATGTGGTGAGGGCGGCTCCTCTGCTGCAGCATCAGCATCTGCTCCACAAACAACAACTACAAACTCAGCTAAAGGTGGAAAAGCTGGAAAGACGCCGCGTAAGTGAACAATGGGACTCTGAACCGTCCGGCTTGAGGCATCTGGGATTAAACGATTTATTTCTGCTACTTTAAAGGCCCGATATCATGAGAAACTGACTCTTGTGAGCTTTAAGACGTGTTATGATGCTGCTACTTCCTCAAAAACAGACCCGGAGTTGTGTTTCGTTTCATTCACACGTCTGAGTAACCGTTTATTATTAGTCTGTCACCATCTCCAAAGCTCAAAACGCTCTTTCCACCGTCTGAACCTAGTTAACAGCCGCTTTATACCTTTTGTTTAGCAGAGATCGGCATTTCCAGAGCTAAAAGTATCCAAATTGATTGTAGTGAGGGTGTAAGGAGTTTAAAAACACTTTCTGAATTACCACGCGACATCACAAGGTGGAGGAGAGAATTTTCTGTTTAGAGAAAAGCCTGAATCTGCAGGTTTGTGTGTTAAACATGTGCGAATGAAACAAAAACACGACTCCAGGTATAAAAACACAGAGGAAACGAGAGCTTCAGAGGTGCTCCTAAAGGACGAGGCTCAAACGCAAAAAAACGTCTTCGGCTTCTAAGTCTGACGTCACTCGCAACTTTGACAAAATTTGCCTGTTGAAAATCCTTATACGTCACTGACCCTTATGCAGATTAGCAGGGGTGTAACGGCGCATGTATTCACACTGAACCGCTTCAGTACGGGACGTTCGGTCTGGTGCAGGGCTGTGGACGAGTGAGTTCACGCAATTTGACGCCGCTCTGAATAAAACGGCCAATTTTGTCAAATAGGGTCAAATTTCATGCACACTCCCCCTGCACCACCGCAGACAGATAACACCACATCCCCGACTCAGAATGCCGTCGCGCTGCTGCACAAAATAGTCAAGTTGGAGCGCGTTGAACTAGTGCGAGTGGGGCTAGTTTGTGCGAGCGATACCATCTGACTCAGCGGGGGGAAGGACGGTCGGTCGGTGTGGACGGATTCTCCACACCGGTGTCGCTGGCGCCTGATCCCACGGCCCCGGAAAACGACGAGATCCGGGCGAGAGGAGCTGTAAAACATCTGCACCTCGGGAAGCAGCAGCGTCTCCAGGAGCGACTGTAGACTAAACCAGGACTGAAACAGGACTGAATCAGGACTGAACCAGGACTAAACCAGGACTGAACCAGGACTGAACCAGGACTGAAACAGGACTAAACCAGGACTGAACCAGGACTGAAACAGGACTAAACCAGGACTGAACCAGGACTGAATCAGGACTGAACCAGGACTGAACCAGGACTGAAACAGGACTGAACCAGGACTGAACCAGGATTGAACCAGGACTGAACCAGGACTGAACCAGGTCTGAACCAGGACTAAACCAGGTCTAAACCAGGAATGAACCAGGACTGAACCAGGACTGAACCAGGTCTGAACCAGGACTAAACCAGGTCTAAACCAGGAATGAACCAGGTCTAAACCAGGACTGAACCAGGACTGAACCAGGTCTAAACCAGGACTGAACCAGGACTGAACCAGGTCTAAACCAGGACTGAACCAGGACTGAACCAGGTCTGAACCAGGACTGGACCAGGTCTGAACCAGGACTGGACCAGGTCTAAACAATTATAATTGTAATAGTTATAATTATTAGAGGTTTTCTGCACCGTTACACTCCTACAAATGACCCAAATGACCCAAGACGTAAACAAAGCTGCATTAAACACTTTCTAATCTCACGGTCGTTTTATTTTTCCTGGCTCGTTAAATACATAATTTTTGCGCGTTTGTGTTTCTAAGATGAAGTCAGGAGGCCACAGACTCTAATCCAAACACTCAAACACACGAGAGGATTGAGCGGAGAAATATTTTTACATTTACTTAAAAAAGAAAGTAGAAAAAAAATGACACACGACTTGGAAGTGTTTTAAAACTTTGCAAAGGAGAAGGAGGAGTGAAAGCGAAAGAGTCCACTTCTCCGCTCTGTTGCCATGGCGACGCGGCTGTGGTGGGTGTAGTGGTTTGTTCGGCCGAGCGTCTGTGGGCAGAGGAAGTGTGAATGTGGCAGGGAGAGAGATGGAGAGAAGAGGAGAAGGAGAGGAAGGGAGGGAGAAAGAGGAGAGGAGGAGGAGAAGGAGACGAAGGGAGGGAAAGAGAGAGAAGAGGAGGAGAGGAAGGGAGGGAGAAAGAGGAGAGGAGGCGGAGAAGGGGAGAGAGAGAGCGAAGAAGACGAGGAGGAGAGGGAGGGAGAGAGAGAAGAGGAGGAGAGGGAGGGAGAGAGAGAAGAAGAAGAGGAGGAGGGGGAGGGAGAGAGAGAGAAGAAGAAGAGGAGGAGAGGGAGGGAAAGAGAGAAGAAGAAGAGGAAGGGAGGGAGAGAGGAGGAGAGAGAGAGAAAGGAGAGGAGTAGAGAGGGAGATAGGAAGAGGAGAAGGAGAGAAAGGGAGGGAGAGAGAGAAGAGAAGAAGGAGAGGAAGGGAGGGAGAGAAAGGAGAGGAAGGGAGGGAGATGGAGAAAGGCAGGAGGAACACATACAAAGAGAGAGACAGAGAGAGAGGGGGAGAAAGAGAGGGAGAAGAGGGGGATTATGTGGAGAGAGGGAAAGAGGAGAAGAGAAGAGGAGAGAGGGAGGAGAGGAAGGGAGAGGGAGAAGAGGAGAGAAGGAGAGGGAGAGAGAGAGAGAGAAGGAGAGGAAGGGAAGGAGAGAGAAGAGGAGGAGAAGGAGAGAGAAAGGGAGGAGAGACTGAAGAAGAGGAGAGGAGGAGAGGAAGAGAGAGAGAGAAAGGAGAGGGGTAGAGATGGAGGAGACGAAAAAGAGGAGAAGAGAAAGAGGAGATTAAGGGAGGGAGACGGAGAGAGGCAGAGAGAGTGGTGAGATGGAGAGAGAGAGGAGAGAGGGAGGAGAAGGGAGGGAGAGGGAGAGGATGAGGAGAGGTAGAGAAGGAGAGGAAGGAAGGGAGAGAGAGGAGAAAAGGAGAAGTAGGAGGAGAAGGGTGGGAGATGAAGAAAGGCAGGGAGAGGGGGGAGAAAGAAGAGACAGAGAGAGGGGGAAAGAGGGAGAAGGGAGGATTATTTGGAAAGAGGGAGGGAGAGAGAAGAGAGGAGGAGGAGAGGAGGGAGAGAGAAGAGAGGAGGAGGAGAGGAAGGGAGGGAGGGAGAGAGAGAAGAGAGAGAGAAAGGAAAGAAGTAGAGAGGGAGGAGACAAAAGAGAGAGGAGAGAAGAAGAGGAGGAGAAGGAGAGAAAGGGAGGGAGAGAAAGGAGAAGAAGGAGGGAGAGAGAGGAGAAGGAGAGGAAGGGAGAGAGATGGAGAAAGGCAGGAGGAACACATACAAAGAGAGAAACAGAGACAGAGGGGGAGAAAGAGAGGGAGAAGGAGAGATTATGTGGAGAGAGGGAGAGAGGAGAAGAGAAGGGGTAGAGAGGGAGTAGAAGAGAAGGAGGAGAGTAGTAGCGTAGGACACGAAAGAGAGAGGAGGGTGGGGAGAGAGAGAAGAGAAGGAAGAGAGGAAGAGAGAAAGAGAGAGGAGAAGGACATGGGGAGAGGCAGGGAGAGAGGAGACATACAGAAAGAGAGAGGTGGGAGGGAGAGGGCGAGATAAAGTAAAATGAATGGAGAGAGAAGCGGCAGATACAGAAAGAGAGATAAAGAGAGGGGAGATGAGGGAGGGAGATGGAGGAAGGGGAGAGAGAGGGAAAGAAAAAAGTTAAATAAAGAGTGAAGGCGGAGAGAGGAAGAACATACAGAGAGAGAGAGATAGAGAGAAAGGGAGCAGAGAGAGAAAGTAAAATTAAGAGGGGGAGACAAAGAGATAGATGTGGGAGAGAGGGAGGGAGAGAGGGGAGAGAGAGAAAGAGAGAGAGGGAGAGAAAAAAGTAAAATAAAGAGTGAGGGCGGAGAGAGGAAGAACATACAGAGAGAGAGATAGAGAGAAAGGGAGCAGAGAGAGAAAGTAAAATTAAGAGGGGGAGACAAAGAGATAGATGTGGGAGAGAGGGAGGGAGAGAGGGGAGAGAGAGAAAGAGAGAGAGAGGGAGAGAAAAAAGTAAAATAAAGAGTGAGGGCGGAGAGAGGAAGAACATACAGAGAGAGAGATAGAGAGAAAGGGAGCAGAGAGAGAAAGTAAAATTAAGAGGGGGAGACAAAGAGATAGATGTGGGAGAGAGGGAGAGAGAGAAAGAGAGAGAGAGAGGAGGGAGAGAAAGAGAGAGAGAGGGGAGGGAGAGAGAGCCGAGCCGAGCACGACAACCCGCGGTAATGTTGTCAACAAAACTACCAGCGAAAGAAAAGTGTCAATAATATAACTTTTTGATAATAAATTGCATTTTTGTCACAATATTTCGGTCTTTTCTTTTGTAGATTAACTAACTGCAATTAATCCAAATTCTAAAGTGTGATTAATCTGATTAAAAAAATTTATCCTCTGACAGCACTAACATAAACCTACAATTTTTACCACTTTTACTTCATTACATTCCACTATTATTTAAAAGCACATTCCTGATTCCTCTCTTCACGCACCAAAAGTTCACTCTTCCAACACTTCCATCTCCCTGAAAACTCCGACTTTACATAAACTAAGGTAGTTTGCAGATATTGCAGCGATGAACTCTCTTTCCACAGAAGCACAATAAGTTTAAAACACCGTCTTAAAGCAAAACACAGGGTTGAATAATTAACTGTGATTAACCCCTGAAGACCTAAGGGCATTTTTAGTACATTTCTCCTCGCCTGGATTCAATCTGCTGCTGTAGTTGTGTCATGAGGCTGTGATAAAAGCTACAGGACCAGAAATAGAGATGAAAAAACAAACAAAACAGAAAATAAAATTCCCACGCTTTTATACAAAACACACAGCAAACATGTAGAAACAACTTTTTGGACATAAAAAATGCTTAATTTAGGGCCTTAGCTACAAAAATGCAAAATATGAAGTCTGTAAGTAAATAAAAAATCTCCTTATTGCCCTAAAAACAAAAAAAAAGTGTAATTGCCCCATGACTTTTCTGGTGCCAATGGAAACAGCTCCTGTCAGGTCCAGGGCCAGAGCCACAGCACTTCTGCATTTCCCTGGTGGAAATTACATTTGGATTTGTTCATTTTGAGTGAAATAAACCTTTAAATAAAAATAGAAAGGGATGCGGAATTACACACACCAAGTATGCGTAATTTTCCATGTATGTGAGAATAATCTCCACTTAGAGCGACTTTTTCACTCGTTATAAACACACACAGTCAGAGGAGTCGGCCATCTTGACTCACTTCACTCTTTGGCAAAGTTTGGCTCGATCAATGGACGGAGCGAATGAGTTTGGGGAAAACAAAGTTCCTATTGGACACTCGTTTTGCTCACGTCATCACACAGCGTGAGTGTGACGTAGGATAAAGCCGCAGAAATGTACGGAAACCTCTATGTCTGCACTTTCAGAGGGGAAAAGGAAGTTTCTGTCTTTTAAGGTGAGAAAGTTCTGCGCGGTTATAGAAAACATATTTGTAGGTCTTTGAGGGTTAATCAAAATTCTAAAGAGTGATTAATCTGATTTCAAAAATTAATCGCGTGACGGCACTAGTAAAAACACAACCAAAACTCCACTTTCTTTGGCGTTAGAGAAGTGTGCCAAATCTCAGTGAAAGAGGAAGAGGAATGAATCAGGCAGAAGTGAAACCTGGTATTTTCTGAGTCCTGTACAACCAGACCTGCCCTATGACACTTCAGCTCTCATAACAACCACCCCCCCTCCTTCTTATTACCCCGAAGAGGGAACCGCACCGGGGCAATAAGCCTGTGCGCTGTATCTGACCCCTGGGGATGCAAAACGCTCGGCTCCATCGGGGGGGGTGAGCCGAGGTCCGGATATGAGCTCGGATTGGGATCAGAGGAAGAGGAAGTTGGTTATTACGCCACAAGCTGCAGGTTTTTTACGTTTCCAAATCCAATATCGCAGCTTATATCCAAGGAAAACTTCGCCATTCGCGTAACACCTCCTTAAAAACTCGATCCGAGAGGCCGGTTCGCTCCCTGCCCGTTACCTGGGTTAGTCCTGACACGAGATACGGATGTGAAAGTTATACAGTTGTACTTCCCACATTTGTAACGGCTCAGAACGGTTTTGACATGTAATTTGTAGAGGGAATAACGCCGCGTTTCGTCCCAAGGTGTCCGCACTTTCTGGAAGGTTTGACCACGACCGGGAATACACGCGAACACAAATGAAAACAGCGGATATTATTGGTAATGTACGTGGAAGAAAATCGTTATAAAGATGTTAAAAATAATAAAACCCGTGCCTTGTTAAAGTGGAACTGTGGAACTTTTCTTTGTGTCCCAAGTCGTACTTTCAGGAATGTTTGACCACAGGTGGGAAAGTCAAAAACATAAATTGGTAATCTATGTATTGAACACACTAGGGTTGGGCGGTAATCCGGTATCCCGCGGTATCAAAAAAGTAGCATCGTTATCAGTTTCATCACCGTCATTTTAAAAATCTGCAGCGCATAAGGACCTAATATAACACTATAATTTATTGATACCTAAATTTGTTCAGCACGAATGAATGTGTGGTTATATTTTCAATTTAAAGCTATGTCCTGGTTTAGTCCTGGTTCTCGGCTCGGTGCTTGCGGCGTGTAAATATTTATACACCACAATGACTCGGCGTAGATTTTCTTGTTCTGGTGCTGGTGGCTCCGCCCCGGTGTGGCTCTAAACCAGGGCTGTTCAAACTTTTTCCATCCAGGGCCTCATATTAAAACACAGAACAGCGTGAGGGCCGATCTGGGGTCATAGACTGAGGGTCAAAACAGTGAATAATTCAAATCTGAGCGTTTATAACAGGTTTAAATGACCCTCCAGACCTTTGTTCAGGCTCAGACCGTCAGAAGGACACATGACATTTGCTTGATCAAAATAGATTCTAAAAATATGCAGTAAAAAGTACTGCTGTGGTAGTTTGGGCCGATTCACCTGGAAGCCTGAGGGCCAAAACAATTGGTCTGAGGGCCGCATTTGGCCCCCGGGCCATAGTTTGGACATGCCTGACCTAAACCAACGCGAATTCCCCCCACACTCCGAATGTACGGTTTATCCTCGGCACGTTAAAGTCATCCTACTGTGTACGGACGGAGCTTAGATACAAGATTCAAGATTATTTTTATTTGTCATATGCAGGTTTCAACACCAGGTTTACAGAGCAATGAAACGCTCAGGATGAGAGAACCGTAGACTCGCCAAGATATTCAAGTACTAATAGCTGCAATAAATAGTACTGTTAAAAAAAAGTGTTTGCAAATACAAGGGAAAAAAGTAAACACTATAGTAAGAAATATAATAAAATGCAGATATAATAAAAATCTAATAAAATATAATAGGTGCAGGTAGGATTAAAAAAGGTGTGGGTAGAGCATCTCACGGATGAGTAACATATTGCACATAACTGTATTGCACATGGGTTGTGGAGCAGGTTATTGCACAGGTAATAGTGACAGTGGTGTAGTGACGTCCACGATACATTCATATAGTGCAGCAGCAGTGGAGAATAATGTATCACAGACAGTAGTTTAGTGCAGTGTTATTGAGAGTTCAGCAGTCGGACAGCGTGGCGATAGTAGCTTAGGGCAGGTGGTGGAGGGGGCGGAGCTTTACGCACAGCATCAGGCGTATTTAAATAGTTTAATGTATATTGTGTTATATGTTGTGTTGTGCGGACACCTCCTGTGGCTCATTTCTGGACTGGCCAAACAATCAGTGGGCAGAGGGTTTATACGGGAGTGGGGCGCAAAAGGTGCAAGGCTACACGTTTTATGGTATTTGAATAGTTTGTCGTTTTATTCTGCAAACACAAACTGCATAAAAATTACTCAGAAAGTCCATAAATGTTTCTTAAAAAGTCCATAAAAAGTTACTTGCAAATGCAAAAACTTCACACAGCTTTAGCAACCTCTAAAACATCTCCTTTTTCTTCCAAATTTCCTACAAAATCTTCTTGTGGATGCTAAAACCTAACTGTATCTCAAACTTTACTTTTTTACCACACTTTTATGGACCACTCTGTGCCTTAGTTGAAGTCACACGTTTCTTTTTGTTCCAAGTTGTAGTTTCTGGAATGTTTGACCGCTGGAAATACACAGAAGGGTCAGTAAAACAGTGAATATTATAAATTGGTGATACACGTGTTGACGCACTAAGCAAAGGGCTGTCAAACATGTTAGAGAAGTGAACCCGGCTCTGTACTAACCTTAAAGCACGTTATTGTCCGCAAATCAGGAAGCAAAACTGTGCTGGGGTATCTGAAAGCTGTGAAGCGCTTAAAATAATAAGTAGGACGCTCCGAATGCCTAAGGTACATGAGGGATAACTCTGGACCACTGCAGACCGATTCAAATGAACTAGTTCTGGTTTAAGATGGTAAAAATCGGGTACAATATTGATCTAAAACAACTAAAAAAAAAAGAAATGCATGCGCTGATTTCCGCATTAGAAAGCTGTGGTGTCTAGAGGGAGCTGACGTCGGCCTAAACTTAACTGATTTTGTTTTCATTTGTACTAAAATAACTTTGCGACGCTGCAAAATCCAACGTGTGCCACTGATTAATAAAATACAACTGGAAATAGAAGTGTGGGCGTGTATCGTGTAGGTGAAAACAGGGGTTGAAAATCATAAAATAAGCGAATAAAAATGACTTAAACAAGCACAAATGAGTCCAAATACAACTTCCAGCGAGTGAATGAAAAGGAAACAACTATAGCATCATTAAAAGCTCCGAAAAGTTCCTTTTGCAGAACAGGTTTGCTTTAATTATCCAACCAAATACCAGAGTTATTTAATTTGTGACCTACTCTAACCTGTTTTTCATGAAAGCACTTTACAAAACAAAACAAATTTACACTAACTATGAGAGCTAAGGGTGTAAAAATAACCAAAATACCGTGAAATCGTATCGCCAAAAGTCTCGAGGGACATCACAATATATCGAGGTACAAGTCTCTTTGCTTAAATTAATAGTTATGGCGATTTTAATTATTTTTTTTCACTCTTATTTCTACACAAATAAACTTTCCTTGCCTTGCCATGGTGCAGCAACAGCTCAAAAACAGAGGGAACTACATAGACCATGATTCCTTTGGTTTTGCCAGAGCCAATTCCATGAAGAAATACATTTTATAGGCACTTTGGTCCAAGCGCTTTTAAATTCTTCGTATTATAACAGTATCAAAGGCTTTTCAAGGCATTTCCAAGGGTTTTAAAAGGAAAAAGAAGCACATTCCCGTGAGATGCATGTTGGCCACGTTTACATGATGTTTTTTAAAAGTTCAGAATTAAATAGTTTGGGATTGAAATATTCTCCTTCGAGTTTACATGGAAAACACGTTAAATCGTCTTAATTTAATCCCGCTCAGCGTCTGGGGGTGGGGAAGGTTCTGATCGGACAGCGACACAAACATATTTCCGTCTTTGGGAAGAAAACCCACACTTCAGCTGCTCCCGGCTTTTCTGTCATCTCGGTTTGTCGTTACGTCGCCGACACAAACACGATCCGAACTTTTCCCGCGGTCGTTCCGATGATAATGAAGCAGCAGCTGGAGAATTCTCTCCTCACGCTTTACGTCTGTGAGCTGAGGAGGAGAAGGGAAGAGTGTCGGAGAAGGAGGAAGAAGACAAACTGAGTCTGAGGCTGCCACACCTCAGCCCACTCCCACATCCCGCTCACAAATCCAAAGAGACGAGGAGGAAAGTCCCAAGAGACGACTGGAGGAGCCGGATCAGGAGGGCATGAACCACCGGGATTATTTTGAAGAAGATAATTTACATAGGGGTGTAACAATAACATAAATCTGGTGATATCATATCGTCCAAGGTCTCACAATAATATTGTGGAGCATCACAATATATCGAATCCCAAGTCTCTTTGCTTAAATGAACAGTTCTGATGCAGAAATAGCTCAAAAAAACAGAGGGAACTACATAGACCATGATCCTTTGCTCCGTTTCAGTGCAGACGACATGAAGAAATAACTGTTCTGAGCACTTTTACATCTTCATTCTTTGGATTAAGTCTTGTGAAGCATTTTTAGAGGAAAAAGGAGCAGATTCACAGTTTTGTCACAGTCAATAAATATCGTACCGTGAGATGGTGAAAATATCGTATTAAAATATTGGATTATTTTTAAGAAGAGTAAACGTTTACATGATCCAAGAGTAAATTAATTCGGCTTTAACATCACATTACTTCAGAATTAAGTTTAATTCCGAATAATCATTTTCATCAGGAATTAAGAGTTTAACACGGTCTTTTTAAAGCTGAATTCATTTTTATTCAGAATTAAAGCTCTTATGTAAACGTGGCAATTGTGCAAATACTGTATCGAGGGATTTTAATATCGTTACATCCCCAATACTAACGTCAAAGCGGCAACAAACCGTCTCCATCGCCTAAACACGGGG
Organism: Odontamblyopus lacepedii; assembly: GCA_034769755.1. Taxonomy (NCBI): domain Eukaryota; kingdom Metazoa; phylum Chordata; class Actinopteri; order Gobiiformes; family Gobiidae; genus Odontamblyopus; species Odontamblyopus lacepedii. The sequence continues at coordinate 36,935,905 of CM068350.1, forward strand.
CTATGGTAAACACTCCTGCGCCTGTTACATCACGACTGCTCAGACCCGCCATTACCTCGTCTTGGAACGGCAAACAGTCATTTCAGCAGAGTCCAAACCCACACGGATCAAATGAGCTTATGTGTCCAGACCAAACCACCACTTAAAACCACAGCCGAGACCTACTTTTCCATGGAGACTTTTAAATATTGGATAAAAGTTATAATATTTTTTAAACACTGCGCATAAAAGCAGACGTGGGTAGTGCTCCGTTTTATTTTACTGACTAACTTTTTTAAGAAATTGCGCTTTAAAAGGTGGATTATGTAACTTTTCTGGTGGTTTTCTCAGCGTAGATGTCGGAGAATGTTCCACAGTGTGACATTAAACAGCTCTACTTTGGATTTATTAAATCACAGGTGGTTTTGCAGCTCAAAAATACCTACAAAACCAGGTCTCGTTACTCTTACTTCAGTTCATTTTTAGATACTCTGCTCACCTCTGCATAAGAAAACCATCACGTCTTTCCACCTGCGTGAAGTCGCCCCGTCAAACTCAAACCGACACAAAAACTATGTCAATCATTTGTGCTTCGTTTGTGCTGCAAAAAATTTCTTTTGTGCTTCTTTCGTTTTGGAGAAATTAACAATTCTTTTATAGGTGAAATTGAGGTCAGTCAGTGCCCAGGAAGCTTCAAAACGCACTAAAGCATCCAAAATGGAGTCAATCGTTTTCATTTTGTTTGTGCGATTCTGGTTCTCAAGATATTTGCAGTTTTATTTTTGGCCGATGACGTCGTCCAGAACCTCAGAATGTGAAATAGCTTCAAAACAGCAGAAAATTATAGAAAACGTTTGTATTTGGTTTGTGCTGTGACAATTTTCATTTGTGTGAGTTTATTTCTAAAATGATTCATTATTATTTCTGCGGTAATTATAGGACGTCATTTCCGCTCATCTGATGGCGGCAAAACTCCGCAAAACTAGTGAAGAGAAACGATCTGAGGCTGTGGAAAAGTCTGTGTTATTATAAAATATGAATCAAAAGCAAATTACTAAAGACTGAAACAGACTTTTCCACAGCCTCAGATCGTTTATCTTCACTAGTTTTGTGGAGTTTGTCGCCGTCAGCTGAGCGGAAATGACGTCCTATAATTACCGCAGAAATAATAATGAATAATTTTAGAAATAAACTCGCATAAATGAAAACTGTCACAGCACAAATGAAATACAAACCATTTCTATAATTTTCTTCCTGTTTGAGGCTGTTTCACATTCTGAGGTTCTGGATGACGTCACCGGGCGAAAATAAAACTGCAAAAATATCTTAAGAACCAGAATCGCACAAACGAAACTTTTTGCAGCACAAACGAAACTTTTTGCAGCACAAATGAAAATGACTGACTCCATTTTGGGCGTTTTTGAGCATTTTGAAGCTTCCTGTGGGGCTGACCCCAGTTTGACCTACGACTGACATAGTTTTTGTGTAGGTTTGCGTTTGATGGGGGCAACTTCACGGAGGTCGTCTTTCTATAGTTTTGGCTTTTAATTTTATTTTTGAAGTGAGTGGAAGATATTCTGAGAGATCAGGCGTATCATTTCCCTTTAAATAATAATAGAAACTTATTATATACTTTGCTTACGAGAGCTGCAACTGTTATTTTTGTAGTAGTCGCTTCGTTAGTGCTGCATTTTTTGGTCAAACTCTTAGTTCTATTGTACACTGAGGCCTTTGAAATGAAATAAAGGCTGAAATACGGAGACTAAACGCTTCAAAATAGAAATGAAGTGTATTATTGTTGAATGGCGTTTCCCACCCTTTTTCACTGACAAAATTTCAAAACTTTTCCATGACTTTTTCATGACCTAAAGTGAATTTTCAGACTTTTAGGGCTAAATATGAAATCTGAACTTTTTCCACCCACCTTATGGTTTGGTATTATAGTTTTTTTTAACATTGATTAATTAATTAATAACAACAAAAAATGTATTTGTAATAACACTCTTTTTCACTCAGAAAATGTCAGAACTTTTCCAGGACTTTTTCATGACCTAAAGTGATTTTTTTCATGACTTTACGGCACCTACATGTGTAGAACTGAGCAGTTTTAGGACTGAATATGAAATCTGAACCCTTTCCATTCACCTTATGGTTTGGTTTATAGTTTTTTAATGTTCTAAATCCTGTCAGTGCATTTATTGTGTCTCTTTTAAACTAAACAGCTTATTGTGTTTGTCCTGCAGGAGCGGCTGCGCAGAGGTTCAGAAATAATCATCACAGCCTCATGAGAACTTAACAGAACGCTGTAGTTTCGTGAAATAGACACTAAAATCCAATGACTTTTTCAAAAATTTCACTGAATTTACAAAATTGCGTAACTTTTTCAAGCCACTTCTTAATTTCCATGACTTTTCCAGGATTTCCATGACTTTTCCAGGATTTCCATGACCGTGGGAACCCTGTACACGCTTCTTTACACACTTACAGTACTTTAAGAAGATCCGAGTCTGGTCACTGTTTAATAAGATCTATTCATTTGACGTCACAAACCAGGAAATCGTTTGGAAAGATGCGATTATAACTTCCTGCGGGCCGTACTTTCTGTCTTATTGGTCTATTCGCAGTAGCTGGACCTTTTACTACTGCGAACAGACGGGAAATATCACCCGCCGGAAGCTGTAATCGCATCTTTCCGAACGTTTTCCCGGTTTGTGACGTCACGTGAACAGAGCCGATCTCTCAGAGTTCAAACGGGAGTGACTGACAGGTGGATTAGCCAAAGAAAACGGGAATAAAAACACAATAAATCAATAAAATGAATCAATAAACAAAGCACTAAACTCAAACACCGATATCCCAGTCGATATTTGAAAACCAATCCAATATCCAGTATCGTATCGGTGTAAAACTAATCCAGATAAAACACCACTACGATTGTTCTTTTTTTATAGCCAGCGAGTCGATAAAAATGCGTATGACCATTTTTCTGTTCGTGATTCTCTAATTTTGATTTAATTTGGCGGGATTAGAACTGTTGGAAATATAAATGACGGGTTGACATGGAATTTGCGAAGAAAAGTTGCGAGGGAAAATAAGAAAACGAAAAAGAAAATGACAGGAAGCGCAGGGTTGTAAACAAAGTGACGAGGGAGGATTCTGTCCAAAATTTCACCGAAATTTACACATTTTTTCTGACACTTTCAACGTACTTTAAATTCAACAAAATAAAGGCGTTTTCTTCTATTTGTATTTGTCAGATAATGTTTTCAGTGCGTGTTACAGAAGTTTCGCCACGTGTACAGAAGTGTGACGTCTCGATTTCCAAACAGGAATTAAGATTTTAAACCTAAAAAAACGTCCAAACCGAGAACTGGAGCGTGGACGTCGTTACACAGACGTTAAATCCAACGATCTCAGCTTTGTTTGAGTAAAATACATAGTCTGACCCGTCTTAGGCGCTTTAATCTTTGCAGCTCTTTCACTCTCACTTCCAACAGAGCTTTGAAATGCCCGTCGCAGCTTTCCGCCCGCTCAGATCCGCTCGACAACACGGACAGGCTGTAAAAACCTGCTGTTGTTTGTAACAGACACACGCAAATCTCGTATTACACTGACTCAGCGCCATCACAGAAACCGACTCACTCACCTTCATTTTCAGACGCGGGACACGCCACCTGCACCACCAGATCGAACGTCCGCTCTGGATTCTCCCTGCGGAAAAACAACAAAAAACATGATTTATTCTGAAGATGTATTTGTTTTATTGGTGTATACGGGGAGTCCCAACAAATGTGACATAACTCTGCGATAATTTTGGCAATTCTTGTTGAAATAACCTCAATTTTTTTACAGAATGTACAGAGACGGATGAAGGTTTTAGATTTAATGATTTGTTTTTGCTGTTTTCAGGTTGAGCCGTTCACTTCTCTTCTGACGTTGCTCTACCAGGTCCTTTAGCCCTGCATAATCACACTTCCTCTTTACATTTTGGTCCAAATTTGTTCGCCATTTGGTGAAGTTTTTCCAGATTTTGCATCGAATTCGCTGCACAGTCTCGGGTGAGTTTGTGCGAGCAGATTCCAAGACGAAAAACGACTTCTGTTTGGGAGTGAACGGCTCAAACTGAAAACAGGACAAAAACAAAACATTAAATCTAAAATCTGTTCATCTGTTTCTGTACATTCTGTGAAAATATGAGGTTATTTCAACAAGAATTACCAAAATTATTGCCCTGCGAAACGATGTCACATTTTTTTCGGACGCCCTGTATTTGTGTAAAGATGCACGGTGTGACTTTAAGGCCGCCTGCTCGTCGCCATGGAGACCTAATTCCCCTATCGATAATATAACGTCGCTCTTCTTTCTGCTCCTTTTCATTTAGTTTTGTACGTTTAAAGATGAACTGCCGAACTATTGTCGCTTTAGACAAGAATATTCAAGAATAAAAAGAATAAAAAGAAATCCAAAAATAGAAGTATCATCTTCATCGGAACGTGAACAGGTGAAGTTACCGGTCAGTTCTGCGAAAAGGCGATCCCAGCAACAGCAAGAACGCAGGCTGTTTTTAAGGTGCTTTCTCAATGAATACGCCGGAAATTAAATAAATGTTTTAGATTAAAGCTACACTGCGTAACATTCCCAGCAACGCAATACCATCTCCATGGAGACAAGCAGCAGACAAGTTACGCAGTGCAGCTTTAAGTTAACGACACTGTTGCCGTCTTTTAAGAATGTATTAATAAAATTTTTAAAAATACTAAAAACAAATTAATGCTTTGGCTGGAATGTTCCCAAATAAAGCTTTAAACGTGGATTTTTCCCTCACATTTAGTTCATTTGGGGTGTTTTTACTGAATTGTTACTGTCCGTGGGCTCACATCTCCACAGATCTGACCCGTAACTCGGCTTTGTGGTGCCACCTGCGTTTCCCCATGGAGATAATAGAAGTTTAAAGCCATTCCGTGGAACATTCCCCAGTCAAACCATTACATTTCCATGGAGATAAACAGGCAGAGTATCCCAGACCTGGAACATTACACAGCGCACCTTTAATTTTGACTGAGTAACACAAAAATAAGCTGTTTTATTTAATTAAAAGGTAAATTATGTGTTAAATAAATATAAAAAAATAGATCTTCTAATACAGTGACGTGTGAACGTGTGAATGTGTAATTATTCTCATACTATAATCTCAAAGCCACGAAAACAGGCTGTGAAAATAAAAATAGAAGCAGTTGTAGCTCGTTTGCACATAAATGAAATAATCCAAGTCAAAAACTGCAGAAACTATCGCGGGAAAATTTGTTTTAAAGTGCAAAAAAAAGTCATATTTTAGTCATTATTGTGTTTATTTCCATGTTTTGCTCTTGGTCTAGTCTTGGATACGTCAAATAAATATTAAATTAATGTTTATTATTGTTAAAATTGTGTACTTTCTTCTCATTTTGTGCAGAACTGTTCGAGATTTCAACACGACTGTAGTTTATTTTCTGATCTATGTTCTAATGTTGTTCACGCGTCACAAACAGACCTGGAGTTTTGCGTTTTGTTTCATCCACACACGTTTAATTAACGCACAAACCCTGCAGATTTAGGCCGAGCTCTTCCCTCAAACAGAAAATTATCTGCTCCGCCTCGTGCTCCACTGTGTTTTTAAACTCCACACACGTTCGCTAGAATCACTTGGGTGATTTCAGCTCTGGAATTTCCGATCTCGACTGAACTAAAGGTAAAATGAGCTGTTCACTTGAGCTTTGGAGATGTAGACGCACGAATAATAAAGAGTTACTCAAACGTGTGAATGAAACAAAACACAACTCCAGGTCTTAAGGCCGCTACACACTAGAGGATGTTTTGGTTTTAAACGATTTTTAAACGTGCGGCAAAAAGCGCAAACACCACAGACACGAGGAGAAACTTATGAGACTTTAAATCTCCGCTCTCCCAGACTGCAGCGGGATCTGTGTGTGGACCACAGGATATAAAGCTGTGAGGCTGTGATGGCGTCAGCTGTTTCCTGTCTACAGTAAAACCACTCGCTCTGAGACTCTGAAGTGTTCAAAGATCAGACTCTGCACTTCAGTTTAGACACAAGTCAAAACTGTGTGATTATTATGTGTGAAATGTGGAGCAAAACTTCAGATACAGGATTTTTAACTCTTTCCCCCCTGGACGCCTACTAGGAACAACCCATACATATATTAATAGAGCAACGCATAGAGCATAATTGCATAAAAGAAAACTAACTTCCACGAGTGATTATAAATGATTTTCATACTCATGAACTTTATTGAAACACAGACATATTTGGTATCTCTGGAAACCTTAGGGTCTGAACTATCCATTTATGGATTTTTAAATGTGATTCAACTCATTTGCAGGTATATAACAGCTCACTTAAAATGAGTTTACCTGGTCAGGTGCAAATTTGAAAATAAAAAACTCCATTCAGCATCTGTTAAATGCATGTTCTGAGCACTAAACTCATATAAAAATGTAAAAAATATATTTGTCAAAGTATGAAAACAGATTTCATATCACCAAATACAGTACAGACAAGTGTGCACCTGTCTGAACACCTGTGTGTGCCTAACTCGTTTTTCCTATTTAGCGTATTCAGTTCGTTTATATTTTCCATAAAGAAACTCTGACACTCTGAACTGTGTTTTTTTCCAACATGGGAACATGTCAAAACATCTGGAAGGCTATTATTGACTAACTCGAAAAGTGTGACTCAAGTGTGAGGTATAAGTCCGGTGTGAGTCAGGTGAATGTCGTAAATCGTCAGGACGCGCTAAAACCTGACACCCCGGAATGGATCTCCAGACCAGTAATCAGAATATAATAATAATAAAATAAAACTAACAGTAATTAGTGCATGGGATTTACACCCATGAGTATCGATATCCCAAAATACACTTTAATTTCTTCCCCGTCAGTGTGTGTCCACTATGTGTCGGCGTGACCGCGCTCTCGTGCGCAGAGCTCCACATACGCGTTTGTTTCTGTAGCGATTCTGTCAAGTTTCTCCTCTTGGAAAAAAAAAAGACTGGAATATTTCAACGGACTGGCCTCAGCAACATCCAGATTTCGGGGTAATTTCGGTCCAAAATCGAGTGTAAAGTCCCCGATAGTTTGCTGGGATATCACAGGACTCCAGGCAGACGCATCACCGATACGCCCATCTCCGTACGTTTCACTTTCCGAAACATCGTCACTGTCACTGTTTTCCGCTGAATAATCAATGTCATCACTTTGAAATCCATAAAAGTCAGAGTCACTTTCTCCAAAGATATAAAATAAAAAACCCGGCTCTTCGTCACTTCTAAAACTCCGCCCCGCCATCTTTCCATTGCACGTGTTTTGTTTTTTGCGGTATTTTTACTAGAAGCTATATTCGTCAATACTTCGACTAACTTCGGAAAAAAACGGTGAAAATATATCCTTGAATCCTATTGGTCAGCCTAGCATGGGTTGTTGTGGCCCCCACCTATCGCAGACTCTGTCACGTGTGAAAAAACTGCACCGTTTCTAATGGTCGTCAAATAGCGTCTTTAGTGATATAGCGGAGGTGTTAAGGATACGGGGTCATCAAAGGTCGTCTTTATGGGGGAAAGAGTTAAAGCAGAAAAGAGGAGATAAAGTCCACAGGAAGTAGAGTCACTGTCGCTGATCTGCAGCTTTACGCTCTGTGGACGTAAACAAACACATGCGAGGAACAACTTTCGCCTTTTTACTTTCAAAGATGCTTCAAACCGGATTAATATCGTGGTTTTGTGGACTGGAGTCATTATTTGCGGAGGACAATTTCTGTGGATAATGTGGGTGAGACGCTGCACTTTAAATGTTCCACTTTACATTAGGTGAGTAATAAAGTCTTTATTTTCTCTCTATCCTGAGTTTGTTTGTTGCGTCTCTGTGTCCGTCGCTCCTCTGCCCCTGACGCTCTGTTTTATCGTCTGTTTCCGTCGCGTTGTTGATGTTCGGTGGTTCTGATCTGACACTGACTCCACACACGAGGAGCAGCGGCTTCAAAATCACACAAAAAGACAAAAAGTCAGGTCACGCCTCCCTGAACTCGGGATGAACAAATCGCAGCCAAAATCGGGCAAATTCTTCTGTAGTGTGTGACGGCCTTTAAAGCTCACAAGTGTCAATTCTGCTTAATAATCGAGGCGTGTTTGTGGTTCCTTCGGTTATGAGAAGGAAATGAGTTTTGTATAAATGGAGGTGAGGTACTTATTAGTTTCAAAACTACAATAATAACACAACTCTCATATTCAAACGCCGCCGCATCCTGTGTCGAGAGGAACAACTGGTTTGCACAAAGGAAATGAGTGTTTTAAAGCTGCACTGGGTCACTTTTTGGTTAGGGGGCCATTGCCTGCTTGTTTCTATGGCTATCATATGGATATGGTCATTGCTCTGCCTGGAATGTTTCATAGTATGACTTTAAACAGCTCTACTTTACGTTCAGTTCAATTATAGGTGGATTTATAGCTCAAAAATACCTAGAAAAACAGGCGTTCTGACTGTAAGCAGCGTCGCCTCTCCGCAGATCTGACCTGTAACTCGGTCCGGTTTGGTCTACATGAACATAGAAAGGTTTAATGCCATACTGTGGAACATTTCAATCCATTCCAAAGCAAAAACATCTCTGACAAGCATTTGATGGACCCTCCACCAGAAAAGTTATAAAGGGTGTCCCAAAAACTGTTCGATTACATTTAGTAGTTTTCAAGAAAATTGCTTTTAAAATTATGTCAGTTTTTTGGGACACCCTGTATAACGCACCGAAAAGTAAAAAATAGGAGGTAACAACAATATAACACGACTATAAGCTCACAAGAATCATCAATTTTACGTCATAAAGGACTTTTTAAAGGTAACCTGAGCCAATGCATAGTAAAAATACCATATAAAAAGCTGCAAGTCATTCTATCAATCTGAATGAAAGAAAGTCCTAGAATCATGCGGATAATTTCAGCCCTGGAATTGCCAATCTCTACTGAACAAACCATAAAAAGCAGCTGTTAACTTGAAAACTAAAAAGCCACTATTGATTTTCTAGATCTGAATGACCTTGAACTGCAAAAAAAAGCACTTAAATTTACCAGAAAACGACTTAAAAGTGGTGAAATTATCTTGCTGCATGTACAGATAATTTTACTTGACACGTTATCTTAAAATAAACTTCCTCTACACTAGAATGAATCACTCTCGGAACTAGTAAGTCGATAATAAACCTGAAAACAAGATGAATAACCTGATACACGTTTGGAAATCTTCAGATCAGATACATGTGCAGTGCGGATATTAATGTCGCCGCAAATGCACTTTCCAAACGCCCTGCACTGAGTCAATAATAAAGGTCTGGAGAGTTTGCACAGTTTGCAGAGGTCAGGGCTTCTCTGCAGCTGCCTACGTGTTACTGCTGAGGGAGACTGGAGACTGCAAGAACACTAGCGGCACTGGTCACAGCACCGGTCAGTCGTGCGGATATTGACCGGGAAACAGGCTGACAGTGCTCGCCAGCTGGCCTGCCCGTTAAATCCACGTCTGGAGGGGGCTCAGATTACGCAAAAAAAAAAAAAAAACATTCCTGCGGACACTTCACACGTTTGGCTCGGGGAGGGGAAGCGACAGTCTGACACGGGTTTTAGACGCCGGCCCGGGCTGTCAGCGGGGCGTACGCGCACCGAGACACGGGAACAGCGGCTCTTACTTGATCCTGCTGTCCATGTTTAGCTAGAACATCGCGACAGCTCCGTGCGCACTGGCTGCTGCTGCTGCTCCTCCTCGCTCCTCCGGCTCCGTCCTCCGTCCGTGACTTCTCCCTCTTATCTGGTACTTTCTGCGGGCTGACAGCGGCGCCACATGCTCGGATGCCCCGTGCGGAGTGCCGGGCCGCGGGTCGGAGGTGTCTGGGAGGCGCCGGTGTGGACTGGTTTCCTCCCCCCCTGCTCCGCCGTGGACGTGTTGCTCGGTCGGTCGCTCGGCGGTGGGTCGGTTTCGCGGCGCGGATTTCCCACAACAAACCTCCGTCCAGGAAGTGGGGCTGTCGGCGGGGAGTGACGTCAGCGCGCAAGGGCGACGCACGCACGCACAGCACGCCTCCCACGCAGCGTCACAGCCGTGGATGTCAAATAAATAAATAAATAAATACAAAAATAAAATAAAATAATAATAAAAAGGAGTGGATATGTGTAAAAATAAATAAATAAATAAATACATAAAATGAAATAAAATAATAAAAATCAGTGGATGTGTGTAAAAATGAAATAAAATAATAAAATAAAATAATAAATAAGCAGTGGGTGTGTGTAAAAATAGAATAAAATAATAAAATAAAATGGAATAAAATAAAATGATAAAAAGCATGGGTGTGCGTAAAAAAATTATAATAATAAAATAAAATAAAATTAAATTAAAAATATAATAAAAAGCAGTGGATGTGTGTAAAAAAATGAAATGAAATAAAATAAAATACTAAAAAAGCAGTGGATGTGTGTAAAAAAATAAAATAAAATAAAAATAATACCAAACAGTGGATTACTAGTCAGAAACAGTAATACAAATTTCATTTTCTTCTTTGTTTGTTTGTTTGTTTGTTTGTTTAAAAAAAATATAAAACTAAACAAAACACACTTAAAGAATGACCTGTAACTTTTTGCGATCTCATTGGGTCTAACTGAGAGAAAAGAGGGGTTTTTCTTCTGTATACGTGAATGTGTTTTCATTCACTGTTGTGTTTTTATGCATTTGTTTTATCTTCATGTGAACTATATTTTTTTAAGGTGGCGTTATTAAAGATGCACTGTGTAACTTTACTGACATGGGTGCGCCACCTGTTTGTCACAGTGGAGATGTTCTACTGCAGTGCCTGGAACGCTCCTCCAGCTGAGACAGTCCAGACCAAGACCAGCCCAAGATCTGGAGACGGGTCCCACGGCTCCTGACACGTTTCTGCTCCTGACAACCGGCCAAACATTTGTTCTGTCCTAAAATAACCAGATATGTCCAACAATGAAAACCTTAGAAAAAGAAAGAAAGTAAAGAAATTATAAAAATAATAATAATAATGAAATATAAAGAGTAAATGAAAATAAATCAAAAATTACACAAAAAATGCCTAAAAAAATATAAATTACAATGACATTAAATTAGGGTCGTTATCTGGAGATGTTCCCATTGCTAAACTAGAATTTGTATTAGATATCTGCACATTTACGCTAAAAAAAGTGTATTTAGTCACTTTATTTCATTTAAAATAATGTATTCCACACACTATTAATTACATTTCAGTACTGATGTTATAATATAGTTTCCTCATCACATTTGTTTTATTTCATTTACACATGTTTAACACACAAATCCTGCATATTTAGGCTGAGCTCTTCTCTCAGACTAAAAAAACCTTTGTTCCACCTTGTGATGTCACGTGGTAATACAAGAAGCGCTCCACTGTGTTTTTAAACTCCACACACCGTCACTAGATGACTTGAATTAAGAAAGTTTTACCATGATTTCAGTCCATATCACTTGACAAGTAAAATGATCTGCCTGTGGAGCGAGACTTTTTGTAGTTAAAATATGAAAATACAACTTTCTACACTTAAAATAAGAAAAACAACAACTTTTTAGACTTAAAATAAGAAACAAAATCGAATGTTGCTTGAATCTGCACAAATAAAGTAAAATGTTCTTAATTTAAGCTAAATATTGTTTAATTTTCCAGTCCATTTGGATCATTTCATCCTTGGAATTTCCCGTTTTTACTGAACTAAAAGGTAAAAAAGGAGCCGTTAACTTGAAAACTACCACTTCGTGACATCACAAGGTGCAACGGAGCATTTTGAGCTTTGGAGATGTAAACAGACTAATAATAAAATGGTGTGAATGAAACAAAACGCAACTCCACGTCTGTTTTTTGAGGAGGAAACAGCGTTATTACGAGAGTCCATTTTACCGTAATATAGTGACACCTGCTCTGCCAAATCACTTCATTCAAATCTTCACGTTTTCAGGTCTTCTGGGATGATTTTTTGAGTATATATTGACGTTTGATATAAAATAGGATCTCGGGTGTGTTATTTGGTAGGAGAGCGCTGTATGTAAATGTGAGTTTAGTGGGAGTGTGTCCCGTGGTAAATTGAAGCGTGCAGAGGAGCTCTCCGGAGAGGGGCCTGGAGGGGAGCCAGATCTGAGCCTGCTCACCTAATTAAGTGACTGCAGCAGACTGGGGCTCAGGCAGCTGCAGGAAATCATCACAATCAGGGGGAAAACGAGGGGAGAAAGAGGGGAGGAGAGAGGGAGGGGGTGTGAGAGAGGCAGAGGAGGAGAGAGAAAGAGGGAGAAGAGAGGAGGACAGAGCGAGGGGAAGAGAGAGGAGAGGAGAGGAGGGAGAAGAGGGAGAGAGGAGGGAGAGAGGGATGGAGAGGAAAAAGGGACAGAGAGGGTGTGAGAGAGAGAAGGCGGGTAGTAGAGAGGGGAAGAAGGGGTTGAAAAGAGGGAGAGATGGGGAGAGAGGGACAGAGGAGGGAGAGGGAAAGAGGGTGTAAGAGAGGGTAGAAAGAGGGAGAAAGAAAGAAAGAGAGGGAGAGAGAGAAGAGGGTAGAAAGAGGGAGAAAGGAGGGAAAGAGGGTCAGAGAGGAGAGAAAGAGGGACAGAGAGGAGAGAAAGAGGGACAGAGGAGAGAAAGAGGGACAGAGAGGAGGAGGGAGCAAGGGGAAGAGAGAGGAGGGAGAGGAGGAGGAGAGGAGAGGGAGAGGAGGGACAGAGATGCTGTGAGAGAGGGAAGGAAGGGGGTAAAATGAGGCAGAGAGGGGAAAAGGAGAGAAAGGGGGAGAGAGGAGGGAAAGAGGGACAGAGAGGAGAGAAAGAGGGACAGAGGAGAGAAAGAGGGACAAAGGAGAGAAAGAAGGACAGAGAGGAGGAGGGAGCAAGGGGAAGAGAGGAGGGAGAGGAGGAGGAGAGGGAGAGGAGGGACAGAGAGGGTGTGAGAGAGGGAAGGAAGGGGGTAAAATGAGGCAGAGAGGGAAAAAGGAGAGAAACGGGGAGAGAGGAGGGAAAGAGGGACAGAGAGGAGAGAAAGAGGGACAGAGAGGAGGAGGGAGAGAGGGGGAGAGGAGAGAGAGAGGGTGTAAGAGAGGAAAGAGGGAGAAAGGACGGAAAGAGGGACAGAGATGGTATGAGAGAGGGAAGAGTGAGTAGAGAGAGGGAGAAAGAATGGAAAGAGGGACAGAGATGGTATGAGAGAGGGAAGGAAGGGGGTAGAAAGAGGCAGAGGAAGAGAGAGGGAGAGGAGGGAAATAGGGGGAGAGGATGGAGAGAGAGAACAGAGGGAAAGAGGGAGAGGAAAGGAGGAGGGAGCGAGGGGAAGAGAGAGGAGGGAGAGGAGAGTGAGAGGCAGAAGAGGGAGAGGAGGAAGAGAAAGAGGGAGAGAGGGAGGGAGAGGAAGAGGAGGGAAAGTGGGACAGAGAGTGTGAAAGAGGGAAGAGGGAAGGTGTGAAAGAGGGAGAGAGAGGGTGAGAAGGGAAAGAGGGAAAGAGATAGAGATGAGGGAGAGAGAGAAGGGGGTAGAAAGAGTGAGGAAGAAGGGAAAGAAGAGAGAGAGTTGAAAGAGGGAGAGGAGGGAAAGAGGGAGAGAGAGGGTGTGAAGGAGGGAAATAGGGGTAGAAAGAGGGAGAGAGAGGAGGGAAAGAGGGAGAGGAGGGATGCAACAAGGGAGAGAGGGAATGTGAGAGAGGGAAGGGGGTAGAAAGAGGGAGAGAGAGAAGGGAGGGAGGGGAGGGAAAGAGGGAGAGAGAGGGTGTGAGAGAGGGAAAGGAGTTGGAAAGAGGGAGAGAGGGATGGAAGAGGGAGAGGGAAGGAGAGGAGGGAGGGAAAGAGGGAGAGGAGAGAAAATGGGACAGAGCGGGAGAGGGGGGAGAGAGGGAGAGAGGGGGTGTGAGAAAAAGAAGAGGGGGTAGAGAGAGGGAGGGAAAAGGTGGAGGGATAGAGGAAGGGAGGGAGGGAAAAGAAGAAGAAGAAAGGGGGTGAGATGTCAGAGGGGTAAAGGTGAGAAAAGTGAGAGCGTGGGCAGAAAAAGAGCGAGAAATAAGAATGAGAAGGGTTGAGAGAGAGGGAGAGACGAGGAGAGAGAGCACAGGTGGAGAAAGGGAAGAGAGAGAGAGAGAGAGAGGAAGGTGGAAGGAGAGAGAAAAGGGGAATAGAGGAAGATGGAGAGGAGGAGGGGGATAGGTAACGAAAGAGGGTATGAGAGAGGAGAAGGAGGAGGAGAAGCGACGAACTGGACAGCAGAGAAAGAGAGAGAGACAGAGCAGAAAGGTGAGAGGGAGAGAGGTGGAAGGAGGGACTGAGAGAGAGGGGTAGAAGAGAGGAAGAGTGAGAGAAAGAGGAAGTGGCCGTGGTGAATATCAGGTGGATCCAACACTGTCGCATTTCAGAGAAGTTCAGGTTCCGACTTTCACAGAGAAATCACTTTAAAAGAGAGTTTTAGTCCCAGTCACATGACACAATGACACAATTATATATTTAAGCTCAAAAATCAGTATTTCTCAACTTTTTCGAATCACAAACGCTCAAAAAGTCTACAAAAAGGAAATGTGGTGCAGCTGAAACGATGACAAAAATAGCGTTTTTATCCAAATTTAGTTTTTTGATAGAAAAATAAAAGAAAATGCGCTTTTTTTCCCCTAGAACAGAGGTCATAATCAAACTGGACGTGATTTGTGACGTCCAATGAAATTTCACTTGTAATTCAACAACAAAAAAATTACAAAAAAGATAAAAGAAAGAAAAAAAATTCAAACATATAATAATTTTTTTTAAATCACAAGAAAAAATAAATGTAAAAAATACATGACATAAATACATAAATTACATTAAATTTAATTGGGGTCGTGTAATTTTCCGCATTGTTCTTGGGTCACTTCACTAATGAACATCTAGATTATAAGAGTTGTTTGTAAAGGTCACTAATCTCTTCTAAATCCGTTCTTCTGCTTTTATTCTGTAACGCAGTGTCAAATGAGCAGCACATATAAGAGCCGTGTTCACCCATAACCCCCTTCAAGCCCTGACCTTCCGGCAGAAACCCACTGGCCCCGGCCCACACCTCAACGTGGGTGGAATTCAAATCACTCCTTTGTTACATCCAATTGTTTACATTAAAGTCTGGCCCAAACCCTCTATCCTCTGCCAACACCAATCGAACCGACACCAGCCTCCGTCAGAAACCTTCCGATCGCCTCACCGCTCAAACGTTATGCTAATTCCTTTGGGTTTAGGGGCAAAGAACTAAAGGTGGAAGAGCTCGTTTGCATTTAACTACGTCTGCATAAGTAACTTTTTATTACGCTGCGTTACAGTTTAGATCTGTGGAGAGGCGCCCCTATTCACAGAAGGAATTATTGTATTTTTGAGCAATAGAAACACCTGTAAATAACATTTCTGTACAGTCCATCCATTAGGGGGCGCTCTCACTGTGGAATGTAGATTCATCTTGACAAAAAACATTTCTATGTCTATGGAGAATCTGCCAAATTATCAGTCAATAAATCAAACTTTATTTGTAGAGCACTTTTCATACAAAAATGCAACACGAAGCGCTTTAAGTTAAGGTTTTAACTTTCTGTTTCCATGGAAACCAGACAATCACTTAATCGCAGTTTCCCCAAAACAGTTTTTTTCCTCTTTCTTTTTTGACATTTGACCTCTGTAAATCACATTTCTGTACAGTCGATCCATTAGGGGGCGCCCTAACTGTGGAACGTAAAACCAACTTGACAAAAAACATATCTATGTCCATGGAGAATTAATTTCTGGATAAATAATAAATCAGATGTTACGTCCAGAACTGAAGAAGCAGCTTGGATGAGCTGCAAAATGTAATAGACTAAATAAACTTTTGTCCAGTTGAATTCAAATTGAATTCTCTCCTTTGCCATGTCGATGTCCATGGAGAATGTTCCAGATTATGGTTTAACTTTCTTTTTCCATGGAATCAAGCAGGTGACCTATAAAAAAATCAGATGTTACGTCTCAAAAATTACTCTTTAATAGTAGTTTCCCCAATTATTTTTTTCCTCACATATCGACCTCTATAAATAACATTTCTGTACACTTGCTCCATTAGGGGGCGCCCTCACTGTGGAACGTAGAATCTACATGACAAAAAACATCTCTATGTCCATGGAGAATGTTCCAAATTAGGGTTTTAACTTTCTGCTTGCAAAGGAATCACACAGGTGACCTCCAAAAAAATCTGACAATCACTCTTTAATCATAGTTTCACCAAATACATTTTTCCTCTTACTTTTTGGACACATTGACCTCTGTAAATAACAGTTCTTCGCAGTCGATCCATTAGCAGGCGCATGCAATCACCATGGAGAATGTTCCAGAGTGTGGTTTTAATTTTCAATGTTAAAAAATCAGATGTTATGTCCAGGCAATCACTCTTTAATCGTAGTTTCCCCAAATTATTTTTCCTCGTACATTTGGAGATATTGACCTCTGTAAATAACATTTCTGTACAGTCGATCCATTAGGGGGCACCCTCACTGTGGAACGTAGATTCAACTTGACAAAAAAACATATCTATGTCCATGGAGAATGTTCCAGAGTATGGTTTTAACTTTCTATTTCAAAAAATCTGACGTTATCTTCAGACAATCACTCTTTAATCATAGTTTCTCCAAATATGTTTTTTTTTTCTTTTCGAGTTTTGGACAAGTCTGTAAATAACATTTCATATACTCAGTCCATTGGGGGGCACCCTCAGTGTGGAATGTAGATTCAACTTGACAAAAAACATGGAGAATGTCCAAATTAGAGTTTTAACTTTCTATTTCCATGAAATCAAGCAGGTGACCTCCAAAAAAATCAGATGTTACGTCCACACAATCATTCTTTAATAGTAGTTTCCTCAAATATTTTCTTCTTTTCGAGTTTTGGACATATCGACCTCTGTAAATAACATTTCTTTCCACTTGTTCCATTAAGGAGTGCATACAATCACCATAGAGAAGGTTCCAAATTAGGGTTTTAACTTTCTTTTTCCATGGAATCAAGCAGGTGACCTCCAGAAACATCAGATGTTACGTCCAGTCAATCACTCTTTAATCGTAGTTTGCCCAAACACTTTTTCCTCTCACTTTTTGACCTCTGTAAACAACACTTCGTACGGCGGCTCCATTAGGGGGCGCCCTGTTGCGTGTAAACCTGACCTTGTTGTTGTGTGATTAGTCTGACTCTGACCTCTCGGCGTCCGTCAGAAGACACTTGTCAGGCTGCATTAGTGACAGTGGAGCCCGCAGACCCCCACAGCGCCGCCTGACCTTGGACAGGCTCATTAAGTCCACTCATCAACACAACAGCACAACCTCTTTAATGTGAGAGTAAAGTGACACCACTGTGGGGCCGTGGATGGGAGTCTATGGGCTTTTGTTCAAGGGTTTGGACCTCTGTGGTGTGAGAGGAACCTGCTCGTCTTCATGGACACGTGGACAAACTTTCGTCAGTGCCTGATCTGATCTCGAAAGCTAAATATCCAACCCATAAACCGTACACTGCGAACAAGCCTGGCCAAAATGTAAGATCTAAACACTTAAATCTATCAAAAAATGATTTAAAAGTAGTGAAATGATTTGTCCGTGCAGCAAGATCATTTTTACTTGACAAGTTCTCTTCAAATAAACGACCTCTAGACTAGAATGAAGCGTCTCAGAACAAGTAAGTCCATAATAAATCTGAAAACAAGATGAAAAACCTGATGGATGTTTTAAAATCTTGGCCAGATCAGAGACGGAGACTTTTAAAGACGGAAACAAGACCGAGATGCTTAAAGGCCAAGACTGAGACGAGACTGAGCCAAGACCGAGACGTTTAAAGACCGAAACAAGACCGAGACGTTTAAAGGCCGAGACAAGACCGAGACCATGGCCTATCGATACCAAATCGAGATCATCTTTGTAATTTTCAACATTTATTTGTATTTTTACAGTTATTTTGGCACATAAATATCAATGTTTTTATAAATTTATCTCAATTTTATCACTCATCAAGTGTCAGACCTTGAGACTGAGACAAGATCGAGTCCAAACGTGATGGAGTTCGAGACAGGATCGAGTCCGAGACCACAAAAAAAACACCCTCAAAGCCGGTCTTGAAACCAAGACCAGTCTCGAGTACTAAGACACTAGTAACTGCTGCTGTGGGCCTCGTCATTTTGGTCTGAAAATGTTTGCATCAACCCTGATCCTGGTGTTTTTATTTCGCTGTTTTGTCTGTAAATACATTTTTATCGGCTCCAGATTTGTCCCTGTAACCTCCGGCCTCAGTGAGCTTCATTTGACTGGAGCTGAAATCCTTTAGAGTCTGTGGTCCAACCTCGCCCAGATTTGAGGTTAGAATCACTGTAGATCACTATATGAAATATTCACTGACAGGGACAGACTGGGGCCAAAAAACAGCCCCACAAATGGGCCTAGAGTACGAGGTGGAAACTGAGGATCGAGGGGGGGCATTTATTATTATTGTTTTACCGCTCTCTGCTGTAAGTACTGGACTTCGCACAGATTGTCAGTCCTTCCCTGAATCGGAGGCCACCGCACCGGCCCAAATGTGCATTTTCCCGGTGGTGCAGATTACCTGTCCGAGCCTCCCCGCTGGAGCCAGTCAACACTTTTATAGCCACAACTGCCCTGGGACGTGTGGAAAGCCGTTTGGAGCGAACAGTGGCGAAATGTAGCTCTGCCACCTGTGTATCCCGCGGCCCTTTCTCTGTGAGGAATGACAACCGGTGGACCCAAATATACAGCCAAAAAAAAGGATTAATTTAACAGGAATAGTCTTGGGGGAGTGGGTTCCAGGGGACACAGCAGACAGGAGGTCGTGGCTCGGACTGACCAGAGTCGAAAAGAACGGGAGGCAAACAAGATGAGGCCGGCTCCACCCAAGGTACTGAAGAAATGGACAAAAGAAAACAGGTAAGTAAACACACACCACTCTGAAAAAACATAGATAAAGCCTGGGCTCAAGTTCAGCACTTAAATGACGGAACGATGTGGCACTGGAGAGGAGGTCTGCAGGTCTTTTATACGGCAGGAGATGATTGAATGACGAGGACCAACAGTGGAAACGCCAGACGAGGTAAGAACAGAGAAGGGGAGAGGGAGACGAGCGGTCAGAGCAGCAGGATGAAGGGATGAAGGGATGCATGTTCTCCCCGTGTCTGAGTTGGTTTCCTTTGAGCATCTGGTTTATACGGAAACCGGGAAGGGGGGCTCACAACAAATGCCAAAAAGCCACAACACACCACAAAAAGCAACAACACAACAACAAAAAATGCCACAGTACACCAAAAAAGGCCACTACACACCAAAAAACCGGCACAATACACCAAAAAAGGCCACTACACACCAAAAAACCGGCACAATACACCAAAAAAGGCCACTACACACCAAAAAAACGGCACAATACACCAAAAAAGGCCACTACACACCAAAAAACCGGCACAATACACCAAAAAAGGCTACTACACACCAAAAAAACGCCATAATACACCAAAAAGGCCACTACACACCAAAAAAAACGCCACAATACACCAAAAAAGGCCACAACACACCAAAAATTTCTCAGATAAATATAATATCTGGGAAATTTAAATTGCCCAGATAAAAATAATTTCCCAGAGAGAGCTATTTTATCTTTTATCTTATTGTATTTATCTTATCTTATTTTTGTAACTTGTTTCGATCTACATGCTCTTGGTCGGTTGGATCTGTAACAAAGGAAATTTCCCCTCGGGGATGAATAAAAGTAATTCTGATTCTGAAAAAAAAAGCCACAATACACAAAAAAAGCTACAGTGGAAGTGGCCACAGAACTCTATTTTCCGATGGATAAAGTGAGGAGGATCAAGCAGGAAGTGAATGGGAAAAGTTGAAGAAGAAGAATGTGAAAAGTAAAGGAACGGAGAAGTGAACGAAGTTGCAAACATAAGTAATTTATTGTTTTGTGTCCAGGATCGATGTCACTGTCTGATCGTTGTAAATAATTTCCTGCTTGATCCTCCTGACTTGATCAGTTGGAAAATAGAGTCCTGTGGTCACTTCTGTTGTGGCTTTTTTGTGTGTGTTGTGGCTTTTTTTTTTGGCGTTTTGTAGCTTTTTTGGTGTGTTGTCTTTTTTTTTGGTGTTTTGTAGCTTTTTTGGTGTGTTGTGTCTTTTTTTTTGGTGTTTTGTAGCTTTTTTGGTGTGTTGTGTCTTTTTTTTTGGTGTTTTGTAGCTTTTTTGGTGTGTTGTGTCTTTTTTTTGGTATTTTGTAGCTATTTTGGTCTGTTGTGGCTTTTTTGGTGTGTTGTGTCTTTTTTTGGTGTTTTGTAGCTTTTTTGGTGTGTTGTGTCTTTTTTTTGGTGTTTTGTAGCTTTTTTGGTGTGTTGTGTCTTTTTTGTGTGTTTTGTAGCTTTTTTGGTGTGTTGTGTCTATTTTTTTGTGTCTTGTAGCTTTTTTGGTGTGTTGTGTCTTTTTTTTTTGGTGTTTTGTAACTTTTTTGGTGTGTTGTGTCTTTTTTTGGTGTTTTGTAGCTTTTTTGGTGTGTTGTGTCTTTTTTTGGTGTTTTGTAGCTTTTTTGGTGTGTTGTGTCTTTTTTTTGGTGTTTTGTAGCTTTTTTGGTCTGTTGTGGCTTTTTTGGTGTGTTGTGTCTTTTTTGGTGTTTTGTAGCTTTTATGTGTGTGTTGTGTCTTTTTTTTTGGTGTTTTGTAGCTTTTTTGGTGTGTTGTGTCTTTTTTTTTGGTGTTTTGTAGCTTTTTTGGTCTGTTGTGGCTTTTTTGGTGTGTTGTGTCTTTTTTGGTGTTTTGTAGCTTTTTTGGTGTGTTGTGTCTTTTTTTTTGGTGTTTTGTAGCTTTTTTGGTGTGGTGTCTTTTTTTGGTGTGTTGTGGCTTTTTTGTGTGTGTTGTGGCTTTTTTGGTGTGTTGTGGCTTTTTTTTGGTGTTTTGTAGCTTTTTTGGTCTGTTGTGGCTTTTTTGTTGTGTTGTGGCTTCTTTTTTGTGTGTGTTTGCGTTTGTTATGAGCCCTCCCGGCTTCCGTAGGTTTACCCTATCAACCCAAAACATGCACAATAAGTCAAATAAGGTAAAATCTTCTAGTTAATTTAGTCCCAACCCAGACTAGCTCCAGATCCAGAAATGTTTGGTTGATGTATGGGTCAAAAACAAAGAATGAATTACAATGGATCAATGACGTTTATCTCATTCTGTTGTTCAGTTGTGGTTCTGTGGTGCCCTTGTGCAACACACTTCACCTTTGCCTTAGTGTGAATGCTGTGCGTGTGTGTGTAGCTTTCCAATAATCCAATGTGCTATAAAACAACTGCGCGTGTCCAAAATGTGCTCTATAGGACTGTTGCATTATTATTATTATGAAGTTATAAGCACATCTCCATGAATAAACAATGCGTTACCGAAGTGTGGCCGCGTCTGTCTCTTTAATATTTCAGAGCGTGGATTTGTGGGTATCGGCGGCTGTTTGTTTGGTTTTACTGGTCTTCAGGGCAGTGCCGGTCCCTTTAGTGCCACGAGCTCCTATATAACAAATATGTTATTACCAATGTTGTTCTCGTCTCCAGCGTGAATTCAGATTCTTATATCGGAGGGGGTAAAACTCACTTACATTTACATTAAAGCGCTCATATTACCATATTTTTTAACATCATATTACGCTATTTTGTCTGTTTACGTCTCTCCGAAGCTCAAAAAACACCCTGTTCCACCTTGTGATGTCATGAAGAGGTAGAGTTAGTTAATATGAGACGATTTACCTTTAATTCAGTAGAAACGGGCAATTCCAAGCCTGAAATGATCCAAAATAAATCCCAGTGAAGGTTTTTGGAGTTTAAAAACACATTGGAGCACTTCCTGTATTACCATGTGACATCACAAGGTGGAACAGAGTTGTTGTTTTTTTCAGTTTGAGAGAAGAACTCGGCCTAAAAATCTGCAGGGTTTGTGTGTTAAACATGTTTGAATGAAATAAACACTTACAGGTCTGTTTTTGAGGGGAAATTACATTAGAACATGAAGCTCACAAGAGTCAGTTTAGTGTAATATAGGACCTTTAAAGAACTGTACTTTTCTAGCTGAATATTTGTATTTGTACTGAAGTAGCAGTACTCTTACTTGAGTAAAAGTTGTGGTTCCTTTTCACACTGTAAGTTTAAAGTGAGAGGTTTTATGTGGCGATATGAAAAGATTTGAACAATTGTGTTTCTTGCAGCTCCTTCAGGTCTGATTCAGTTTGTCTCATTTTTGTGTCTCGCCTTTGAAAACACCAGATTTAGCGACTTATTTCACGTTATGTCCGTTTTGACATTAACTTTTAAACTATAAACCAGATATTACGTCCAGACAGTTACTCTTTAACTCTTTTTACTCTTACTTGAGTCTGTGGACCACTTCTTAAAAGTGCATTACGAAACTTTTCTGGTCTAGAGTCTGTCAAATGCTTGTCTCCATGTTCCACAGTACAGCATTAAACCTTTCTATCTTCAGTGAGACCAAACCAGAGCAAGTTACAGGTCGGATCTGTGGAGAGGCGACCCCGCTCACACTCAGAATGTTGTTTTTCTAGGGATTTTTGAGCTGTAAAACCACCTGTAACTGAATAAATGTAAGTTACACTGCAAAAAAGGATTTTCTAGCATAGTTAAACTGACTTGAATTAAGCAGATTCATCTTAAAAGATCAATTTTAAGATTTTTTTTACTTAATTAGATGAAATTTTTTGACTTGTTTCAAGATATTCCATCCTGATTTATCTTATCTCGATATTACAACTTATTCTAAGCACTTTTTATATTAAATCAAGCCAGGTTAAGCCTCTTTAACTTCCTTCTCAAACCAATAAGGTGAAAAATCTTGCCATAAATACTTGAAACTAGTGTTTTCCGTTGAGAACAAGATTTGTATTTCGTCTTGTTTTAAGAAAACTTGGTAAGTGAAAATTTCTTACTGCACTGGCAGAAAATTTCACTTAAAACAGGGCATTTTTACCTCAAATTGGTATTTTTTCTTATGTTTTGATAGGCCTTTTTTTTGCAGTGTAGAGCTGTTTAATGTCACACTGTGGAACATTCCAGGCAGAGCAATGACGTATCCATAGAAACAAGCACTGCCCTACAAAGTCCGAACACCGTAACATCACGTTTGGTCATTTTGGGGGAATCTGAGACCTCCTTTATCATGTGAATAAATATAAAGCTCAAAACTGTCCTCTGACCCTTATTTGGCAGTGACTGTTCTCTGCTTTTGCATCGTGTGGCAAAAATAAGGAGTCGTGCAAAGGTCAAAGGTCAAGTTTAAGCTCAATATTTTTTGCATACAAATATTTCTTCATTACATCATCAAACTGGCAAATTTAGGGCGCTCTGCCTATTATACTTTTGACTGGACAAAACAAAAACTTTGAGGTAATTTTTCGCAGTTTCACACTCAAGTTAAGGTGTTTTGGTAGTTGGTAATAATAAAATTGTGACACGAGTGGGTAATTAAGCTAAACTGTTCTGCAGAGACCATTCAGGACTAACATGTGAGTCAGTATAGTCACATTTTCTTAGTTTTTGGTCATTTTTAAGCAGTTTTTCTGTATTTTTACGTCAATAAATGACAGTTTATGCCTCTCTTTACTGTTCGTAGGGATCAGAATGGTCAAAAAAAAGGACACATGGGGCATTTCTTGTATAAAACTTGGACAAATCAGTGGTTTTGGATAAATCTGCTGGGACAGGGGACACAGGGCTCAAAACTGGGACTGTCCCGGGTAAATAGGAACGTCTGGACACCCTATTTTTATATTAACTTTAGATTATAAACCAGATGTTATGAACTTTTATTAATATGAACTTTTCCCAAACACTTTTATACTCTTACCTGAGTAATTTGGCCACTACTTTGTACTTTTAATTGAGTAATTTTATTTTGAATTCACGTTATTCCTATTTGAGTACAATTTTTGGCTATTACCTTCTTAGTTACAGCGTTATAACAGGAGAGGCGCTATCGGGACCTTTGTGTTACTGTTTGGATCACGTGACTTGGACCGAGGAAGTACTTTTTTAAGTGCTTTGGCAAACCGACAGCAAAGGGCAGCGCGATCAATAAAAACACACGTGATTTTGGCGCAGACTTCGTGCCAGCACCTTCCTCTGTCCCTGCGCCAGGCGAGAGGATGGCGCGGCAACCGTGACGCGTAACGGCGCATTGTTTTGGCCGCGCGTAAAGTTGTCATGCGTCTCCAAACGCGCCACCAGGACACGTTTATCCGCGTATCGACTCTGCTTCGTCTCCCGGTGATTAAGAGGCTTGTTGCGGCGTCGGTACGGGAGATGTCTCGGGACGAAGGGGAGACGCGGAGCAGCGGCGCGTCTTTGGCACAGGTCAGCCCCGGGAGGGAGAGGAGCGAGGCGGGCGGCGGAGCAGAGGAGGCCGGCGGAGGAGGACCGGAGACGGGCGGAGGGAGCAGCTTAAGCGAGGAGGAGCTGAACATTCACAGGCTCCACAGACAAGCGTGTGAGGTGAGAGACTGGACTGTAACGCAGCTTAGACTAGATAAACCTGTCTTTAAAGCTGTATTGTGTGACTTTTCTGGTATTGTTTCTATGGAGATGTCATTGCTCTGACTGGAATGCTCCACAGTGTGACAATAAACAGCTCTGCTTTACTTTTATTCAGTTACAGATGGTTTTATGACTCAAAAATACCTCGAAAAACACATTCTGACGGTGAGCGGTGTCGCCTCTCCACAGATCTGACCTGTAACTTGGTCTGGTTTGGTCTCCATGACGATAGAAAGGTTTAAAGCCGTACTTTGAAACACACCAGACAAAGCAATAACATCTAACGTCATGGAGAAAAGCCTTTGACGGACCAGAAAAAGAAAAAAAAAAGAAAGAGAGTTATAGAGAAATGGGTCCAAAGAGTCAAATATTTTCAGCGAATCCCCTTTTTATTTAAGTGAGATGTACTTTTTTGTTGGAGTCATATTATTTTCTTCTTTATGCATTATAAAGGTGCTCTTTGGAGATGTTCCACGGTATTATTATTATTTATTTAATAGGGACAGTGCATATTAATGAACATCTACAACACTGCAGGGTAAATATGACAGATTATAGCAAAAATGTTGATTTCCATCTGTCGTCCCTCGGCAGGTGACACAGATTTAACAGCAAAAACAAAAACAAGTGACAATAGCGACGGTTCAGCACTAAAAGTGTCACAGGTCTGGTTTTCCTTCAGCCGCTGTTTCAAGTGTAATGTGAAAGTGTCCAGTGTTGGAGTTTCTCTTATTCATAATGGGAAACTGTTCCAGAACTTAGTGCCTCTGACTGAGTTTGTCCGAACGTGCGTCTGTGTGGAAGTTCACAGTTTCCCGTGGGCCGTGGACCTCGTTTCCACGGACAGT
This sequence comes from Odontamblyopus lacepedii, assembly GCA_034769755.1. Classification (NCBI taxonomy): domain Eukaryota; kingdom Metazoa; phylum Chordata; class Actinopteri; order Gobiiformes; family Gobiidae; genus Odontamblyopus; species Odontamblyopus lacepedii. Next base: position 36,961,347 of record CM068350.1, read on the forward strand.
TTTTGCTTTAATAAAATCCTGTAACGGAGCGGGGCAAGTCCACGCAAAACTTTGTACACAAAACGTATTTAAAGTGAACAAAATGATTCAAATCAAGCAGGTTGTACTTGTCTAAAATGAACGGAGAATGGTTTCTTGTCCAATATTTTTTTTTTACAGCCTTTTTAAAAAGTGAGTCAACTGTTTATTTATTTATTTATTTAACCTTTATTTAAGCAGGTAAAGACCCATTGAGATCCAGACCTCATTTACAAGAGCAGGAAACAACAACCAGTTAAGATAAACAACAAATAAAAACAAGAAAGCAACAATCAGTTAAGATAAACATCAATTAAGAAGTTAAAGCGCAGTGAGTGTGGAAAATATTTCAAAAGTGCAGAAGGTTTGAGTGTTGTGCCCGTGTGGTTATTCAGTCCTCGACGTGAGGCAGAATCACGGAGTTTTTTAAGGCTTTAAGGAACGTCTCTCATTCCTCCTTAATTATTTTAAATGAACGACATTCATAACAGAGTAATTTATAGCGCCTGCACCTGCCTGCACCTGCCTGCCCCTGCCTGCACCTGCCTGCACCTGTCTGTGGCGTGATGTATACGGTACTTCCAGACGAGACAATAGAAATATGGAAATGGGTTCGGATCCTGTGGAAGTGATGAACGAGTCTATAAATAGAAACGCTTCTTATTTACATACACTCATTAATTGGCTTTAATTGTTATTTAAGGGTCTGGGAAATGCAAACGTGAGAAACAATATGGAGATTGGTCCATATCACCCATTAAATTATGAAAACTTTTACATTTGTGGATTTTTTTTGGGGGGGGATATTTAAAGACTCACTGTGTAATTTTTCTGATGGGGACCTGCCACCTGCTCGTCTAAATGGGGATGTTACGCCATTGCCCGGAAAGTTCCACAGTATGGCACTAAAATGATCCTTATCGCAGGTGTATTTAGTGCTCAAAGCTGTTACTGCTGTTGCCATGTGAGGGCGCCGCTCCACAGATCTGACCTGCACCACCTGTTGGTTTCCAGGGAAACATGCAAATCCATGTCTGTGCAACCCAACGTGTGTGTTTGTGCAAGTGTGAATGTACCTCAAGTCCAAACCAGGACTAAACCAGGACTAGACCAGGACTAGACCAGGACTAGACCAGGACTGGACCAGGACTAGACCAGGACTAGACCAGGACTAGACCAGGACTAAACCAGGACCAAACCAGGACCAAACCAGGATTAAACCAGTGTCAAATCAAGACTAAACCAGGACTAAACCAGGGCCAAACTAGGACCAAACCGGGATTAAACCAGGACTAAACCAGCACTAAACCAGGACTAAACCAGGACTAAACCAGGACCAAACCAGGACTAAACCAGGACTAAACCAGGGCCAAACCAGGACTGAACCAGGACAAAACCAGAACAAAACCAGGACCAAACCAGGACCAAACCAGGACCAAACCAGGACTAAACCAGGACTAAACCAGGACCAAACCAGGACTAAACCAGGACCAAACCAGGACCAAACCAGGACCAAACCAGGACCAAACCAGGACTAAACCAGGACCAAACCAGGACCAAACCAGGACTAAACCAGGGCCAAACCAGGACTGAACCAGGACAAAACCAGAACAAAACCAGGGACAAACCAGGACTAAACCAGGACTAAACCAGGACCAAACCAGGACCAAACCAGGACCAAACCAAAACTAAACCAGGACCAAACCAGGACTAAACCAGGGCCAAACCAGGACTGAACCAGGACAAAACCAGAACAAAACCAGGGACAAACCAGGACTAAACCAGGGCTAAACCAGGACCAAACCAGGACCAAACCAGGACCAAACCAGGACCAAACCAGGACCAAACCAGGACTAAACCAGGACCAAACCAGGACCAAACCAGGACTAAACCAGGGCCAAACCAGGACTGAACCAGGACAAAACCAGGGACAAACCAGGACTAAACCAGGACTAAACCAGGACCAAACCAGGACTAAACCAGGACCAAATCGGGACTAAACCAGGACCAAACCAGGACTAAACCAGGACCAAACCAGGACCAAACCAGGACCAAATCGGGACTAAACCAGGACCAAACTAGGACTAAACCAGGACCAAACCAGGACCAAATCGGGACTAAACCAGGACCAAACCAGGACCAAATCGGGACCAAACCAGGACTAAACCAGGGCCAAACCAGGACTGAACCAGGACAAAACCAGAACAAAACCAGGGACAAACCAGGACTAAACCAGGACTAAACCAGGACCAAACCAGGACCAAACCAGGACTAAACCAGGACCAAATCGGGACTAAACCAGGACTAAACCCAGTCTAAATGTACGTAGGAGTTCACTTGACCATTTTAACACCTCTGACGGGAGCGTTGTCCTCTTCACATCAGAGACGGTGATCGTTTGTGTCACCTCCTCCAGAGAGAAATCCCGCTGCTCCGAGTGTGTCCCCTGAGACCAAGAGGAGAGAGGAAGAGGAGGGAGGAGGAAGAGGAGGAGAGAGGGAGGAGGAAGGTTTGGTGCCCCCAGTGCCCCCTCCAGGCGTTGCCGTTGTAAATATTGTGCTCCTGAGCCGTGGGTGAGGACCCTGGGCCCCATCACCAGACCTCTGTTCATCCACACCCCCCTGTCCTCACCCGCTGTGCCCCCGCCTCTCTGCCCGGCGCTGGCATGTGAGCTGACAGCCCCGTGTCACCCAAGGGCCCCAGGGTATTCTCCCCTCTCCTCCTCCTCCTCACCCCTCTCTCCTCTGTCACTGTCGCTCTCAAACCCCACCCCAGCTACCAACAATACACACATTTCAATACTGAGGAATAGACTCAGTACCGATTCTGATACCACGAGGATGATAAAAAACACTTTCTTCAGACAATACGATGTGATTTCCAACATTAAATCATAGTATTTTCTGTTCTGTTCCCATGTGGTCTTCATATCTATGTAATCCCTCAGTGGTCCGGGTCTAAACCAGGTCTAAACCAGGTCTAAACCAGGTCCATGGGCCATATACTCGTCCATGTGCTCTTATACTTGTTCTGTTACAGCTCAAGATCAGCGCTAAAGCTTCAGGAAAGCTTCATTTTTGTTCTGTCAGTGGGACTTTTTTGAGTTTCGATACCTGCGGAAAACGAGGATCTACTTTTGTAGTTTTTTAGTATCGATTCATGTTTGTTTTTTAGTATCGATTCATTATTTTTTTAAATTTTTGACAATCCTGGTCAGTGTTGCTCACAGACCCGTCCTCCTCTCTCTCATCCTTCTACGTTCCCCCTCTCCTCCTCTTCCTCCCCTCACTGTAAACCCGAATAAATTCCCAGAACTCAAAAAAATTTAGGCCATCGATTGCACCAATTATTTTAAGTTGATGAACTTAAAAGTCACAGTCTTCTCGCTCCTTGTACCTAAAGTGCTCATTTAGCTCAACTCAGATATTTGCAGTTAATATGACTCGCAGTTTTCTGTAAGGAAACTCAAGTATTGTCATTTATTATGACTTAAAATTGGGAGTTTTATTTGTTTTTTTATTTGTATATTTCATTCATAAAGTATAAAAACACATTAACAGCATCATAATATCAAACGTACAAGAAATAAATGAAAAGGAGCAGAAAGAAGAATAATGTTGTATGTTAAGTTTTCAAACCACTGGAATAAGTTTAGAGAATAAAAAAGTACACAACCACACCATTTTATGTTAACCAAACTCAAATGTTAGTCCATTTAATTAGTTGTTTTTTTTTAACTTAAAACATGACTCAAAACTTTATCGACATCCTCAACAACTTAACAGATGGGTCTAAATTTTAGTCTGAAAGTGAGTGTGCTGTCGTCTGTTAATAGTTTGTGTAGTGAGCACGTGTGTCCATGAAGATGATGTAGCGTGGACGTAGCTAAAGCGTTAGCCGCCGCGTGCCAAACAGGAAGTGCTCCAGGAGGTTCTTCCGGCTCCTTCTCTCCCTTTTTCCCATTGACTCACACTGGGATCTTCTCGCTCGTCCCTCTGGACCTGCTGCTGCTGTGGCCTCGTCGTTTTGGTCTTAAAATGTTCGTATGAAGCCGCGACACAGGATCCTGAACTTTTCATTTCGCTGTTTTGTTCCTAAATCAAGATATGAACGTAAATAACGGACCAATCAGACGCCTTCATTCCCCGAGGTCCCTCCCAGTAGCGTTAGCAACAGGTTTGATTGACAGCTCGTTGTTGTTGGTACATAACAGAACATATAACAAAAATCAATGACTTAAACTTACTATTTGAAGTTTGATGATAAAAGCTAAAAGTTTCCTTATTATTCTCGAGAATCACCGAATGCAGAACGGTGCAGAGTATCGACGCTCTGAGGAGGGCGGCACATTTAACCTCCTCAGTCCTGATTGGCTCTTGTGGTTGCTATGATACTCACGGGTCGGATTTCCAAATATGGACCTGGCTCCAGATTCGCTCCTGTAACCGTGGGATCAGGAGCCTGACGCTGTGGGGACGTCACACTCACTTAGTCGACTTCTTTTATACCGTCTGTGGCAGCAACACTTTGCAGTCGCAGGTCTCAGGTCCAAATGTCGCAGCCTCAAAGATCTCTGCACCGAGTCATGGCTCCTCCCTCTCTCCCTCAGTCCTTCTCTCCTCTCCTTCCTCCTCTTCCCTCTTCTCTCCTCAGTCGTCTTCAAAGCCCCAGTGTCCACGAGGCTCTGACTGAGCGGTGACATTTGTGCTTTTCCTCAGAGACAGATGTGAACTTCAGGGTCTTTAACTTTCACGAGGTGTTTGCATTTAGACGTTTTGGGAATATATTTAGTTACAGCCATGTTTAGTTGTGCGTTTAAACCGTCTTGTTTATTTAAAAGCGGAAACGATGATCACTGCCATGTTAGAACCAAATGTTATGGCCGAAACTCCTCGTCAAAGCCTGATCTCGTAAAACTTCAGAAGAAAATCAGGAACAGGCCTGGTGAGGATTTGGATGTGAGACCGTTGGGAAAACACCAGGTGCCACAGTGGAGCAGCAGAGGCGAAAATTCTCATTGTGTCTTTGGGCAAAACACTTTACCCACATTTTCTATAATGAAAGTGGTGTGTGCGTGAGTGACCAGGACCAAACCAGGGCCAAACTAGGATTAAACTAGGATTAAACCAGGGCCAAACTAGGATTAAACTAGGATTAAACCAGGGCCAAACTAGGATTAAACCAGGATTAAACCAGGGCCAAACTAGGATTAAACCAGGATTAAACCAGGCCCGAACCTGGGCCAAACCAAGACTAAACTTGAACCAAACCAGGATTAAACCAGGACCAAACCAGGGCCAAATCAGGACTAAACCAGGACCAAACCAGGACCAATTCAGTACCAAAGAGGACTAAACCAGGATAAAACCAACCAGTACCAAACCAGGACCAAACCAGGTCTAAACCAGGATTAAACCAGGACTAAACCAGGACTAAACCAGGATTAAACCAGGATTAAACCAGGATTAAACCAGGACCAAACCAGGGCCAAATCAGGACTAAACCAGGACCAAACCAGGATTAAACCAGGACCAAACCAGGACCAAACCAGGACCAAACCAGGACCAAACCAGGACCAAACCAGGGCCAAATCAGGACTAAACCAGGACCAAACCAGGGCTAAACCAGGACCAACTCACGACCAATCCAGTAACAAATAGGAGTAAACCAGGATAAAAAGCAACCAGTACCAAACCAGGACCAAACCAGTACAAAACCAGGACCAAACCAGGACCAAACCAGGGCCAACTCAGGACTAAACCAGGACCAAACCAGGGCCAAACCAGGACCAAATCAGGACCAAATCAGGACTAAACCAGGACCAAACCAGGGCCAAACCAGGACCAAATCAGGACCAATCCAGTACCAAATAGGAGTAAACCAGGATAAAAAGCAACCAGTACCAAACCAGGACCAAACCAGGACCAAACCAGGACCAAACCAGTACAAAACCAGGACCAAACCAGGACCAAACCAGGACCAAACCAGGTTGGCAGTCATGCTTTCATCAGTTTGTCCCAGGGTGACTAAATAATGTGAAAAGTGTCTCTGAACGTCTGAAAAAGCTCTGTATAAAACTAATTCAATACTATTATTTGCTAACGTAACAAAAAACAAAACTAACCACCTACTTGTGACAGATAAACTGTGAAACTGAATGTATCGTCCAAACACAAACTCTGTCTCACTGAAGCGTTTGAAGTTTTCTAAGGAATTGTGCATATTTCCTATAATAACCACTGTCCTGATCACAAACAGACGCAGAGTTGTGTTTTGTTTCATTCACACATGTTTAACACTAGGGATGTAACGATATCCGAGTCTCACGATACGATATTGTCACGGTATGAAGCACCCGGTACGATATTTATTGTGATATCGTGGGAAAGCTCACGATATTACTGTCGTCCCTCTTTTATCGCAGGGTCACGTTCTAAAAATAACCCGCGATAGGCGAAATCTGCGTAGTACTCAGCTTAATTTTTTTACTACTATATTTTTAGTATTTATATTTTAAGGCTGTAAAACCCCTACGCGATCTGAGGGGCCGACAACTACCCATAACACTGCTGCACTGTTTTTTACTCTTACAAACAGACATGCGCCTTCGATTACACAGAAAACAATGAGCGGGTTCTCCCTGAGCCAATCAGAACTCAAAATTCCACAAAAAAAACAACAATCCACGAGCGAGACTGCAAAAGGTGAACCGCGTTATAGTGAGGGACGACTGTAAACATAATAACTGACTAACTTTGACCAGTCATTTGGTACAACATTTATTGTCATTAGTGATATAACGAAATCCAAATCTCTCTGTACGATATTTTAACCATAAACATCTCACAGTACCAGATTTATTGCAATATTTTGTGGTGAATCTGCGACTTTTTCCTCTAAAAATGCTTCACAAGACCCAAAAAATGATGTAAAAGTGCTGAGAACAGTTATTTCTTCATGTCGTCTGCACTGAAACGGAGCAAAGGATCATGGTCTATGTAGTTCCCTCTGTTTTTTTTTAGCTATTTCTGCATCAGAACTGTTCAGACTTATAATTCACTACATTGTGATGGTCCACGATATTATTGAGACCTCTGACGATACCGTATCACCATATTTACGTTATTGTTACGCTCCTATTTAACACATGAATCCTGCATATTTAAGCTGAGTTTGTGTCTCAGACTGAAAACACTCTGTTCCACCTTGTGATGTCATGTGGCAATACAGGAAGAAATGCTCCACTGTGTTTTTAAACTGCACACACCTTCACTAGACCTGAATTTCAGCCATAGAACTGCCCATCTGTCTGAATTTAAGGTTAAAGGGAGTTGTTTCCATGAAAACGACATCTTTCGTGACATCACAAGGTGGAACGGAGCATTTTGAGGATTTAAGGATTACTCAAACACGTGTGAATGAAACAAAACACAACTCCAGGTCTGTTTTTGAATAGATTACAGCATTATAACACGGTTTAATGCTCACAAGAGTCAATTTTGCGTAATATGTGACCTTTAAGCCACTTGGCCCTAGTTTATTTGTAATCGTAGCGAAATAACAGAAGAATCTTCCCTCTTAAGTCATCAGTATGCGGCATCACAGCTCAGGTAAACGTACATATTTCCCCTCGTAAAAGGGACAGCATTTAATTACTAAGATTAGAAGTTGCTCTGTTTACATCTGTTTAATACCACAGAGGTCACCGTGATCTCCTCCTCCCCTGACCCAGCGCAATCTGTCTCCTTCGATACGTATACACCCCTTGTACGCCTTTTTTAATTAAATACAGATAATATTATTTGCTTTGTTGCGTCTTCTGCAGGCTGGCGAGCAGATGTATGTCGACCCTGGCAGCGGGTACAGGGTTTTCACGGAGAATGCCCACCGCGACCGAGGCAGGTGCTGTGGCAGCGGCTGCAGACATGTAAGCACCAGATTGTGAGTGACCCCGAACCGGAGCTCGCGCGGGCCACTTTAAAGCCGCTTTTAAACACACAAACACATGTTCCCGCGCCGCTGTTTGCCCGGGCGGCGGGTTTAACGTCGTCGGAGGTAAATAGTGAGAGCAGGTGACGTGTCGGGAGCAGTGGGCGACCGGCGTAAGAGACGGTCACTTCTGCAGAGCTTAAGACGCAGGTTAAAGGGCAGAGGAGCTGGAGGATTAGGTTTTACTGTAGGTTTTAGGGTCATGGAGCGAATTAAAGTGTCCAGACCAGGACCAAACCAAGATTAGACCAGGACCAAACCAAGACTACACCAGAGCTAAGTAATAATTGCAAAGTTTACCGCAAAAAAGCTTGACCAAAACTAAAGATATAAACACTAGAGATGTAACGATATTCAAGTCTCACGATACGATATCTTCACGGTAAAATATTTATTGCGATATCGTGGGAAAGCTCACGATATTACGATATTCTACATAATAACAAGACTGACGTTATAAAATGCTTTGTCCAGTCATTGGGCACATTTATTGTCATTAGGGATGGAACGAAATCAAAATCTCCCTGGACGATATTTTCACCATAAACATCTCACCGAACCAGATTTGCTGTAATATTTTAACTGTGAATCTGCTCCTTTTTCCTCTCAAAATGCTTCACAAGACTTAATCCAAAGAATGAAGATGTAAAAGTGCTTAGAACAGTTATTTCTTCATGTCGTCTGCACTGAAACGGAGCAAAGGATCATGGTCTATGTAGTTCCCTCTGTTTTTTTTTTTTAGCTATTTCTGCATTAGAACTGTTCATTTGAGCAAAGAGACTTGGGATTCGATATATTGTGATGCTCCACGATATTATTGTGAGACCTTTGACGATACGATATCACCAGATTTACGTTATTGTCACATCCCTAATGAACACTTAAATCTATCAGAAAACGACTTAAAAGTAGTGAAATGATCTGTCCGTGCAGCAAGATCATTTCACTCGACAAGTTCTCTTAAAATAAACGACTTATAGACGAGAATGAAGCGTCTCTGTGAGTGTTCGTGGGCTGGAAATAAGTTTATGGACGCTAAATTTGAGATAAACTTGTGGTAAATGGATTGTAGCTTGTTCTTTTAAACATTTATTGCCTAAATTTAAGATTTTCTGACTAGTTGAAAATATATGTGAGAGTTTTTAATATTATACAACTAATTCAGAGCTAGTAATTTGATAATAAATCTGAAAACAAGTGAATAACCTGATATAAGTTTTAAAATCTTGGCCAGATCAGAGAAATCTGCAGTGGCGGAAAGAGTCCTCAATCTGTCCTCCATCTGTACTTAAGTAAAAGTACAAGTGCTGCTGCCGTGATTGTACTTAAACATGTACTTAATTTAACCTGTAACTGTCTGGAAGCGGCACTTCACCTGTATGATTCCATGGAAATGAAAAATTAAAGCCATATTTCGGAATATTCTCCGTGGACATAGATGTTTTTTCTGCCTTTAGCCAAAGAAACTTCCAAGGAAACAAGCAGCAGGAGGCAATAAACAACCAAAATGAAATGAAATAAACTGTTTTTGACTCAAAACTCACATACTGCGGCTTTAAGTCCAACCACATGTGGAACGTACGCTCGGTGAGGCGTTTGCATGTTCTACCTGTGTCTAGATGGGTTTCCTTGAGGCACACCAGTTTCCTTTATCATAAAACATCCTGACAAAAACTTGCTCTAGATCGAAAGAGCAGCTATTGAAGGATGGGGCAAATTTCTCTATTAAGAAATTAAGAAAACTTTAATAAATGAAAGTTTTCTTAATTGTCCAAGTCCAGTATTAGACTAAGACCAAGTTTATTGATCCAAAAGGGAAATTATTTGGACACAAGAGCTCACACATCATGATATAATATGATATAATATGATATAATATAATATAATATAATATAATATAATATAATATAATATAATATAATATAATATAATATAATATAATATAATATAATATAATATAATATAATATAATATAATATAATATAATATAATATAATATGATAATAAAGATTTAAAAAATAATAATATAAATGATAATATAAATTCTAAATAAGTAGCAAAAAAGAGCAAGAGACAAGTGTGAAATAAGACATAATTATATAAATGTAAATGTACAAGTCAAAATAAAATAGAAAAATAAGTCATAAAATAAGATAAGTCATATATATAATCATGCGGGTGTTGTATATTATTATAATTCTTGCATTTTGATGTGTTCAGAACCTCTTAGCTTTTATTGTGGTCAAGTTTATGAATGACACTGAACTGAACTCAATCCAGGACATAAAAAATTTTGTGTTTTTTTAAAATCCTAATTGTTCTTCTGTCACATTTTTCGACATTCACTGTTCTTTCTGTCTCTGCAGTGTCCCTTCGGTCAGGTGAACGTGAAGGATCCGGCGATGAAGAAAAGATTCAACTCTCTGTTCTACGTGTAACTCTGGACCGCTGGAGATAAAAGACCTGAAGTCCAGAAGGAGGAGTCTGAGTCTGGTCCTCTGCACCTGTCGCTCCTCCCGACACAGACAGGACCAGACCATCGGATTTATTTATGTCAGTGACGCAGTGGTGTCACGAGTGGACTCTGGCTCCACAGACCTGAACTCATGAACGGCAGCATGTTCGTCCTGGTTCAGTCTTTGGTTCACTCCTGGTTTCATTCTGGTTCAGTACAAGTTCAGTCCTGGTTCAGTCCTGGTTCAGTCCTGGACACATCTCTGTCTTGGTTTAGTCCTGGTTCAGTCACGGTTTAGTCCTGGTTCAGTCACGGTTTAGTCCTGATTTAGTCCTGGTTCAGTCACGGTTTAGTCCTGGTTTAGTCCTGGACACATCTCTGTCTCGGTTTAGTCCTGGTTCAGTCACGGTTTAGTCCTGATTTAGTCCTGGTTCAGTCACGGTTTAGTCCTGGTTTAGTCCTGGACACATCTCTGTCTCGGTTTAGTCCTGGTTCAGTCACGGTTTAGTCCTAGTTTAGTCCTGATTCAGCCCTGATTCAGTACAGGTTCAGTCCTGCTTCAGTCCCACTTCAGTCCTGTTTCAGACTTGGTCCAGTCTCGGTTTAGTCCTGGTTTAGTCCTAGTTTAATCCGGGTTCAGTCCAGGGTTAGTCTGAGTTTAATCCTAGTTCAGTACAGGTTCAGTCCTGTTTTAGTCCTGGTTCAGTCCTGGTTCAGTCCTGGGTCAGTAGATGTTCAGTACATGTTAAGTTCTAGTATAGTTCTAGTTTAGTCCTGGTTTAGCCCTGGTTTAGTCCTGATTTATTCGTGGTTCAGTCCTGGTTTAATCCTAGTTTCGTCCTTGTTCAGTTTTGGTTCAGTCCTGGTTTAGTCCTATCTTAATCCTGGTTCAGTCCTAGTTTAGTCCTGGTTCAATCCTGGTTTAGTCCTAGATTAATCCTAGTTCAATACTGGTTCAGTCCAGGTTTAGTCTTAGTTTAGTTCTGGTTCAGTACAGGTTGAGTCAAGGTTTAGTTCTTGTTTAATCCTGGTTCAGACCTGATTTAATCCTGGTTTAGTCCACGTTTAGTCCTAGTTTAGTCCGGGTTCAGTTTTAGTTCAGTCCTGGTTCAGTCCTGGTTTAGTCCTGGATTAATCCTAGTTTAATACTGGTTCAGTCCAGGTTTAGTCTTAGCTCAGTCCCAGTTTAGTCCCGGTTTAGTCCTGATTTAGCCCTTGTTCAGTCTTGGTTCAGTCCTGGTTCAGTCCTGGTTCAGTCCTGGTTCAGTCCTGCTTCAGTCCTGGTTCAGTCCTGCTTCAGTCCTGCTTCAGTCCTGGTTCAGTCCTGGTTCAGTCCTGCTTCAGTCCTGGTTCAGTCCTGGTTCAGTCTTGGTTCAGTCCTGGTTTTGTGCTTCGCTCACTGATGCTGCAATAATCCACCATGTTCTTCTCAGTCCCTTTATGATATTTTTCTCTTTCTCCTCATAATCCTCCATCTTTACTTCGACACTCACACTGTGCCCGTCTCTGATTGGCTCACCCGCCCGTCAATCACGCCCAGCTGAACTCTGGGAGCTTCGCCTGTGTCCGGCCCCTCGCGCCCGTAGACTCCTGCAGAAGTGTGTGTTCTGCACTTTACACAGACTCGGGGTCACGTCGCTTCTGCTGTCGTTATTTGTGAAAAGTGCAGATGCATATTTTTAGATTGTACCAAATGATGAAATCCGAGCTGCAACTCCGCAACTTCCACCTCCAGTGACTCCGGGACCAGCGCCTCTCTCCTCCCGGAACCGTTTCACTAAAGACTCCCCATTTCGCTTCATTTCTTTCACCGTTACGCCTTCGGGATCATCTTTTGCGCCGAAATCTCATCGTGATCTGATTTCTGGAGTTGTCGGATTACTCTGGTGTCGCGTAAAGATCCGTCTGAGGCGAGTTATCGGATTTCTCTGTGACTGGGAAGGAAAAATACGCCAAAAATATGTGTTAAAGAAGAATAGAATAGCACTGAAAACTTGAAATACATAAAATAAACATGTTCTACCTGCGTGTGGATGAGTTTCCTTTAACTTTTCACGATAAAAAGTCAGAATTTAAACTGAAATATACATTTTTTTTGCATTTTTAATGCTATTTTATGATGACATTATTACATTTCTTATAGGTTTTCACTAGTGCTGGGTATTATTAAGAAGTTGCCCATACAATACATATCTCAGTACAGTATGAGGATATATTTCAATAAAAATAAAGGCTAAATCATGTCTGTGATACTATAAGTCTTTGTTAAACCACTTTTTGTGCAAAGTTAATATAAAACACAACCGTTTTAATCATCAAAACAGTGAAAATGTCAAAGGTGTTGCATAAAAAAAGTTTCCTTCCTCTAAACAAGCAACAAAACTGTGGCTGTGACAAAATAATTTAATAAAATATACCCAAAAAAAATAGTCTTGGCGATATATCGATACAGGAGCCCATGATATTGATAGTATTATCACATTAAATGATACTAAGCGATCGATATTTTTGCAGACCCTCAGATGAGACACAGGAATTATTTATCTTACTGCTTTAAAAAAAAAAAAAAAAAAAAGTGTCTCCAGAGTCTTCACCTGCAGATACAGACACGTCCTGCCTTTGTCTCGGTCTCAGTTTATGTTCAGGCCTCATGTGAAGCTCAGAACCTGCAGAATTCCCTCCCTGAGCTGCAGAGGCTGCACTGGCGCTGACTCAGGATTGGCTGAAGGTGCCGGGGTTTAAGGAGAGAGGCATTTTAGGTTTAAACACGCTGGATTTCAGCTTTGAAAAGACTCATGTGAGGCTCATTCTGTTTTCCGGATCATCGTCTCGAACCAAAACCAAATAAAAGGGACGTGACAATAACGTAAATCTGGTGATATCGTATCGTCAAAGGTCTCACAGTAATATCGTGGAGCGTCACAATCACATGTCGAATCCCAAGTCTGAACAGTTCTGATGCAGAAATAGCTAAAAAAAAACACAGAGGGAACTACATAGACCATGATCCTTTGCTCCGTTTCAGTGCAGACGACATGAAGAAATAACTGTTCTAAGCACTTTTACATCTTCATTCTTTGGATTAAGTCTTGTGAAGCATTTTTAGAGGAAAAAGTCGCAGATTCACCACAAAATATTGTAATAAATCTGGTTCGGTGAGATGTTTATGGTGAAAATATCGTACAGAGAGATTTGGATTTCGTTCCATCCCTAATGACAATAAATGTTGAACCAAATGACTGGACAAAGCGTTTTATAATGTCAGTCTTGTTCTTATGTAGAATATCGTAATATCGTGAGCTTTCCCACGATATCGCAATAAATATCGTACCGTGAGGTTCAGACTGTGACGATATCGTATCGTGAGACTTGGATATCGTTACACTCCTACCAAATTATACGTAAACAGCTTTAGTCGTCATGTCCAGTGTTTTTCTGATGAAGAATAAATCTGCGTTACCATTTTTATAAAACCTATAACGGATTTGAACACGTTTACCTCGTATCTGGGGACACAGGTTGGTCAAGTTTGTGACATTTAAAACCAAAATCTTACATGAATTTAGTTTTTATTTACCTTTTAAAAATTCATTGTACGTCACTGCAAAAATGCTTAAGATGTAAACACTTAAATCAATCAGAAAATGACTCATAAAAGCAGTGAAATGATCTCGTGGACAGATCATTTTACTCGACAAGTTCTCTTAAAGTAAACGACCTCTAGACGAGAATGAAGCGTCTGGGAACTCGTGAGTTGATAATAAATCTGAAAACAAGAGGAATAAACCTGATAGAAGTTTTAAATGTTCAGTGTTTGTCCTTCTCTAAAAATCCTTATTCACTCGCACGTGTCACCAGGTGTTTATGATGATCACGTTTCTCTTGTGCCGTAAACGCACCATCGTCAGATCTAATCCTCGCGTTATCTGATTACCCTCGTTATCTGATTACCCTCGTTGTCTGATTACCCTCGTTGTCTGATTACCCTCGTTGTCTGATTTTTGACTTTCTCATTGGCGATTTCACTAAAACCTCCATTTCGTTTCGTTTCTCTCTGAGCTCCAGTGAAACGCTCTGAGTCGGGTTTTAGTTTTGTTTTTAAGAAATTCTCTGAAACATTTTCCTGAGCCGTGTGGAGGAAGAGATGAAAACGGAGAGAGCGCCTCCAGAAAAAAGACGAGTACGCAACAGTATCGAAGACTGTGATGTTATATTCTGCATCTCGCCCCTCCCTCTCCATCAGTATTTCTCTCTCTTTTTTCTCTCTTCACCTCTGTCCCTCCCTTTTTCCCTCTGTCTCTACACCTCCCTCTCTCTCTTTTTCCATCTTTTTCTTAAGAAAAGTATTGATAGATCTATGTCTCCTCTTCTTTTTCCCCTTTTCCTCCCTCTCTCTATCCCCCCTCATATCTCTCCCCCAGTTCTCTCTCTCCTGTCCCTTTTTCCTCCCTCGCTTTCTCTCCTTCCCATTTTTCCTCTCTCTCTACCCATTTTTCCTCTCTCTCCTTCCCCCTTTTCCTCTCTCTACCCTTTTTCCTCTACCATTTTTTCCTTTCTCTCCCTCTCCTTTTTCCTCTCTCCCTCTCCTTTTTCCTCTCTCTCTATCCTTTTTCCTCCCTCCCCTTTTTCTTCTCTCTCTCTCTCCCTCCCCTCTTTCTTCCCTCTCTTTCTCTCTACCTCTGTCTGTCTGTCTCTCTCTCCTGTTCTCTCTCTTTCACTCCCTCCCTCATTTCCCTCTCTCTCTCCCCTTTTTTACCCTCTCTCTCCCTCCCCTTTTTCCTCTCTCACTCCCTCTCCTTTTTCCTCTCTCTACCCTTTTTCTCCTCTCTCCCTTCTCCTTTTTTCCTCCCTCACTCTCTTTCCCTCCCCTTTTTCCTCTTGTTTTCTCCCTCCCCTTTTTCTTCTCTCTCCCTCTGTCTCTCTCTCCTGTTCTCTCTCTTTCACTCCCTCCCTCGTTTTCCTCTCTCTCTCCCAAATGTTCCGCTCTATGAAGATTATTTTATTAACTCTTATTCACCTCCTCTTTTTTCTGTCTCTCCAAACATACCTCTCTTCCCTTCTCTCTCTCTTCCTCCTCTCTTCCTTCCTCTCCTCTCTTTCTCGGTGGGTTTGTGTGGTTATAAATATCTCTCCTCTTCACTGGGTCAGACACTTTCCTCTTTATTCGATCGTCCTGTTAACAAACACAACTGCCCCCGTGGACCCTCCTCTCCTCCTTTTATCATCCTCCTTTTATCATCTCCCTCTCCTCTTTTCATCATCACCCTCTCCTCTTTTTATCATCTCCCACTCTCCTCCCCCTCTCTCTACTCTTTCTCTCCCCTCTCTCCTTTCCCTGTCATCTCCCTCTCCTCCTCCTGTTTCTCTCCTCTCAGTCTCTCTCTCCCCTCACTCTCCATCTCCTCTCCATCCATCCATCTCTCTCCTCTCCCTGTCGTCCTCCCTCCTCTCCCTTCATCAGTCCCTGTCCTCTATTCTCTTTCTCTTCTTCATCTCTCCCTCTTATTCCCTTCTCTCTCCCTCTCTTTCTCTCTTCTCCCACTCCTCCCCTCTCTCTTCTCTTTTTCTCCCTTCTCTCCGTCTCTCCTCTCTCTTCCTTCTCTCCGTCTCTCCTCTCTCTTCCTTCTCTCTGTCTCTCCTCTCTCTTCTCTTTCCCTCTCCTCTCTCCGTGTCTCCTCTCTCTTCTCTTTCTCTCCCTTCTCTCCGTGTCTCCTCTCTCTTCTCTTTCTCTCTGTCTCTCCTCTCTCTTCTCTTTTTCTCCCTTCTCTCCGTCTCTCCTCTCTCTTCTCTTTCTCTCCCTTCTCTCCGTGTCTCCTCTCTCTTCTCTTTCTCTCCATCTCTCCTCTCTCTTCTCTTTTTCTCCCTTCTCTCCGTCTCTCCTCTCTCTTCTCTTTCCCTCTCTTTCTCTCCATCTCTCCTCTCTCTTCTCTTTCCCTCTCTTTCTCTCCATCTTTCTCCTCTCTCTCTCTCTCTTGGCGAGCTCACAGCGCCCGCAGCCTGTATCATCTACTCCAGCCTCTCCAACTCTCCCGCCCGGCAAACAGAGAAGGAGGGAGGGAGACGGAGAGAAAGATGGACAGAGAGGAGAGAGAGGAGAGACGCCGACTTTTAACAATACACTTCTTACGCGCCACTTAAAACCAGAGAGTGAGAAAGAGAAACAGAGACTTGACAACACATCCAAACCCTCGGGGGGAAATCTGCCGCTCGTGGACCGTCTTCAAAACGAGAGGAAAAGTTTTCCAAGTCTCCAGAAGTCAATAACGAAGCGCCTCTGGACTCGTGTCGTGAGATTAACGGGAATCAAAGCCAAATCCCACCATGAGTGAACGTAATTAGCCCATCGCAAAGAAACGCGTTATTATCTAAGTAACAGAATTCCCCGTTTTATCGTGTGGAAGCTGCCAGCGCCGTGCGGATCTTCGCAAATTCTTGGACTCTTGGATGAGGTCGTCAGAGCTCCTGGACCTGCTTAAATATCATGGATTTATAACGGTAAATATTTATAACATTTGCACTGCGGCTGATGTGAGCAAATAAAATGGAATTACTCTGAATAGCGTTACTTATTTAAGAGGTTCAGGCCATGTACACACATTTTTAAACGCACACGTATTTTTAAAACCAAACATTTCCCCCCTCCGTTTATTTATTTATTTTTTTTAACCTTTATTTACCCAGGAAAGTCCCATTGAGATCACTAATCTCTTTTTCAAGGGAGTCCTGCCATGCACACATCACTTTCACACTAGGCAATGTGGGTGAAGTGTCTTGCCTGAGGACACAACGACAGTTTTTGCCACTGGCGCCCCACTGTGGCACCTGGAATTCCCAGTGTCTCCCATCCAAGTACTACCCAGGCCCGGCCCTGCTTAGCTTCTGAGATCTGACGGGATCAGGCTTTGACGAGCCGGTATGGTTTTATCCACACCACCTCGTCTTTGAAAAAAATACCTTCCACACATAACTGAACATCTGCGTTTTCAACCACATTCATCCGCATTCCAAACCTGTAGATGGCGTTATTTCCATCACTTCGCCGTCACTTCCGCCTAAACTTAAACAACAGAAAACATGGCGCCGAGCTCCTTTGTCTGGACAGACTCGGAGTCAGAATTGCTCCTAAACACAGTTTTGGAGTATAAACTTCAAAAGACGCAACAAAATATTGATTGGGAATCTTGCCAGAGCAAATATGTCGACAAATTGACAATGTTTTTGGAGCAATATCCCGCAGAGAGTTCCAACGACTTTCCCCATGAAAAGGGCGAGCTTGTTTGACGTCAGGGCAGATTCATATTTTTTGGCGCAGACAGTGACGTTTTAAAACGCAAAACCCCAGTTATCTCTGTCCACACAAACAGGCATGAACGGAGTTTTCAAAGATCTTCACTTTGGCCGGAGTTTTCCCTGAATACTCGTTTCTGATGCGTGTTCGTGTGGATGACAAAAGGCAGCAAAACATCTTCCGTTTATCAGATACTCGGCTACGTGTGGACAAGGCCTCATTCTGTATCCTGTATTTATTTACGTTCACTTTTTTCCACTTTCAAAATGCTTCACAGTAACAAATCCCTCACTCATTCAGCCTCACACCAGTGAACACCAGTGTATTTTTCGGGCTATAAAGGCCGCTACACACTACTGGATTTTTTCGTCTTAAACGATTTTTAAAACGTGCGGCAAAAAGCGCAAACACCACAGACACGAGGAGAAACTTATGAGACTTAAAATCTGCGATCTCACAGCGGGATCTGTCTGCAAACCGTGGCAGAGATTTGTGGGAACGTGCGTGTGCAGCAAAAACATATGGATTTTACATTTAGTCGTCTTGTAAAAACAATGACATTTTTGCATTTCACTAAAACACAGCCCTGTTTTTTGTTCGCACATTATGTTTTGTAAACCGCAGATTAGACCCGCGCCCTCCTGCGTCCGACACAGCACAACATTTTCCGCCTGTTTCATTAAAATCTGCAGTTCCGTGAGTGCCCAAACCCATGCAGGACCCGCAGTCAGGAGCCTCGCGGAGTGATACGCACCGTACTCCAACATCATATCATGGAGTGTGTGAGGAGCCCAAAATGGCCCCTGTTCAGAGACATGCGGCTCGCACGCCCAAGTGAAGCAAACTAATTTGGTGCTGCCGTCGTCCCGGGTGGATTGTTAACCAAAGAACTCCATCCGCTAGATACCGGTGTCAACAGGTCGTTCAGAGTTAGCGTGGGAGCGTTGGACGACAAAAGGGGAACACATATTCACCGGGACAGGGAGGCGACGCCGGGCGAGTTACACCGCGATCTGCCAGTGGATCGTGGATGCCCGGGTTGTGAAGGAGCTGCTGCTGAATGTTATCACAGGCCCAGTGTCAGGAACGACACCAGAAGTCGTCATCCGCGTGTTTCCAACATCTTCCGGTAAGTGAGAATAGGGCATTAAAGACCTCATCTCGCCAGAGTGTGAAACTGAGAAAAATGACTGAAGTTTTTGTTTTGCTCAAATGTATAATAGGTACATGTATGTATAATTTCTCCATTATCACAACTATTTGATAAGTTTTCAAATCTTTGCCAGATCAGAGAAGTTTGCAATGCACAGAGGGACACTGGTGGAGTTCAGTCTGCGGTAAGACGTGACAACAAAGGAGGACAAACGTGTCGGTTTTGGCACGAACCTGAGTCCCGTCGCCTGCTCGTCCGCCCGAACCACCAGCTCGCCGGATCACCCGCCTGTGCCCGCCCGCCGCCCACGCTGCCGTCGCCTTTTGCCTGGGGACTTTCTGTCACTTTACAGCACTGGGATTGCCAGTCAAGGCCCCGGCAGGTCCCCCCGGTCGGACCGTGAAGTAGGCCAAACTCTCCTGTCGGTTTCCCCTCCTCTTCCTTCTCCTCTTCCTCCACTTCTTCTTCTTTCTTTAGGACTGTACAGTAGAGTTGTTTATGGGGCATCCTGGTACAGAGGCTGGGGGGATTCATAACAAATACAAACGCCACAACACAACAAAAAGCCACAACGGAAGTGACTCTGACGGACCAAGCGAGGAGGATCAAGCAGGAAGTGAATCAGAGAAGAAGAAGAAGTAGAAGAAGAAGAAGCAACAACAACAACAACAACAAGAAGAACAAGAATGTAAAGGAACAGAGAAGTGACCGAAGCTGGAAACATGAGCAAAAGTAATTTATTGTTTTGTGTCCAGGATCTGACCGCTGTAAATAATTTCCCGCTTCATCCTCCTCACTTGGTGCGTCGGAAAATAGAGTCCCGCGACCACTTCCTTTGTGGCTTTTTTTTTTTTGGTGTTTTGTGGCTTTTTGTTGTGTTGCAGCGTTTGCATTTTTTTGTGGCGTTCGTATTTGTTGCGAGTCCTCCCAGGTCGGAAAATTGAGTCCCGCGGTCACTTCCTTTGTGGGTTTTTTTGGTGTGTTGTGGCGTTTGGATTTGTTATGAATCCCCCCGGCTTCTGTATCCTGGAGCGGTGACGGAGATACGAGGAGCTGCCAGTTCTGTTTAAATACTCAGCAAAATCATGACGATTCTCTGATTTCCGGAGTTATCCAGTATTAAAGTGTCATGTGAACAGTTCTAGCTACAGTGAGTAACCTGATTTCTCTGATTGTTCACACGTGCGCAGGTTCGGACAAGGAGAATTATGCAAAAAGAGAAAACGAATGTGGCAAAGACGAGAATGTGAAAGATTTAAAGAGTTATTTTTTAAATTCATTGTACTTTCTCTTCTAATACAGGAACTCTCTCTCTGTAGATCAATGTATATTTAGCATTTAACTATATTTCAATCCCATCTTAATTATTTTATTGTATTAATTGTTTAATCATTTTTAGCTTTTCACATTTGAACACTTTTTATTTACTATTTTTATTTATTATTTTCTGTCTTTTGTTGGGTTGATTTGTCTGTGCAGCACTTTGGAAACTGTCATGTTTATAAAATGTGCTGTAGAAATAAAGTGGATTGATTTGGATATTTGTATTCAAGCTTTTTCAGCTCCGATACTGATACCGATACTTTGTGCAGGGACTAAGAATCACATTTTCCTTCAAAAACACTTATTACAAAACAGATCCAACTGTGTTTTGTAATTGTTATTTACACTAAACAGCTTTGTATGAATAAAAATACATTTATTATGAGGCCCAACCAGGATATCGACTGAACCGATACCACGGGACCAGCAGCAGATCCAGGGAATTTTGCTGGATCGATTATCGGTGCGGGATTGGCTCCGATATCCAGCGCCAGTTTTGGTATTGGTGCAGTTTTTTTTATTGATGCAGGAAACTAGAAGAAACTCACCCAGACACAGGGAGAACATGCAAACTCCACATTCAAAGGCCTCAAATGTCTAGAAATCAAACTTTGAACGTTGTTTTTGAGCGTTTAACCTGCACCGATCCTCGTTTTTGCGTGTTAAATCGCTCTTAACAGTCGTCGTGGTTGTATTAATGATAATTGGCGATGAAGTTGAAGTTGTTTTAACATATCTGGGTGTTATTCATGGGGAGGCCTGAGGTTGGCTGAATACATTTTGAGGATGGCGTCTGGATTATGCAACCTCCTCCTCCTCCTCCTCCTCCTCCTCCTCCTGCTCGTAGAATGATGAAAAATGTAGAAATCCATAAAGAGATTTCACCATCGCAGAAAAGGAGGGAGAGGGGGAGGAGGAGGTAAGAGAGGAGGGAGGAGGAGAAGGGCAGATGAGCTCCAGGTCATAGACGGTGACACGTTTTAAAAGAAATAATTTGATTTTCCTGCAATACGACTGCTTAATTTAACGTTTTTTATTTGGCTTATTCATCAGGAGCATTAATTAACACCGATACTTTGAAATGCATGTATGTGTATGGTGAAATGTCCAGCTGTTACCATGGCGACACGATGCAGGAGCCTGAGATACAAAAACTTTTCGGGTGGAGGGTCGGAAAACAGAAGCGGTTTTCCCCGTGGAGATGTTATCGCTTTGTCTGGAATGTTTCACAGTACGGCATTAAACCTTTCTATCGTCACGGAGACCAAAGCAAACCAAGTTACAGGTCAGATCTGTGGAGAGGCGACCCCGCTCACAGTCAGAATGTTTTTCTTTTTTTTTTTTATTAAAATTTTTATTTCATTCATGAATGATGAATACAAAAAATAATTTTTCGGAGTATAAGTCACTCTGGAGTATAAGTCGCACCAGCCAAAAAATGCACAATGAAGAAGAAAAAAACATGTATAAGTCACACTTTTTGGGGGGAAATTTATTTTATAAACTCAGAGACCAAGAACAGACATTTCATCTTGAAAGGCGAGTTATAGAAATTATAGTAATAAAAACAACAGAATAGAGACGAATTCATGTATCATTCGTTCATTAGTTTTTCAATATAGAACCAAAAATAAGAAAATGAAAAAACAACTCTTTTCTTTATTATTTGTCTCTTAAACCAAAATGAAAAAAGGGATAACAAGTTGTTTTTTCATTTTTGCTTCATATATAGCAGGAGTGTCGAAACTTTTTTCATCAAGGGCCACATATTAAAACACAGACCAGCGTGAGGCCGATCGAGGGTCACAGACTGAGAGTCAGAACAGTGACTAATTCAAATCTGTGCATTTATAACAGGTTTGAATGACCCTCCAGACCTTTGTTCAGGCTCAGACCCTCAAATGGACACATGACATTTGCTTGATCAAGGTAGATTTCAAAAACATGCAGGACCAAACCCTGATAAAAGTACCACTGTGGTAGTTTGGGCCAATTCACCTGAAGCCTGAGGGCCAAAACAATTGGTCTGAGAGCCACATTTGGCCCCTGGGCCATAGTTTGGACATGCCTGGTATATAGGATTAATATATTTGGTCTATGGCTGTCAGTGTGAAAAATGTCATATATATGTCGCACCTGAGTATAAGTTGCAGGACCAAACCCTGAAAAAAATTGCAACTTTAGTCAGAAAAATACGGCATATTGATACATCAATGTGAATAAAAAGAAGTAGAAAGAAGAATAAACTTGTAATATCTGCCCCCTTTTCACACAAAATAAAACATTTTTAACACATCAACAGTTCCAACTACATTTATAATCAACTTATCTATGTGAGAAACACAACATTAAACACCTGTTTTTAACAAAAAAGGACAATTCATACTTCATACTTTAGCAGATCATGTTTGACATTTCTTTTAAACACCTGAATGGACTTTAGAGATTTCACTTTTTCATTAAGGGCCTGTTTACACGAGAACACTTACGGGTAAAAACGACAAAATATTTTATCGGAAGTGCCTTTCATTTACACGGTGACGGTGTTTCTGGGAGCCAAAAATGCAAAAATCTGAAACCACCCTCCAGAGTGGAAAAGTTAAATACGCTCCGCTGTAGCGTTTCCGTGTAAACTGCCCAAGACTCAAAACTCTGGTCAGATCTGCTCATGTCGCGTCCGCGTTTACGTCACATAGATGCGGCAGTACAGGGAAACAAACATGGCGGATTTGTGTGATACCCATATGTCGGATCTTCAAGTTGCTCTGGCAGCTGTAATAAATATACAAGAGGCATTCCAACAAATGAAAAGATTCTGCTCATGCGCGTGGACATGGCGGTGTTGTGTGATAATGTATCACAGCGCCACCTAGCCGCCTGGCATGCTCACCCAATCGAATTCCACACACTTTTGCGTCACCGTATGCACGCAGATTTCCTCCCAAAAACGCTCGTCTAAACCTGGAATAAAAAGTGAAGACGCGACGCCACTTTTGCGTCTTCTGTTCAGACCGTCATCGTGTAAACGTAGCCTTAGACTATTCCATGACTGAAACACACGTCTGTCTGAAATGTCTGTTTTTGAGCTAAAAAAACACCTGTGATTGAATAAATGTAAAGTGGAGCAGTTTAATGTCACACTGTGGGACATTCCATAGAAATAAGTGACAAAACAAATCCTGAAATCCTCGTACTTGAACCACGGTATTCCAGCTGTATTTTTTTCCTGTTTTGGACCAGAGGCTCGTGTGGTGGGAGCAGATGTTACTCCAGATCAGGACCGATGCGTCTCCCTCGCGCTTTCTCTTTTTTTCCCTCTGTCTTTCTCTTTTTCTCTCTTGCTATTTTGCCTCGGAGGAAACAGGGACAGAGATCAGACCCGACCACAGCGCTGACCAGACCAGCTGCAGTCAAAACAAGCTTACAAGCCAAAACTCAACCCTCTCCACCACACGAGAACCACACACAACTGCAGAGGTGGAGAGCGCACAGTTATATTTACTTGTACTTGTCTAGAAACATACTTTTACTCCTTCTTGATGTAACCGTAAACCGTGCTTAAGTAAAAGTTTTGGTTTTATTTGTGTTTCTTGCAGCGCTCCTTCAAATATGATTGGGGTTTTTTTGTCTTATTTTTGCGTCTGTCCTTTGAAAAGAGTAAATTTTGCGCATTGTTTCATATTTTGTCTCCATATGTGGCAGCAAATGTGGCAGAAGACCTTCCAGAAGAAATACTCGGAGGGAATTAACCATTTCAACACGAGGCCTTTCCTGTTGCATTCACCTGGCGCCCCCTGGAGGCTGCTGTGACACTGCAGGACACAGAGGAGGGGGCGTTTTTGGCTCTTCCTCTTCCCAAACTGCCCTGACACAGATTTACTGAGCCTCCCTGACCAGTTGTCCTGGGAAACTGCACTCAGACCTTCCACTGAGACGTAAAGGCGACGGAGAAGAGCAGTGGAAAAGCTGCTGCAGTAAAACGTGAATTTCCCTCGAGATCAATAAAGAATCTCTCTGTCTCTAACTTTATATAATTAAAAAAAATGTTACGTTCCCTACGACAGTTACTCTTTAAATTACTCTCTTTACTTACTTTCATTCTTCCTTACTTTACACTTTCTTTTACTTACTTTACTTATTTTCTTTACTTTACATACTTTCTTTACTTTTGTTCTTCCTTACTTTACTTTACTTACTTTCTTTACTTTACTTACTTTACTTACTTTACTTACTTTTACTTTACTTACTTTCTTTACTTTACTTACTTTACTTTATTTACTTACTTTCTTTACATTTGTTCTTCCCTACGTAAGAAAGCAAAATAAAGTAAAGTAAGTAACGTCAGGAAGAACTAAAGTAACGTAAAGTAGGTAAAGAGGGTAAAGTAAGAAAATATTAAGTATATTAATATACTTTATTTACTTACTTTCTTTACTTTTGTTCTTCCTTACTTTACTTTACTTACTTTACTTACTTTACTTACTTTCTTTACTTTACTTACTTTACTTACTTTACTTACTTTTACTTTACTTACTTTCTTTACTTTACTTACTTTACTTTCTTTACTTACTTTCTTTACTTTACATACTTAAGTAAAGTAAGTAACGTCAGGAAGAACTAAAGTAACGTAAAGTAACGTAAAGAGGGTAAAGTAAGAAAATATCATTAAGTATATTAATATACTTTACTTACTTTCTTTACTTTTGTTCTTCCTTACTTTACTTCCCTACGTTCTTCCTCACTTACTTTAGTCACTTTACTTTACTTACTGCACTATGTAAAAAAAAATAATTAAGAAATTAAAAGGGAGTCTACAAAGTTCATGAGGCGACTGTAGAAGCGTGTCAGAAATATTGGTCATCAGAAAAGTAGTTTTTGTTCGGTTATTATCTTCACACGGATTTAACACCAAAATGTGCCCGGCGTCCATGACAGAGGACATGTTATAAAGCTCGGAATAAAAATAAAATGAACAAAAGCTAAATGCTAAGGAGTTCATTTACCCCCAAACAGATAGAAAATCACAAAAAATATACACTTTTTTATACACCTTTTTTTCTTTGAGTCACAAATCTTATCTGAATCACAATATTTGTCAGAAAAATCACAATATCGCAGCATTTCTCCCCCCAAATTGTTCAGCTTTAACACGCAACCGCACTGTCCTCTGCACGGCCACTTCCCAGATCCTCCACGGCCAGACCCTGACTCCAACTGGCACTGTCCCTGGCAAAGAGTGAAAATAAACAAGAGTCAGATCCGTAATGCCCAGAGGAACAGCACTCCCCCTTTGTACATGACTTTTCAGACGTACAGGGACAAAAACCAGGTCCCTATAACGTAAATACCTCATTATTAGATCAACAACATGGTTTAAAGTTCAGAAATTGGTTAAAATTGGTTAAAGTTTGGGTTTAGGAGGTCAGAGTTCAGTGAGTTTTCAGCAAGTATTTCCTCTGGAAGGTTTTCTGCCTGATATGGTGTAAAAAAAAACCTGTAGCGTCTCAAAAGTCCAGAGCTTTTTAAATTGTTCTAGTTTTGGTTTAGTGTCAGATTTAGATTAAAAATGTAGAAAGTGCTCCACTGTGTTTTTAAACTGCACACATTTGGGTGATTTCAGCCCTGGAATTGCAGATTTCTACTGAACTGAAGGTAAAAAAAAAAGAAAAAAAGGAGCTGTTCACTCGAAAACTACAGCACTTCATGACATCACAGGGTGGAACAGAGCGTTTGGAGCTTTGGAGATGTGGACGGACTCATAATAAAGACTAAAGAGATGCTCAAACATGTGTGAATGAAACAAAACACAACTCCAGGTCTGTTTTGGATGAAGTAACGACATTCGAACGCGGCGTAAACTTCACGAGAGTCGAGTTTGTGTAAATTTGGACCTTTAAAGTCGAGCTCTGAAAATGACAGAATGAAAAACTCCTGCAGATGAAGAACTGGACACGTGCGAGTGTTTAGCAGCAGCAGCTCCTCCATCACTGTCCCCTCTTCCCTTCCTGCTCTCTCCTCCTCTCTCTTCACTCTATCCTCTCCTCTTCTCTCTCTTTCCTCTGTCTCCTTTCTGTCCTCTCTCTATTCCTCTCTCCCCTCTATTCTCTCTCCCTTCTCTTATCTTCCCTCTCTTCTTTCTCCCCTCTTTTCACTCCTCTTCTCTTCCTTCCCTCTCTTCTTTCTCCCCTCTCTCTCCTCTTCTCTTCCTTCCCTCTCCTTTCTCCTCCCTCTTTCCTCTCTTCCCTCTCTCTCATCTTCTTTTTTCTCTCTCCTCTCTTCTCTTCCCTTTCTTTCCTCTCTCTCTCCCTCTACTCTCTGTCTTCTCTATCCCCTCTCCTTTCTCTGCTCTCTCCCCCCTCTCTCTTCTCTCCCTTCTCTCTCCTCTTCTCTTCTCTCTCCTCCTCTCCTCTCTTCCCCCATTCTCTCCTCTCTCTTCCTCTCATCTCTTTTCTCCCTATTCTCTCTTCTCTTTCTCCCTCCTCATTTCCCTTCTCTCTCTTCTCTCTCCCCTCTCTCTTCTCTCCTCCTCTCTCCTCTCTTCCCTCTCTCGCCTCTTCATCAGTCAATCAAACTTTTTTTATAGAGCACTTTTCATACAAAAAATGCAACACAAAGCGCTTTACAGTGATTAAAAAGAGAACAATCCCACATTTCCCTCCACCCTCTGCATTATCTTCTCTTTCCTCCTCTCCCTTTCTCCTTTCTTCTCCTTCTTTCCTCTCTCCTCTCCTCTCTCTTCTCTCCGTCTCTCCTGTTTCTCTTCTCTCCTCCTTTCGTTTCCTCAGGCCTCGACTCTAGTCTGGTCATAAGGACAACAGATCTCCTCTGTCTTCTCTCTCTTCTCTTCTCCTCTCTCCTCCTCTTCTCTCTCTTCTCTTCTCCTCTCTCCTCCTCTTCTCTCTCTTCTCTTCTCCTCTCTCCTCCTCTTCTCTCTCTTCTCTTCTCCTCTGTCCTCTGGTCGCCTCAGGCCTCGTCTTGCTCCAGTCATATGGACAACAGCTCTCCTCTGTCTCCCCTCTCTCTCCTCCTCTTTGTTTTCTTCTCTTCTCTCACTTCCCTTCTCTCCTCTCTCTCTTCTCTTCCTTCCCTCTCTCCTCTCTCTTCTCTTCCCTCTCTCCTCTCTCTCTTTCTCTCCTCCTCTGGTCGCCTCAGGCCTCGTCTCGCTCCGGTCATATGGACAACAGCTCTCCTCTGTCTCCCCTCTCTCTTCGCTTCTCTTCTCGTCTCTTTCTACCCTCACCTCTATTCTCTCTTCCCTCTCTCTCCTCTCCTCTCCTCTCTCCTCCTCTCCTCTTCCCTCTCTCCTCTCT
The DNA here is from genome assembly GCA_034769755.1 of Odontamblyopus lacepedii. NCBI lineage: Eukaryota > Metazoa > Chordata > Actinopteri > Gobiiformes > Gobiidae > Odontamblyopus > Odontamblyopus lacepedii. The sequence goes on from CM068350.1 coordinate 36,988,883, forward strand.
CTCTTTCTCTCCTCCTCTGGTCGCCTCAGGCCTCGTCTCGCTCCGGTCATATGGACAACAGCTCTCCTCTGTCTCCTCTCTCTTCTCTTTCTACCCTCTCCTCTCTTCCCTCCCTCTCTCTCCTCTCCATTCTCTCTCTTCTTCTCCCTCCTCTCTTTTCTCTCTCCTCCTCCTCTGGTCGCCTCAGGCCTCGTCTCTGCTCCGGTCATATGGACAACAGCTCCCTGTGGTGGGATTATCTGGCCGGTGCGGTGAGTGACAGGCAGCGCTCCGTCTCTTCAGACAGGACTGGAAATAGCCGTGGCCTCTTCGTCTTCGTCGCCCTCCTCTTCCTCCTCCTCCTCCTCATGCCAAGCGGGGCAGATGTGAGCGGAGAGAGGACGGGGGGGCAGGTGGGCAGAGCGGTGGGCAGAGCGGTCACTGCGGCGCCCCTGTGGTCATTAGGAGGAAGTGCAGTCATGTACATATCGTGTCTGTTTAACCTTTGGCTTCGTGCTGGTGCTTTGTTCAGTTTGATCGCAGACGGCGGGAGAGAGACGAGAGACTGGAGACAGAAATGAGAAGAGCAAATCCTCCACACACCCGCCGCCATATTCTGTGTATATGAGTGGACTAAGTGAGTGTGACGTCCCCACAGCGTCAGCGTCGCTCACATGAGGCTCACGATGCCACAGTCACAGGAGCGAATCTGGAGTCAGGTCCATATTTGGAAATCCGACCGCGAGTATCATAGCAACACAAGAGCCAATCAGGACTGAGGAGGTTAAATGTGCCGCCCTCCTCAGAGCGTCGATACTCTGCACCGTTCTGCATTCGGTGATTCTCGAGAATAATAAGGAAACTTTTAGCTTTTATCATCAAACTTTAAATAGTAAGTTTAAGTCATTGATTTATGTCCTATGTTCTGTTATGTACCAACAACAATGGAGTCGCAATTTAACGACGTTCACTTTACTTTATGCTAGTTAAATTATGCTAGTTAAGATTCTAGTAACGTTAGCTATTGTAATTCTTTGAGATATTTTGTCATTTTATCTCAGGCGCAGGAAAGCGGGAAGGGAACTTACTTAGCAACGAAACACATGAGCTGTCAATCAAACCTGTTGCTAACGCAAAGGGACCTCGAGGAATGAAGGCGTCTGATTGGTCCGTTATTTATGTTCATATCTCGATTTAGGAACAAAACAGCCATACCTCATTTTTCATTTCATTTCCCCACTGATGCAAACTCCATGTGATTAGAAGAGACGAGATGACTCCAAACAGCACACACGTCTGCAGGCTTCATTTTACCAACCATCACATTTACTTCAGTGGGTTTGATCACGGCCCAGTGTCGGGAGCTACACCGGAAGTCGCCATTGCATGTTTCTAAACGTCTTCCTGGTTTGTGGCGTAAGTGTCAATTGAGCTTATTCAGTTTGTTTTGAAAAAAAAAGTAGCTCCTTTCTCTGTAGCTGCTGCTGTGGCCTCGTCGTTTTGGTCTTAAAATGTTCGTATTAATCCACTTTTACTGTGGTTTCTATTTCACTATTATGTCTGTGAATCCAGATGAACATTATGCACATTAATAACAGACAAACGAGGCGTCTTCTTTCCCCGAGGTCGTTCACACCAGTGTTACCAACAGGTTTGAGTGACAGCGCTGCTAAACACCTGCTCCCTGCTCACGCCGCCTTCGACTGAATGTTGGTAGAGGATAAACCCGAGTCAGTTCTCCCGACATCCGCTGTAAATACGTTCTATTGCAAAAGTCGGGAAAATATGGACGCCTGAGAAAGTTTAATGTTTATTTTGTTCGCTTATGAATCCCATATCCAGCAGAGGCTGCATTAGGCTTTATCATTGGCCCTCATTTTGACGGACAGGGTCATAAAAATTCCATCACTTTATTCTAAAATGTTAATGATAATATGGGCCCATGTGATAATGATAAGACATATTTAATAACGTGTTTTCATTGATTCATTGTCGTTTTTAATCATTAATTCACACTCCCACTCCCTCTGAACACAGTATTCCCGCTTAACCTCCTGCTGCCACTTGTGCTGTAACATTAGCGCCCCCTGGATCATCGGCGTTATCAGTTGTTGTTGCTTGTTCTTCCTACGCAGCGTCTCCAACGTGACATACGCACAGAACAGACTCAGCACCAGCAGAACATCCTCTGTCACAGGGAGAACACTCATATTCCACTGAGTCGTGTCCTTTAGTCCAACAGAAGCTGAAGCAGCAGCACAAGGAAAGAGCTGCTTTTTTCAGAGTTTACAGTTTATGCAAATGAGTCATGAGGTAAACAAATGTTTAAAGCTGCATTAAACACATTCTGATCTCACACTGATGTGGCTCTGGAGTGGTGATGGTTTATATGTTGTAAAATTGAGTTTATTTATGCAGATTAGTAACAGTAATAATAATGATGATAATTTTAAGATAAAAATGTTAATGATTAATCAAAAATTGATCATTAATTCTGAGAAAATGTAATCGAATGCCCATCCCCAGTGTGAACTACTTAAATTCATGGTTTGTCTCCCTCAGTGTTGTCTGTCAAAATGACAAACGACCTTCAGATTTTCCCGCCAACGTTAAAAAAATTCCATCAATGACGGAGAATATTCGGTTAATGTGACCTCTGGTCACAGGTAATAATCTCAAGACCCACTCGGATAAACAGCGTTCCAGATTCCAGATAGTTTAGTTTAGTTTCCAGATTCAGTTAGTAGTAAAAAGATGTCACAGACAGTAATCTCAAGACTCGCCTGTTTAGCTTTGTTGGGGGGTGGAGGGAAATGTGGGATTGTTTTTTTGAATCACTGTAAAGAGCTTTGTGTTCCATTATTTGTCTGAAAAGTGCTCTATGAATAAAGTTTGACTGATTGATAGAAAGTCACACTCCCTCTGTCCACATCTTTAAACAGTCCCTGGACCAAACTCACGCCTTCGTAAACTATTGGAAAAATGTGTATTGTTAAACTACGGCACCAAAAACACAGGCAGAACATGCAAACAGGGCATTAAACCCCAGACCAGGCGCAGACATTTCTCACACAAGGCCACTTTATAAAACTTATTTTGAGCGGAGGACCACAGAGCGGCGGTTAATACAGTGACTCATTCAGGGAGCATTTTAGAGCTTTGAGTCACTGTATCTGGAACTGAATGTTTGGGCCTGTGTCATATTCCAGTGTGATACTTTCAGGGTCAAAGAGGTAGAAGCACTTATAACATCTGCAGTAAAGAGTATTTCACGTGAACATTTGGAATATTAGTCCTCGTCCTGTCAGTGGAGCAGTGGGTGATCAATAAAGACGCACCAATTTAGCCGTTTTAGTTCCGACACCGATCTTGAAATTATGGTTTTAAAAATCCGCCAATACCGATATCAACCTGTAGGCTCTTTTCACGCTTACAAACCAGGAAGATAAAGAAAACTGAGGTACGGTTGGAACTGTTGATGAGCCGGATATAACAGAACGCTACGACGACATGAAGGTGAAGAAAACTGGGACATTTTCTCATTTTTCCTTCATTTTGTCAGACTTACGACGGCGAACAGACCCCAAAGGAAGTCGTCGTTGCAGGTTTCCAAACGTCTTCCTGGTTTGTTTCTATACTAGTGCAGAGTCTGGAAACAGCATTTATTTATATTTACATTTACATATTAACACAAAGCTGGTCCAAAAGTGTGATGGAGCGGTTATTTCTTTGGCAAATTAACTCCAGAAGAGCTTTGTGCAAATAAAAATTAAAACATTATGAGAGTTACTACATCAGTTTATATGAAACCAGATATCTGATCTCACAAAACCTTCTCCAGTTCCCCAAAAGAATAAATTCCATGTACATTAAAGATCCTATATTACGTAAAATGACCTCTTGTGAGCTTTAAGTCGTGTTATAATGTTGTTTCCTCCTCAAAAATAGACCTGGAGTTGTGTTTTGTTTAAGAACGTAATAACAATAACGTAAATCTAGTGATATCGTATCGTCAAAGGTCTCACAATAATATCGTGGAGCATCACAATATATCGAATCCCAAGTCTCTTTGCTTAAATGAACAGTTCTGATGCAGAAATAGCTATAAAAACAGAGGGAACTACATAGACCATGATCCTTTGCTCCGTTTCAGTGCAGACGACATGAAGAAATAACTGTTCTAAGCACTTTGAAATCTTCATTCTTTGGATTAAGTCTTGTGAAGCATTTTTAGAGGAAAAAGGAGCAGATTCACACAAAATATTGTAATAAATCTGGTACAGTGAGATGTTTATGGTGAAAATATCGTACAGAGAGATTTGGATTTCGTTCCATCCCTAATGACAGTCTTGTTATTATCTAGAATATCGTAATATCATGAGCTTTCCCACGATATTGCAATAAATATCGTACCGCATGGGTGTCACAAGCTTTCATAATGTGGGGGGGACACAGTGCATTCTGGTGTATTTTAAATGTCTAATTTTACCTGCAAAAATCAACAAATTTTTGAGCAGACTTTGCCTCATGTTTGTCATCACAAATAAATCAATGATAGTTTTTATGCCATCATTGAATTTGGATGAAATACTAATATTAAGCTAGCTGATAACACTGACAAGCCAACTAACTGCAATAACATTTCCACCATAGTAATTTTGACTTACTTTCCGTTTCTTTGTCAGGAATTTCCTTATGTCCATTAGTGTCTGTCTGGGAAGGGAGCAAATATCAAAACACTGCTCATCAACCAAGAATACCTCCAACCACCAAGAAGGATCTCTTACTGTTAGCCTAAGCTAAAATAAGCAAACTTACTCCTAATATTTCATTATTCATTTGAACATTGATTTAACATAGGCTTAATTTTGAGGGACAGAACAAAAATAGGGTTTTGACAAAAAGCTGGATGGGGCTGACGTTACCTCCTTCGAGCAGCCTAGAAGCTAACTGAAGCTAACTGAAGCTAACTGAAGCTAACTGAAGCTAACTGAAGCTAACTGAAGCTAACTGTTGCACTGACGATTCACTTGCATGTGATGAGTTCCAGGCAACACATGCACAGACAGGAAACATAGAAAACCCGGAGCGGTTCGTCAGTGGTATGTGTATGTCTCAGCGATTAAGTGGAATGGATTGTTTTGGGAAACAACGCTGGATGAACTTTTTGCTGAGTCCAAGGCAACACGTGTGAGGGGGACATTCACATTGAATTGATGCGACGCCCATGTCGTACCGTGAGGTTCAGACTGTGACAATATCGTACCGTGAGACTTGGATATTGTTACACTCCTAGTTTTGTTTCATTCACACATGCTAAGAAACCCTGTATTATTAGTCTGTCTCCATCTCCAAAGCTCAAAACACTCTGTTCCGCCTTGGTAGTTTTCAAGTTAACAGCAAAAAACAGCAATTCCAGGGCTGAAATCTTCCACATTATTCTGGTAAAGGTGTGTGGAGTTTAAAAACACAGTGGAACTCAGCCTAAATATGCAGTTTTGTGTGTTAAACGTGAACAAAACCCAACTCCAGGTCTGTTTGGGACGAGGAAACTACACCACAGATCAGAAATAGTGTAATACGAACGCGTTAATACACCGTAAACTTCCAAAAGAACGTCCCTGATTGAAACTAGTCAGACCAACGCACGTACTACGACAATTTTTCACCAATTTCTGCATTTGAAAACTTTAATAATTGTATTCCAATGCTTTCGTTTCATTTTTCAGCGACTATAACCAAATCAGTAGTCCGTCCGTTCCGTTTTAACTTTTTAATGTTCTGGTTTTGAAAGCGCTCTCCCCCGTCCCAAACCCTTTACCGCGTATTTCTTGTCGTGTTTTCATCCGGCCTCTGATTGAAGTTTCCTTTTGCGTTTGACAGCTCTGACACCGGCCCGTGTAAACCAGCTCCACCCCCCCCCAGTCCCCAGTCCCGCTCCACGCCACCGCCGTAAACCACCTCTACCCATTATGTTTTCCTTGTCCTTTCTCTCTTCTGCGGCCAGATACGGACAAATATGCAGTCCCCCAGAGGGTGTGTGGGTCCCTGGCGGAGGTGTGGAAGAGGGGGATGAGGAGGAGGAGGAGGGGGGGACAGCAGTTGGCGTGCACGGAGCAGAGGCGCAGGCTGGCTAGTTAAGGACTCCTCACTCCTATCCTCCATCTGCTGGGGAGCGGGGCTGTGATTTGGTCTCCAGCAGAGCAGCAGAGCAGGGAGGAGAGAGGGGGGAGGAGGAGGAGGAGGGATGGAGGGATGGAGGAGAGGAGGAAGGGGAGGGGGGGGTCTGGTGATGGGGGGGGGGGGGGAGGGAAGGCTGGAGAGAGAGAAAAAAAGAGAGAAAATGCGGTGGAGTAGAGCAGAGAAGGGGGTCTGGTGATGGGGAAGAGGAGGGAGGGAAGGCAGAGGAAAAAAGAGAAAGTATGGATGAGAGGGGGAGGAGGGGGGTTGGTGATGGGGGGAAGAGGAGGAGGAGGAGGAGAGGAGGGAGCGCTGGAAAAAAGAGAAAGTGTGGATATGAGAGAGGGGAAGGAAAAGAGGAGGAGAGGAGGGAAGGCTGGAGAACAGAAAGAGAAAGTGTAGGGAAAGAGGGGGAGGAGGAGAGGAGGAAGGGAGGAGAGGGGTCTGGTGATGGAGGGAGGAGAGGAGGGAAGGCTAGAGAAAAAGAGAAAGTGTGGATGAGTGTGAAAGAGAAAAGAGAGAGGAGAAGGAGGAGAGGAATGAAGGCAGGAAAAAAGAGAAAGTGTAGATGGAGGGAAAGAGGGGGAGGAGGGAGGGAGAAGAGGAGGAGGGGGCCTGGTGATGGGGGAGGAGAGGAAGAGGAGGAGAGGAGGGAAGGCAAGAAAAAAGAGAAAGTGTGGATATGAGAGAGAGAGAGGGGGGAAGGAAAAGAAGGAGAGGAGGGAAGGCTGGAAAACGGAAAGAGAAAGTGTAGGGAAAGAGGGGGAGGAGGAGAGGAGGAAGGGAGGAGAGGGGTCTGGTGATGGAGGGAGGAGAGGAGGAGGAGAGGAGGGAAGGCTGAAGAAAAAAGAGAAACTGTGGCTATGAGAGAAAGAGAGAGAGGAAGGAGGAGAGGAATGAAGGCAGGAAAAAGAGAAAGTGTAGATGGAGGGAAAGAGGAGGGAGAAAAGAAGGAGGAAAGGAGGGAAGGGTGGAGAAAAAAGAGAAAGTATAGGGAGAAAGGAGAAGGAGGAAGGGAAGAGGGGGTCTGGTGAAGGGAGGAGGAGAGGAGGGAAGGCAGAAAAAGAGAGAAAGTGAAAGTGTGGCTATGAGAGAAAGGGGGGAAGGAAAAGAGGAGGAAAGGCAGGAAAGACAGAAAGAAAGTGTAGGTGGAGGGATAGAGGAGAGGCGAGAAGGAGAGGAGGAAAGGCTGGAGAAAAAGTGATGGAGGGATAGAGGAGAGGAGAGAAGGAATGTCTGGGGAAAAAAGAGAAAGTGTAGAAAGGAGGGAGAGTGGGAGGAGGAAGAGAGGAGGGCATCTGGTGATGGAGGAGAGGAGAGAGGGAGAGGAGAAAGAGGGCTAAAGGAGAGAAGGATGGAGGTCTGGTGATGGAGGGAGGAGGAGAGGAAGAGGGAAACCTGGAAAAAAGGAAAGTGCAAATTGGAAGGAGAGAGGGGAGGAGAGAAGGAAAGGAGGAAGGGAAGAAGGGATCTGGTGACGGAGGGAGGAGAGGAGGGAAGACTGGAAAAAAGAGAGAAAGAGCGGAGGAAACATTGGACAGAGAAAGAAAAAAAGAGGAAATAAGGTAATAAAACCAGCGCAGTCAAATAAAAGCAAAAAAACTGATAAATAAAAGCTTATTTTACAGATTTTAAATGTGGAAAAAACAGATTCAGCTTCATTTATAAATTTTCTCTGCAATGCAACATGTGGATTCTGGGTAAAGAAAAGGAGGAGTGGAGGAGACACAGACGGAGAGAGGGAGAGAGAGGGAGAAGGGAGGGGAGATATAGATAGAAATGAAAAGACTGCAAAGCTTTAAGTCTATTATTAGCTCCTGGCCCACATATATTCATATATCACTGGGTCTATGCAAAATCACAAGTCACCGTTCGCTCTACGGTGGATTTTGTCCCTATTTTGTCCCTATTTTGTCCCTATTTTGTCCCCATTTTGTCCCCATTTTGTCCTTATTTTGTCCCTATTTTGTCCCTATTTTGTCCCTATTTTGTCCCTATTTTGTCCCTATTTTGTCCATATTTTGTCCCTATTTTGTCCCTATTTTGTCCCTATTTTGTCCCTATTTTGTCCCTATTTTGTCCCTATTTTGTCCCTATTTTGTCCCTATTTTGTCCCTATTTTCTCCATATTTTCTCCATATTTTGTCCCTATTTTCTCCATATTTTCTCCATATTTTGTCCCTATTTTGTCCTTATTTTCTCCCTATTTTGTCCATATTTTGTCCATATTTTGTCCATATTTTCTCCATATTTTGTCCCTATTTTGTCCATATTTTGTCCATATTTCCCCGGGACAGTCCCAGTTTTGAGCCCCGTGTCCCCTGTCCCGGCAGATTTACCCAAAACCACTGATTTGTCCCAGTTTCACACAAGAAACGTCCCATTTTTGGACCAGTCTGATCCCTGCCAACAGCAAAGAGAAGCACAAACTGTCATTTGTTTAGGTAAAATACAGAAAAGCTGCTTAAAAACGACCAAAACGCGAAGAAAACGCGACTGTACCGACTCACGTTAGCGCCGGTTTTGCTTAATCACGCACTCGTTTCGCATTTTATTATTACCAACCACCACAAACCAGAGACGTGCCAGTTTTTTTATTTGGAAAATCTGGTCACTCTACCATCGTTCTGACCATCACAGTTAAACCTAAGTATCGAAAAGCAGATAATCGATACCAACATTAATATTAAAACTCGATTATTTGTTATTTGAACAAGAATCAGTACTAAAAAACGCTTCTTTAACAGGGAAATAATAAGTCGTTTGTGTGGAAAATCCCATTCTATTGTCTAAAAAGAGTCTTATTGTCGTTATTGTGGAATTAAAGGTGCATCGTGGGGGTGTAACGATATCCAAGTCTCGTGGTCTCATGACGTCTGCACTGAAACGGAGCAAAGGATCATGGTCTATGTAGTTCCCTCTGTTTTTTTGAGCTATTTCTGCATCAGAACTGTTCATTTAAGCAAAGACACTTGGGATTCGATATATTGTGATGCTCCACGATGTTATTGTGAGACCTTTGACGATACGATATCACCAGATTTACGTTATTGTTGGGTCCCTGGTGCATTGTGTAACTTTTCTGGTGGTTTGGGGTCCGTCACCTGCTTCTGTCCATCTGCTTTATTTATATTTATTCAATCACAGGTGGTTTTATAGCTCACAAATACCCATAAAACAACATTCTGACTGTGAACGGGGTCGCCTCTCCACAGATCTGACCTGTAACTTGGCCTGGTTGATGGATGCTCCACCAGAAAAGTTCCACAATGCAGCTTTAAACTCTGTATCGAGACAACACTAACTCCTATTGTAATATTTATGAGCAAAACGTGAGTGTGTAAATACATAATCTGCAATGAAACGTAATCAGATCGCCATAGCAACACCATAGCAACATATTATATTAAAGCCGGAATATGGAAAGTTCCTGGAGGAGGGTCGCTCTGCCTGGAATGTCGCACCGTTTGGCTTTAAGCTTATTAATTAAAGCTGCATTGTGTAACTTTTCTGGTGGAATGTTTGTCAAATCAAACGCTTTTCTCCACGGACATGTTATTTCTTTGTCTGTAATGTTCCACGGTACGGCATTAAGCCTTTCTATCGTCACGGAGACCAAACCGGACCGAGCTACAGGTCAGATCTGCGGAGAGGCGACGCCGCTCACAGTCAGAATGTCGTTTTTCCTGGGCATTTTTGAGCTGTAAAACCACCTGTGATTGAATAAACGTAAACTAGACCTGTTTAATGTCACACTGTGGAACATTCCAGGCAGAGCAAGGGCGTAACCATAGAAACAAGAACATGACGGACCCCCAAACCAAAAAGACGTGCAGTGGAGCTTTAAAGATACTTAAAAACATGTATTCACTTCTCTGCAGATCTGACCTGGATGAAGATAAGTTTAATCGTACATTACAAAGAAAAACAGGACTAGAAATGTGACACAGTGAAGCTTTAAAGGAGAAAAATGAAAAATATTGACTTTTTGGGTAAATCTGAACGAAATGCCGGGGTTAAAACTAACCGCACAAGCCGTTATTTATGGAAACAGACGACGCAAATAAACAAAAATGACATAATCTTACCTCTTCCTACAACAGGCCCATTACTGTTTGAACACTGTGACATTTCCACTGTGTTTTATTTTATAAAGACCAAAGTCACTCTTTGTGAACCACGTAAACATCTTAATATCCCTCAGTTCATTTAAATCATCTTTGTTTTCATATATCAAAACTCCTTGGTTATGTTTTTAGTTTGACTTTTTTATATTTATATGGATTATTATTCTTTTTTCCTCAGCTTGTTCTATTATTATTTGTTCCATTTGTTTATATCATTGTTAAATATATAGTATATATATAATGCATAGTCCATTTTATTTTTATAAATCAGGTGTGTGTGTGTGTTTTGTAACGTAAATCTGTAAGTTTTGTATCTGTCTATTGTTTTGTACTGTATTTTATTGTGTATTACTGATGTTTTGTGTTTTTTGGACCCCCTTGAAAACGATTTGGCGCAAAAAAAACCCCCACAAGAAATAGATATGAATCTGTATTTTGAATGAGTTTACTGTTGTTCTCACTACTCCCCCTGCTGGAAAAGAGAAAAACTTCCACTGGTCGCCCTTAAAGACATAAAGAAAAACTAATGGAAATATAAATAAAACACAACTGCATTCACCACCTTTAGTTCTCATTAAGACAATGAAACTAGCGCAAACAAATAAAAGTGAAAGTATCAGGAACAAAATGCTCCTGTAATGTATTTAGATGTGGAAAAGGCCAGTGTCTTTACTCCAACGCAGGTTCAGTCGTCTTTATGAAGGTTTTCTAATGTAACATCTGCACTATGAGACCAACAGCACTGAAACTCCAGCTCTGTGTGTAAAAATATTGAAATAATTTGGACTCTAAACGGCCCGAGCCGAGGGTTTGCCCCGGGACAGTCCCAGTTTTGAGCCTCTGTCCCTGCAGATTTATGCAAAACCACTGATTTGTCCCAGTTTTATACAAGAAATGTCCCAAGTGTCTCTATTTATGACCAATGTGACCTCACCCGGCTCTATAAAAGGACTAAACTAAGATCAAACCAGGACTACATCAGGTCTAAACCAGGACTAAACTAAGACTAAACCAGGACTACATCAGGTCTAAACCAGGACTAATCTAAGACTAAACTAAGATCAAACCAGGACTACATCAGGTCTAAACCAGGACTAAACTAAGACTAAACCAGGACTACATCAGGTCTAAACCAGGACTAAACTAAGACTAAACCAGGACTACATCAGGTCTAAACCAGGACTAAACTAAGACTAAACCAGGACTACATCAGGTCTAAACCAGGACTAAACTAAGACTAAACCAGGACTACATCAGGTCTAAACCAGGACTAAACTAAGACTAAACCAGGACTACATCAGGTCTAAACCAGGACTAAACTAAGACTAAACCAGGACTACATCAGGTCTAAACCAGGACTAAGCTAACACTAAACCAGGACTACATCACGTCTAAACCAGGACTAAACTAAGACTAAACCAGGACTACATCAAGCCTAAACCAGGACTAAACTAAGACTAAACCAGGACTACATCAGGTCTAAACCAGGACTAAACTAAGACTAAACCAGGACTATATCAGGTCTAAACCAGGACTAAACTAAGACTAAACTAAACCTAAACCAGGACTACATCAGGTCTAAACCAGGACTAAACTAAGACTAAACCAGGACTACATCAGGTCTAAACCAGGACTAAACCAGGACTAAACTAAGACTAAACCAGGACTACATCAGGTCTAAACCAGGACTAAACTAAGACTAAACCAGGACTATATCAGGTCTAAACCAGGACTAAACTAAGACTAAACTAAACCTAAACCAGGACTACATCAGGTCTAAACCAGGACTAAACCAGGACTAAACTAAGACTAAACCAGGACTACATCAGGTCTAAACCAGGACTAAACTAAGACTAAACCAGGACTACATCAGGTCTAAACCAGGACTAAACTAAGACTAAACCAGGACTATATTAGGTCTAAACCAGGACTAAACTAAGACTAAACCAGGACTATATTAGGTCTAACCCAGGATTATATCAGGTCTAAACCAGGACTAAAACAGGACTAAACTAAACCTAAACCAGGACTACATCAGGTCTAAACCAGGACTAAACTAAGACTAAACTAAGACTAAACCAGGACTGCATCAGGTCTAAACCAGGACTAAACTAAGACTAAACCAGGACTATATTAGGTCTAACCCAGGACTAAACCAGGACTACATCAGGTCTAAACCAGGTCTAAACCAGGACTACATCAGGTCTAAACCAGGACTAAACCAGGACTACATCAGGTCTAAACCAGGACTACATCAGGTCTAAACCAGGACTAAACCAGGACTACATCAGGTCTAAACCAGGACTAAACCAGGACTACATCAGGTCTAAACCAGGACTACATCAGGTCTAAACCAGGACTAAACCAGGACTACACAAGGTCTAAATCAGGACTAAACTAAGATCAAACCAGGACTACATCAGGTCTAAACCAGGTCTAAACTAAGACTAAACCAGGACTACATCAGGTCTAAACCAGGACTAAACTAAGACTAAACCAGGACTACATCAGGTCTAAACCAGGACTAAACTAAGACTAAACCAGGACTACATCAGGTCTAAACCAGGACTAAACTAAGACTAAACCAGGACTACATCAGGTCTAAACCAGGACTAAACTAAGACTAAACCAGGACTACATCAGGTCTAAACCAGGACTAAACTAAGACTAAACCAGGACTACATCAGGTCTAAACCAGGACTAAACTAAGACTAAACCAGGACTACATCAGGTCTAAACCAGGACTAAACTAAGACTAAACCAGGACTACATCAGGTCTAAACCAGGACTAAACTAAGACTAAACCAGGACTACATCAGGTCTAAACCAGGACTAAACTAAGACTAAACCAGGACTACATCAGGTCTAAACCAGGACTAAGCTAACACTAAACCAGGACTACATCAGGTCTAAACCAGGACTAAATTAAGACTAAACCAGGACTACATCAAGCCTAAACCAGGACTAAACTAAGACTAAACCAGGACTACATCAGGTCTAAACCAGGACTAAACTAAGACTAAACCAGGACTACATCAGGTCTAAACCAGGACTAAACTAAGACTAAACTAAGACTAAACCAGGACTACATCAGGACTAAACCAGGACTAAACCAGGACTAAACCAGGACTAAACCAGGTCTAAACCAGGACTAAACCAGGACTAAACTAAGACTAAACCAGGACTACATCAGGTCTAAACCAGGACTAAACTAAGACTAAACCAGGACTGCATCAGGTCTAAACCAGGACTAAAACAGGACTAAACTAAGATGAAACCAGGAATACATCAGGTCTAAACCAGGACTAAAACCAGACTAAACTAAGACTAAACCAGGACTACATCAGGACTAAACCAGGACTAAACTAAGACTAAACCAGAAGTACATCAGGTCTAAACCAGGACTAAACTAAAATTAAACCAGGACTATATTAGGTCTAACCTAGGATTATATCAGGTCTAAACCAGGACTAAAACAGGACTAAACTAAGACTAAACCAGGACTACATCAGGTCTAAACCAGGACTAAACTAAGACTAAACTAAGACTAAACCAGGACTGCATCAGGTCTAAACCAGGACTAAACTAAGACTAAACCAGGACTATATTAGGTCTAACCCAGGACTAAACCAGGACTACATCAGGTCTAAACCAGGACTAAACCAGGACTACATCAGGTCTAAACCAGGACTAAACCAGGACTACATCAGGTCTAAACCAGGACTAAACCAGGACTACATCAGGTCTAAACCAGGACTAAACCAGGACTACATCAGGTCTAAACCAGGACTACATCAGGTCTAAACCAGGACTAAACCAGGACTACACAAGGTCTAAATCAGGACTAAACTAAGACTAAACCAGGACTACATCAGGTCTAAACCAGGACTAAACTAAGACTAAACTAGGACTATATCAGGTCTAAACCAGCACTAAACTAAGACTAAACCAGGACTACACAAGGTCTAAATCAGGACTAAACTAAGACTATACCAGGACTACACAAGGTCTAAACCAGGACTAAACTAAGACTATACCAGGACTACACAAGGTCTAAATCAGGACTAAACTAAGACTAAACCAGGACTACATCAGGTCTAAACCAGGACTAAACTAAGACTAAACTAGGACTATATCAGGTCTAAACCAGCACTAAACTAAGACTAAACCAGGACTACATCAGGTCTAAATCAGGACTAAACTAAGACTAAACCAGGACTACATCAGGTCTAAACCAGGACTAAACTAAGACTAAACCAGGACTACATCAGGTCTAAACCAGGACTAAACTAAGACTAAACCAGGACTACATCAGGTCTAAACCAGGACTAAGCTAAGACTAAACCAGGACTACATCAGGTCTAAACCAGGACTAAACTAAGACTAAACCAGGACTACATCAAGCCTAAACCAGGACTAAACTAAGACTAAACCAGGACTACATCAGGTCTAAACCAGGACTAAACTAAGACTAAACCAGGACTATATCAGGTCTAAACCAGGACTAAACTAAGACTAAACTAAACCTAAACCAGGACTACATCAGGTCTAAACCAGGACTAAACTAAGACTAAACCAGGACTACATCAGGTCTAAACCAGGACTAAACCAGGACTAAACTAAGACTAAACCAGGACTACATCAGGTCTAAACCAGGACTAAACTAAGACTAAACCAGGACTATATCAGGTCTAAACCAGGACTAAACTAAGACTAAACTAAACCTAAACCAGGACTACATCAGGTCTAAACCAGGACTAAACCAGGACTAAACTAAGACTAAACCAGGACTACATCAGGTCTAAACCAGGACTAAACTAAGACTAAACCAGGACTATATTAGGTCTAAACCAGGACTAAACTAAGACTAAACCAGGACTATATTAGGTCTAACCCAGGATTATATCAGGTCTAAACCAGGACTAAAACAGGACTAAACTAAACCTAAACCAGGACTACATCAGGTCTAAACCAGGACTAAACTAAGACTAAACTAAGACTAAACCAGGACTGCATCAGGTCTAAACCAGGACTAAACTAAGACTAAACCAGGACTATATCAGGTCTAAATCAGGACTAAAACAGGACTATCCCATTTTTTTTACTAATCTGATCCCACCAACAGTAAAAAGGAGCATAAATTGTCATTGGTTTTGCCAAAATAAAAAAACCTGTTTGCAAATGACCATAAAACAATAAAGTGCAGCGACAGAAGCCTCTTAGATCATGACTGACACGAGAATCCACAATCTTACTCGCTCTTTTCCACAATTTTATCCATACCAACTGTGTAGAAATGTGAAAATCTGGTCACCTTATACTCGCCTGTTCTATAGCACAAGTATTAACAGGTTTAACCCCAAAATTCCTACATCTATAAGACGAGAAACACTGCATTTTAACATATACACACAGATTTTAGAATTAGAACAGTTTGAGCTTGAATTATAAGCACGTTTTCTTGAGTTTAATGGCACAATATGGATAAATATCTCTTTTGTGCGCCTGTAAACTTCTAAATTATTCGTATCAAAGTCCAAAAACGCCAAAGTAAACAGTTCTTCTGTTCCAACGCCGTATCTTTTGGCGCGTTTTCATTCCGGTGGCTGCTAATCTCATCCGCCAAAGCAAGAAAGATAGAGCGCTGATGTTTGTAAATATGTCCCGGATGCCTCCCCTCTCTCCTCTCCTTCGCCTCCTTCTTCTCCTTCTTTTTCTCTCCACCACGTGACCATCACCACCATCCAGCCCCCTCCTCTCTCCCTCCTTCCCTGCGCGCTCCTTCATCCTGTCAGCGTTTAAGCACAGATTCCACGTTGGATCCAGCCAGGAGACTTTTTTTCCCCCCCTCTACCTCTCTACCTCATCTCTCTCTCCTTCTTTCCTTCTCTCTCCTTCCCTCGCCTCTTCCGGGCCGCGCTTTGGGGACCTCGCCCGCCTTAAACGCTAGCTGAACCCTGGATGTGTGGTAATCTAACCGGCGTGGCCTACATCGGAGCGGGTTGGGGGGGGAAGGAGGAGGGAGAGTCCGTAGGTGCGCGGTGTAGCCATGCAGGGGCCCGGGTTGTTTACAGGCGGCGGCGGTGGAGGTGTTGGAGCGGAGGAGAGAGACAGCAGCCCCGGTATCATGGCTCCGCGCGTGTGTGTAGAGCACAAACCTCGGAGCCTCTGCATTATTGATGAGACACATTGTGATGTCAACCCAAGCGGAAGAGCACAGCAAAATGACTGTTAGCACCAAGCACGAGCGTGGCACGGGATCACTTAACGCAGGCAGGACGCGCGCTTCTAATTAATTGTCACTAGTTTCCCCCTCCGCAATATGCTTCACGTCCAGCAAATGTTGAAATTACGACGTGAATTTCTTTCTTTACGCGACAAAACGGGCCTTCCCTTTCCGAGTTTTGCCCCATAATCACGCGTCAAAACGCAAAATACGCGCGGTGCATACCTTAAATGTATGAAGCGTTAATTCGTTTCAAGGTGTACCATTGTTTAACGCGCATCTGATTAAAAAATTCAAAGCCTTATTATAATTTAACACTATATTCTCCTATCGATTTAAATTGCGAACTCGCGTCATTAATATATTTGCAATGTTAATGATCCTCATCAGATTTTATAGGGTAAAGTATGCATTTCCAAAGCATAAACAGGATTACCATTACAAATTCCGCTTCAAATCAGTCGTTATACGCGCGTAAAGGCTGATGTGGCAGTATTATGAGGTGTGTACGGCGTCTGCGTAAAACCGCGCTGAATATGGATGACGCTTCGATTCCAGGTGAGGCGGACGCGGCGTCGAACTTCACCAAATATTAACTCGCGGGATCGATGCGCGGGGGTCACGCATTTGCATATTTCTGACCGCTCGTTTGGCAGATGCAAAGGCCAGAAGGAACCCGCGCAGTTCAGTTTTTTTTGGGGAAGTTGACTTTACGTTGTTAATAGTGTTTGGTTTGTGCGTAAAATCCCCAAAAACGTCGCTCCGGTTTGATTTAGTAGAGATTTAACACTTAACAACAATATTTACCGTTTTAAAAAAGCATGAAAAGACTTAATAAGCGATTTATTCAGTGTGAATTCTGAATTATTTGGGTTTGTATCTACTTAAATAAGAGGAAATAGACCCTAGGTATATTCCTAAACCCCAATCTTCTCAATTAACGATTTACTCATTAGGAATTCATCACTTGCTCATGCTAATTAAGGCTAATTAATGAAGATATTATAAAGTGTTACCGGTATTTCCATTTTATTCTTCAGTGCTGAGGCTTTTTATCGCGCTCTATATTCCGAGTTTCGCAGTGATTTATTCACAAAGGCCAGAGCTCACCAAGCAATCCTCCTGGGAGCCGGTGGTAGCCATTTGGCTCTTGTAAACAACAAATCTCCGGTTTACACTAGAGGTTCTTTTAAGGTTTGGAGCACTCTCTTTTATCAACACTATACTGTACAAGGGGATTTTCGATTTAAAGTGACAATAGTTAGAATTGTCAACACGTTTTTGCAATATTTCGAGACACTTGGCCGGATCTTGCGCTCGTCTTAATTACCTTTAAGCAAGAACACGAACGCGAACTGAGAATTGAACCCGTAGCCTAACTTGAGAGGCCACTGGTGCTTTTGCTCGGCTTTCCCGGTTCGCGTGCGTGTTCCCGGTGCTGTGTGCGCGCGCGGAGAGGAGCGAGGTGGAATATTTAAATGTGTTGAGTTTTAATTGACGCTCTGAGTGCAAGTGGAGCTCACCAACGAGGAACAGCCAGCCCCCATCCACCGGCTGCCTCCGCTCCCCGCGCTCCCTGTGCCGCTGTGCTCCTCCGTGCGCGCAGTCTGCTCACGGATCCGCCGCGCACTGCCGCAGGTAAGACCGCTCTATATGCACCTTTGCACGGCTATAGGCGAGGGCTGGTTAAGGAATAGTTTATACGAAAAAAGAAAAAAAACAAAAAAACAAGGTGAACGCGTGTGATTCAGTGCGCGCTGCGTCTCGCCTCACACACCCAAACGGGCATGTGTTAATTTATTTGTCATGGTTGAAACGTGAGTCAACTTAATGTTAAATAATGTATCATGGGAGCGCCGGTGTAGAGTAAAAAAAAAAGACAAAAAAAAAATCCGTAGTATTGGTGTATAGGTTTGGTTTGGTTTGGCAAATGCAGCAAACAAAACAAAAAAACGGGGCTAAGATTTATGGGAAATGGAAAAGACGTTGCATTTCTTTAAAAACAAACTATTTATAATTACAATTTTGGCACACAAAATTTCTACAGGTTGAATTATTATTTGAAATTTCATCCCAACGGAGGATTCTAATAAAAGAGCTTTTTGCATATGCTTCAATTTGGCCTATTTAAAGCTTTGTGTTACGAGGCCATATGCTAAAACTATTTTTGTTAGCAATAACTGGCATCAATAATTAAACAGACACGGGTAAAATTAGCTGCTGTGGACGCGTTTTCGCCATTACGCGCCGCGGTAACAGTTAGAGATAGCCAACGACGCCGAAACGTAAACTGTACCTTCGTGTTGCGCATTATGAGCGGATTAAATGTGGCCTGTTTTGTTCGCTCCTCATGTCTTAATTGGAGCCCGGTAAAAGGGAATCGAACAACTGCAACACAAAGCGCGTGTCCCCTGAGCCCCCCGTGCGCGCACTGACACATTGTTAAGCCTCTTCAGTCAGACGAAGTGTCACCGCTGCGGGCTACAGCTCCACACACCCTTCGTTACGCGCATTACCGCCGCTACCGATGTCTTCATATACATACCCGGATATCTAGACTTTTAATTACGCATAGGATTTAAATGTGAAATTGTTCTTTGTGTGGGGAGAAGCGTGCGTCGTTGGTTGGTTAGGTAGTTGTTGTTGTTTTTTTTTACTCTCTAGGCCGTTTGGCACAGGTAAAGCCAAGTGTTGTTGGCACGTCTTTGGTGACACGCAATTGACCCGAGCGCGTTGGATCGTGATTTTGGCACCGCGGTAACCCCCGACACGTCCACACAGCTTATGTCCGAGAAGCAGCATCCATTTTTTCACCCCCTCGCTCCTCTCCTCACACCCTCGGAGCTGCTGGCTGCTATCATGGGGCCTCCAATTAAAACAACACAAGTTCGCGGTGGGGGCGGGAGGGGAGACGGGGAGAGGAGAGAGGGGAGAGGAGAGGAGGAGGGGGGCACGCCGGGTAATGTAACACGTCTTGAGATGAAGTGTCCACACACCTGCACTCCCCCCGAGCCTCCGTAAATCTATTAATAATGGCGGAACAAACCGGCGTCTCCCGTTATAGCCCACATAGCACTATTGTTTTAGTCCAGATCACCTCTTAAGGATGGGCGAGGTCTGTGAAGGAAAAGCGCCGCAAGAAAAGCTCCTCTCCCGGGCATGTTGTCACCGCACTCCGGACACAGGGCTCCAGGCTGCCCTTTTACTAACAGTGTGTGTTTTTCGTGGCCCTTAGACCTGACTGGCTTCTTTAATGCCACTCCACACATTAGGCTACCGCGGCTTGGGTCTTGCGTAAATGCAGAATTTTCACGCGTAAAAGACAAGATGTCTTTTTACGCACGGTTTGTTTTTGCATTACTGATTATTTTTGATAGTAATAGTGACTGCATTTTATCTAACATCAATTTTAAATATTTGCAGTTTGTTTTGGAGTGTGTGGATTTGATTAGGACAAGGTTTTAACTTTGCTTGGCTAGTGCGTAAAACCGTGCGTAATTGTACAATATTTGAGTATAGGTAATTGCGTAAAAGTGCATTTCTTATTTTTATTACTCGACATGGACAGAATATTTCTCGGTTTAGTTAACATGTATTTAAAACTATTCACAAGTGGGATCTTGGTCAAAACAGACTTGAGAATTAGCTCGAAGAATAAGATTTTAACTTGTACTGCGTGTTAAAATTTTAATATAACGTGCCCACGCCCTCTAACCAATCACTGATCACCTCTCCTCCCCAAACAATGTTCATACACGTGGTGCGTAATTTTAGAATAACTGCAATTTAATGAAAAGCAAATTAAACCCGTATTGAAATCGCGCCTGTTAATTCGAAAACCTCAGGCCCAAATTGAACAAATAAAGCGGTCTTAAAACGAGCTGTGACAAACATTACATTTCTATTTCAGACTGTACCCATAAAAGAGTCTCTTATTAAACACGGAGCGTATTGTCTGCGTCTGTCCCTCGCCATAAATGTGGGAATAAAAGTAATGAAAATGTCAATAGCGTAAAGCAGTAGTCCAGTTTTCGGAGGGGCAGAGTGACAGTTCTTTGTTGCCGAATAGAAAGCAGCGGTGATGGAGTGAGCGCGGGCATGACACAGGCGGAGGAGAGGAGAGAGAGAGCGAGAGAGAGAAAGGGAACTCCTCCTACCGAAATTATTCAGACTGGGCCGAGCTGCTCTCTTCACAAATAGGACACGGATCTCCAACGCAGCCAGTCCCAATCTGACCTCCGAGCACCGCGGACCCTGGCTGCGGGAAACCGGGAGAGAATTCCCCCAGAAAACTAACTTTGACTCGGTTATTAGCGGCGTAACGAAGCCCCCTCCTCTCTCCATCTCCCCGGCCTACTCCTCGCCTTTTCGGACTACTGCGGTTGTTGTTTTTTTGTTTTTTTTCTTCCCCAGAAGGAGGTGGACTCTATCCGGGAAGCAGGGACGCTGGTGTGTACTTCCATGTTGTAGCTTTTCCCGTGTCGCTTTTGTTTGCAGCCCGGAGGTGAAGCAGAGTTTTGGGGCACGTCTCTGGCCGCGCTGACGGGAGAAGGGGCGCAGTCCGCAGTGACAGTTATATGGAAGTTGTGGGCTGCAAAACTGAGAGAGGCAGTTGCACGTTGAGCACCGGAGCGGACAGGGCCATGCTTTTCCACGGGATCTCCGGGGACCACATCCAGGGGATCATGGAGGAGATGGAGAGGCGATCCAAAAGCGAGGCGCGGCTCACTAAGGGCATGCAGATCAACGGCAGGGAGACGGTAAGCAGCGCCGACGCAGGCCGCTCCCGAGCACTCGGATCCGGGGGAAATACGCGAGGATCCCTGCCCCGTGTCTCTGTGTCTTGGCCCAGTGTGTCAACATACCGACGATTTTATAGCCCGCGTTATTTTTGTAGCTATAACCAGATAATTAACAACGCTTGTATTGTGATGACCTGATTCAGTTTTTGCTTTTAAAATACGCGATTTCACTTTGGAAATAATTTTCACAAATAAATCCAACGTAATTAGGCCTCGCGTAAAATGTTTGAATATTTAAACCAATAAACTTACTCCTTATTTGCGTTGTCACTATCAGAATAATTACCTGGACAATTGTAGTATTTTATAGTATATGTAGTAACGTGAGACTGTGCGTAATTAATCCATTATAATATCAGTGTTTAAATGTATTTTAGTAATTACAGCAAATGTCTCATATCGTCTCTCGTAAATTGGGTTGTTTATTACTAACATTTTATGAAATATTTAACGTATGAACAAAAATATTATTCCTGAGTTAATGTTTTTAAACCAGATTCCACGCTGTGTGTTTGATTCTACTTGGATCGGCGTGTTTTCCTGCCTGTCGTTTTATTGTCCTGTTCATTTATTCAAAAGTCAATGTGTGTCCAGAGCTTAACGCCGTGGCACTGATTAAAAGTCGTGCGGTTATAGATTATCACGCGGTGGGTGTAGGTGGCCTCTCGCTGTGGTCTTTGCTCGGCTCTCACCCGTGTCTCTGGCGCAGACCATGCCTTCCATGAGCCCGGAGAAGCCCGCCCTGTGCGCCGGCTGCGGGGGCAAGATCTCGGACCGATACTACCTCCTGGCCGTGGACAAACAGTGGCACCTCCGCTGCCTCAAGTGCTGTGAATGTAAACTGGCCCTCGAGTCCGAGCTCACCTGCTTCGCCAAGGACGGGAGCATCTACTGCAAAGAGGACTACTACAGGTAAGAAAAAACACGGTGCAGCTCCGGGTACAGAAAGCGCTCACAGATTTTACTGTCACAAACCAGAAAAGAGCCACTGTACGTCGTGCGTAAAGAGGCCTAAGGTTTTACGCATTTACTGTTAATTTAATTCAGCTCGATCTTTATTAAGAACATACAGCATCTTGTTCATAGCTTCTAAATATGAATATTGAGTGAGTAGAAATTATAATTAATAAATATATATAGTAATGCACATATTATTGAGACGTGAAACTACATTTACACTCACAATAATTACGTATTTCACGATAATCTTTGTGCTTAGAAATTGGTGTTAAATCTGATTTTTAAAAATATTAGAAAACCGATTTTTGCATAGGCCTATGTTTTTCATGGTCAAATAAAAGAAAAATGCAATAAAAATTCTAGTAAAAATAAAACTGGTTAAAGCCTTTTTTAGTGTTTACAGTCGCGTTTGTGTGGAAATAGAGAGTGTGTTGCGTGGCCCGGCGTGGATCGGTTTCAGGATAGGTGAGGGTCAGCGGTGCACGCCCACGTTTAGCACGGGGTTCACGCACGGGTTCACGCGCACGTTCAAAGGTATTTGGACACAAAACATACGACGCACGTGTTAATGGCTTGCGAATTGGAGCATTTGACGTCAACATTAACACCAAGGCTTCCATCGCCTCCAAACCCATCTGCGCGCGGCCCCGTTTTGGCAAAAAATGTTTTCTATTTTCTCAATTAAAAAGACGTGAGAAAGACTGACAGCCACGTGTCAAAGCCGCCGTGGTGGCTGGGGTTTGGCGGGTCCAGTGTCCAATTCTGAGCCTTTTTAAACGACCAAATAGCGCTAAGTTTTGATTGAAAACGTCAAAATCTCACTGAATCCTCATTTAAAATGACCAAATCTCACTGAATCCTGATTTAAAATGACCAAATCTCACTGAATCCTGATTTAAAACGTCAAAATCTCACTAAATCCTGATTTAAAATGACCAAATCTCACTAAATCCTGATTTTAAATGACCAAATCTCAATGCATCCTGATTTAAAATGACCAAATCTCCCTGAGTCCTGATTTAAAATCTCCAAAATGTCGTTATTTAGAGCTAAGTACGTTAAAGTGTTCTAAACAGATGAGTGCACAGGCCTGCTGCTGGTAACAATAAAACATTACTGGCATGAACATGAGGCAGTGTGTGTTGTGTGCTGCCTTGTCTCCGTCATGAAGAATAACTGAAGCAGACATGTTCGTACGTTTATAGTGGACCCATTAGAGTTTGGCCGTGTCCTCTCCCGTGCGTCTGTCCTCACTGTGCCTCTGTTCCAGAAGGTTCTCCGTGCAGAGGTGCGCGCGTTGCCACCTCGGGATCTCAGCCTCGGAGATGGTGATGCGCGCCCGGGACTCGGTGTACCACCTGAGCTGCTTCACCTGCACCACCTGCAACAAGACCCTGACCACGGGAGACCACTTCGGCATGAAGGACAGCCTCGTGTACTGCCGCCTGCACTTCGAGACGCTGGTGCAGGGCGCCGACTTCCACCAGCAGATCAACTTCGCGGAGCTGGCGGCCAAAAGCGGCGGTCTGGCGCTGCCCTACTTCAACGGCACCGGGACAGCGCAGAAGGGCCGGCCGAGGAAGAGGAAGAGCCCCGCGATGGGAATAGACATCTCCAGCTACAACACAGGTGAGACCCGAGGATATTTCGCACGGACGAGGCTGGAGTATAACGTGAAAAAACGTGTAAAACTAATTAATACATTATTATAATCCTATAGCTACACTACAGCCTTAAAACAGCAGAGAAAACGGCAAAAACGTAGTCATTTTGCATTAGGCCCTACCTTAAACGGGCTATTTTAATGAAATCATGTTAATGGGATTATATTTTCAGACAAATCTCTCTGTAAATATTGCCCAGCGACAGGCCTAATGCGTAAAAAGACCAAAAATCGTTTCTTTGATCAAATCTTGGCCACGCGTAATTGCGCATTTAATTAGAGTTGTGTTTAAATGTCCTGCTCCCTCACGCTAATTATTGAAATATGACCTTAACCTGCTCTCACGTGATAATTAACTCTAATTTGGATCATCATAATTGTATAGAAACTGTGTAACGCGAGTAAATGTGATATGGGGCTAATGCGTAAACGGCGCATTTAACTAAACGTGAAATCCAGTTTGGCGTGACCGTAGCTTTGATTCGGAGCAAGAAATACGTGGATTTTCGGCTAAATTAGGTTCGTGTTAAATGTAGCTTTCACCTAAAAACCAGGACCGGGGTGTGTGGATGTTCTGACGCGACCCCCAGCCCCCTCCCGCGGCGCCCTCATTCTGTTGTCCGCTTTGTGCGAATCAAACCACGGCCCGGAAAGTTGGTCACCGCGCTCCCGGTCAGTGGGGAGGAATAGGGGTAATCTGCGCGTTAATTGTTCTTAGTTAATTGGAGTTGACGTCGGAATCTCTGCCCCCCCGGAGTAGCCGCGGTCAGTTCACGTGTGAGACCGCGGAGAGAGGGGCCTTCCGCGGGGGGACGAGGCGAGCCGAAAGCCCCACTGGCTCCGAGCGGCGCGCTGTTGGACGCTCGGAGCAGCCAGCCGGCTCGTTCGTGGCGTAAACACAATTCAGAGACATTATGCAAATACGGCCGTTCTCATGCTGCTCCCGGTAGAAAAATACCAGGAAAATGCGCGCCTGGCAGTGAGACGTGCCTGACAGAAAAAGCTTAAAATAGCGTCATATGGTTAGTAGAGAGAATATTAATTCGTGGAGGATTTGAAAAGCATGGCTAGTTGAAATGTAAACTGATTATTACGCACATCACAGCTGTGTCCCGTGGGGGTTTTGACAGGCTCCGGGTTTACTATAGCGCAATATGTTTCCTATACCCAACAGAGACGCCTCTCTATAACACTGGAATTATGTAGACATTTTACTCGAACAAATTGTCCAAGTACAAACCCACAGAGAAAAAAAAAACAATAGAAAAACGAAGTAAAATGACCTAAATTACGAACATTGTACTTTAGATTCAACTTGACAAGTAAACTGTAAACTCATTTCTTAATTTCTTCTTCGTTCTAATTAGTGCAAAGAGTTATTTTTTCTTATTTTAAATATGGTAAGATGTGTTTTCATATTTTAAACACAAAAAGTCTTACATTAGTACATCGTTTTACTGAAATCGCGATGAAACTTTCTTAATTCAAGGAGTGTAATTCTAATAATATGACCAAACCGAATAGAAAACACATTTAAAAAAACCTAAATTATTGCTAAAAAGAAATGAACACACGTTTGATTAGATGTAGCATTGCGTATTTCTGACTGGCAGTGGACAGTGATGCCAAAATAAGCCCGAATAAACCCAAAAATCCACGGAGTTTAGCGTGCGTAAAAGCGTCCGGGAAAAGCCTGCGTGTGATTGTGGTTTCGCCCGGTGCTTGGCGAGTCTGGCCCCGTTTGTTTTCACACACGGGTCCCGGGGGAGAAGGTGCAGCTCTTACGGCGTCTGCTTGGATACAGAGACCCCTAGTGGGTACCAACTAGTCAAACAAATCTCTCCCCACCGCGCGAGATGCTCCTGTAACACCGTAAATACCGTGGAAATGCGCAGCCGGAGTGACAGTCGTGGTTTATGGCGCAGAGTGAACGAAATGAACGAAAGGAGAACGAAATGGTGGCTTTTTTTTCCAGTCACTATGATTATGTTTGTGAACTGGGAGCTTCATTTCTATGGGTTAGGGCCATTGCCATAGCGATTAGCAACAATTAAAACCAAAATATTATGGATTTTGATTGCGTTAAAGTCCTCAAAATGTGGCATATAAACCGGACACAGAAAAGACAAGATAAAAATTCGTAAATCGACAAATGTTCGTAGTTATGCAGCTAAAATTTTCAGCTAAAATTTTCCGTTTTAAAGCCGGAAAGTATCGGAAATCGGCTTCGAATCGAAACCGAATAATCGTGCTTAAAACTTAAAACTAAAATTCTCCATAAAAATCCAGAAACAACATGTTTAAAGCCTTTATTCCTCATCGATTCTTCTTGACGTTTATAGAAAACTGTGTAGCTATGAAATTTTCAAACATAAAATCGAAATTTCTTGACGTGCTTTCAGTCAAAGCCGCCATTAAAACATGCAAATTCGTTCCAAAAAACACAAAAACGGCATCGCAAATCTGCCGGGTTTTAGTATTGAATTAGCAGATATGTTCACAATTTAACATAAAAATCATAGCTACATAAAAAATAATCGCTGGAAAATTCTTAAGGTGGTTATTTTGAGCGATTTCGCGCGTTAATTTCCATTATCCCGCAGTCACAGCCCTGGATAGTGTTTGTGTTGCATTCTTCATATAAAACGCTGAGCCAATGTTTTGATGTTGGCGAAAACGGTCCGAGGTCAGCAGTTTACCACAAAACGACCGAGAAATCTATGCGTTCTTCGGCGTGGCCCTCTCCCCTGTATCCACTTTGAGGTTCAGAATGTAGTTTTTTTAATATATTTGCGAGCTGCGCGTGGCATTTAACGAAACAAGTGTTTAATCAGAGAAAGCGTTTAGTGTCTTGTTTTGTAATATTTTTAAAAGGCGGTCGTTTATAATCTAAAATCCAGGAGCAGGTCGTAATACCCAAACGTAATGCAGCCCTTTGACAAATGAGACGCATTAGTATCAGCCTGTGTACACACTCGGATATTATTATAGAGCGGATACGTTCTTGGAGCGAATATTGAAATTTTAGCTTCGGGATTCTCGACGGTAAACGCGGGAATAGACGGGTTTCGGTGGGTTTGTTTGTGGGTTTTTAAATGGGAGTTTTACAGACTTTTGGTCAAATTTAAGTCAGAATATTGAGGTGAACAGACGCGCAGTTTTACACTTTTACTCACATGTCGTTATGTTTGAATTTGATTGAAAATAGCGAGATTCTTTACGAAATTTGTGTTTCGTGCAAGACAAAATGGGAAATTAAGACGACAGTGTATTCAGTACATACACAGACTTTTGTATCGTCTGCAGAGATGTTCTAGAAATAAACCTGTGGAATCTGAAAAATCTAATACAACAAAACTTGAAATCGTAAAAAAAATATATATTTGAATATTTTGTTTAAATGAGGTTTCACATACAGCAGGTTTAGCACAGTTTTTTAATATATAAGAGTATAATTTTTTATAATAGGCATTCAATACATATTAACTTTTGTTTTGTCTGGAGAGAAGTTCTGGAAATAAACAGTAACCTGGAAAAATGTAACACAACAAAGCTTGAAATTTTGAAAAAATATTAGAATATTTCATTTAAATGAGAATTTACACTGAGTTTAGGACAGTTTTTTTTTAATATAGATTATAATTTTTGCAATAATCTTTCAATATATACTGACTTTTGTATCGTTTGCAGAGATGTTCTAGAAATAAATCTGTATAATCTGAAAAATGTAACACAACAAAACATGAAATCATAAAAATAGAATATTTTGTTTAGATGAGACTGAGTTTAGCACGTTTTTTATACATATAGTGAACATAATCATCATAGTCATTTGAAGGCATCTTAATTTATTTATTGTCTGCAGAGATATTCTAGAAATAAACCTGTATAATCTGAAAAATGTAACACAACAAAACATGAAATCGTAAAAATATATATTTTTGTATATTTTGTTTAAATGAGGATTCACAAATAGGAGCTACAGCACTATTTTTATATATATCAGAGTATCATTTTTTGTAATAATCATTCAATGCAAACTGACTTTTGTGTCGTCTACAAAGAGGTTCTGAAAATAAGATCTGAAAAATCTAATACAGTGAAACTTGAAACAGTAAAAAAATATATTAGAATATTTCATTGAATTGAGATTCACCTACAGGAGGTTTGACCCTTTTTAATACACACAGTCTTTTCTATGAACATAATTGTCAGAGGCATTTGAACACTGACTTTTTATTGTCTGAAGAGATGTTCTGGAAAACCGTAAACTATAATGTGCAGAATCTGAAAAATGTAATAAGAAACTTGAAAACATAAAAAAATTAGAATATTTCATTTAAATGAGATTAACAGAGAGGAGGATTAGCACAGTTTATACATATATATATATAGTATTATATAGTAGTAGTAGTAGTAGTAGTAGTAGTAGTAGTAGTGTAGTATATATAGTATTCAATACATACTGACTTTTGTTTAGTTTGCAGATATGTTTTTGAAAGGAAATGAATCACCTGCTTTAACTCAATGAACCAAAAGTGGATTTAAAACAAAATTTTATACAAACAAATCTTGCAGCATTGACGGAACTTCAAATAGTAAAAATATATTTGATTATTTTGTTTAAATGACGATTTACAGAGAGGAGGTATAGCACTGTTTATATATAGTATTTTTTGGATTGTTTGGATATTAAAATGACCCAAAAGTGCATTAAGATCAACATTTGTACCAAGGAAATCCTGCAGCATTGTCCAAACTCAAAATAGTAAAATAATTATTTTTTAAAAAGTGGTTTAAATGATGATTCTCTGACGGTTTGTAGCTGTTGGCAACGTTAACACTGGATTTTCATTTAAACTTGGACTATTTCACTTTATACTTTTTTGCTATTCAAAATGTTACTTTACAAAACTAGAATAGACCAGGACCAGGACCAGGACTAGGACTAGGACTAGATTAGGACTAAACACAGGACTGAAGCAACACTAGAGCAGGACTAAACCAGGACTAAACCAGGACTAAACCAGGACTAAACTCGGGACTGAAGCAGGACTAGACCAGAAGTAAATCAGGACTAAACCAGGACTAAACCAGGACTAAACCAGGACTAAAGCAAGACTAAATCTGGACTAAACCAGGACTAAATCCGGACTAATCTTGGGACTAAACCAGGACGAAACCAGGACTAAACATGGGACTGAAGCAGGACTAGACCAGAAGTAAATCAGGACTAAACTAGGACTAAACCAGGACTAAATCTGGACTAAACCAGGACTAAATCCAGACTCATCTTGGGACTAAACCAGGACTAAACATGGGACTGAAGCAGGACTAAAGCAGAAATAAATCAGGACTAAACTAGGACTAAACCAGGACTAAATCAGGACTAAACCAGGACTAAATCTGGACTAATCTTGGGACTAAACTAGGACTAAACCAGGACTAAACTCGGGACTGAAGCAAGACTGAACGTGGAGTAAATCAAGAGTAAACCAGCACTAGACATGGGACTGAAGCAGAACTAGACCAGGACTAAACCAGGAATAAATCAGGACTAAACCAGGACTAGACCAGGACTAAAACAAGACTAAGCTCGGGACCGAAGCAGGACTAAACCAGGACTAGACCAGGACTCAACTCGGGACTGAAGCAAGACTAAACGAGGAGTAAACCAAGAGTAAACCACGACTAGACCAGGAGTAGACTGGGAGCAGACCAGGACTAAACCAAGACTAACCCAGGACTAAACCAAGACTAAACCAAGACTAACCCAGGACTAAACCAAGACTAAACCAAGACTAAACAGGATCTAAAACAGGACTAAACCAGAACTAAACTTGGAACTGAAGCAGGACTCGACCAGGACTTTTAAAATGTGATAAAATTCCTATTAAAGACCTTTATATTTTTGAACGTTGTTGCTATCGGCTCATTCACAGAGAAGCTGTTTAAGAGGAATTAGCACGAAATTATCACTTTTTAACATTATTTAAATCAATTTTATATTTTTAACTTGAGCTTTTTAACTTCACTGCTACTCAAAAATTTCACTTTACTCAAAACTATTAAAATCCGATCAAATTCCTATAAAAGTCCTCAGTTTTTTTGAATATTGTCCTGCCTGTCCGTCCAAATTCGACTTTTTATTCTTATTTTTTTGTCCCGTTTGGTTAGTCTGAAACCGTTTAGTAATTAGAAATAACGTCATTTATCTGGGCCGATTTGAAAGCGCCGCTGCACCTCCACGCGAGCTCGTTTTTAGAGTCTAGACAATAGCTTTTGTTCACACGATGTCATAACTTTTAGCACGGGTAATTACAGAAGTGAGAATACAGATGTTTGACCTGATTCGTCATTATCGCGGCGAGATTAAAGGGAAGAAGAATGTTAAAAATGAAGCGTTTTTGACGAGTAAACAACGGAGAAATGTCTTTTTTTCCAGGATAGTTTCAAAAAGTGTTCAGCATTTGTGGATTTTTGTAAAACAGTTCTTTAAAAATGTCGTCTAAACCATAAATGAACACTGGATGAACACTGCTCTGCATCTGAAAAACATATTTAAAAATAATGTTGAAACCTATAAAAAAAAATAAAGCTCTGTGCACTTTCACACAACGAGGACTAGACCAGGACTAAAGCAGGACTAAACCAGGTCTAGACCAGGACTAAAGCAGGACTAAACCAGGTCTAAACCAGGACTAGACCAGGACTAAAGCAGGATTAACACAGGACTAAATTTGGGACTGAAACAGGACTAAAGCAGGACTAGACAAGGACCAGGCCAGGACTAAACCAGAGCTGAACCAGAACTAGACTAAACCAGGACTAGACCAGGGCTACAACAGAATTAGACCAGGACTAGACCAGGACTAAACTCTGTACTGAAACAGGACTGAAACAGAACCAGGACTAAACCAGGACTAAACCCTTAAATTGGGATTAAACCAGGACTAAAC
Organism: Odontamblyopus lacepedii; assembly: GCA_034769755.1. NCBI lineage: Eukaryota > Metazoa > Chordata > Actinopteri > Gobiiformes > Gobiidae > Odontamblyopus > Odontamblyopus lacepedii. Next base: position 37,019,779 of record CM068350.1, read on the forward strand.
CAGGAAAAAAAGGACTAAACTCCAGGACTAGGACTAGGACTAGATCAGGACTAAACCAGGAGTGAAACAAGACTAGATCAAGACTAGACTAGGACTAGACCAGGCCTAAACCCTACAGTCAGGATTGGACCAGGACAAAACCAGGACTAAACAAGACTAAACTTTGGACTGAAGTAGGACTAGATCAGAACTAAACCGGGACTAAAGCAAGACTAGATCAGAACTAGACCAGGACTAGATCAAGACTAGACCAGGACTAGACCAGGAATAAACCCTAAAGAAGCAGGACTAGACCAGGAATAGACTAGGACTAGCCTAGGACAAAACTAGGACTAAACCCTAAAGTCGGGACTAAACCAGGACTAAACCAGGACTAAACCAGGACTAAACCGAAACTAAACCAGGACTAAACTCTGGACTAAAGTGGGACTGGATCAGGACTAAACCGTGAATGAAGCAGGATTAGATCAGGACTAGACTAGACCGGGACTAAACCCCGAAGTCGGGACTGAAGCAGGACTAAACCAGGACTAAACCAAGACCAAACCAGGCCTAAACAGGACTAAAAAGGACTAAACTCTGGACTCAAGTAGGACTAAATCAGGACTAAACCAGGACTGAAGCAGGACTAGATCAGGACTAGACTCTGAACTGATGCTGGACTCAACAAGGACTGAAATTGGGACTAAACCAGGACTAAACCGGGACTAGAAGAGAACCAAACCAGATATGAGACTTTTACGGGCTTTAAACCAGGCTGTAACATCGCTGCTTTGTCATTAACTCTGTTTTCTCTCTGAATTATTCACGCATGTTGAGGGATTCTCTCCTCTTTTGCATTTAAGCCTCGAGTGCTCAGAAAATACCCGTTTTCACCTACCCCCCATCTCCGCCCACAGCTCTGTACTTAGTTGTGATTATTCTAAAAACAATCAGACACTTTATAGCTCATGTATATGAGGTAAAAAATGTCACATAACCATTTTTCAACCATTAAAGTAAGAAAATGAAGATCTGCAGGTTGCTGTGTCAGATCTACAGCTTTGAACATGAAGTCAGTGTTTTTATTGAGTATAAACTGTAACATATGCAGATTATTTTGCATTTTGTTCATTGCAAACTTAAATATTGATCTAAAACAGCTTAATAATAGAGACACGTTCACTGACTTCCTGTTTAAAATTGTTAAAGTGACAGGTCCTGACTTCTTCATAGTGGAATTTCATTGCAGCAAGCGACGTGTTCTTTAAATCAGATTCTAATCGATGCGAAAACTCGAATCGAAACTAGATCCTCGTTTTTCGCAGGTATCGATACTGAAAAAGTCACATTCACAGAAGGAATGAAGCTTTCCTGAAGCTTTAGAACGATCTGGAGCAACAGAACAAGTATAAGAGCAGATAGACGAGTATACGCCCACAGACCTGGTTTAGACCTGGTTTAGACCTGGTTTAGACCTGGTTTAGACCTGGTTTAGACCTGGTTTAGACCTGGTTTAGACCTGGTTTAGACCTGGAACACTGAGGAATTACACAGATATAAGACCACATTGGAATGTACTTTAACTTTAAGTACTTTAATGTGGAAAATCATAAATAAAAAAACATATTTCTTCTATATTTTCTTCCTCCACAGGCTGTAAAGAGCTATTTTTGAGCAAAAAAACACCTGTGATTTAATAAAACACAGTGTATTTAACTGTAATGCCGCACTGTGGAACCACAACAACAAACTCAGCCAAGTTAAGATGATTTGACTTCACAACGTTCACTCTCAAAATATGAAAATACAACAATAAAACAACAACTCTTTGCACTTTGAACAAAAACAGAATCTAATGTTGCTTAAATTATTGAATTATTTCGGTAAATTCAACTTGAGACGTAAAATGAAGTAAAATGTTTTTAATTTCAGTCATTTTAACTTGCATAGGTGCTGCTTTTTTCTCCACAGAGGCAAAGTTACACAGTGTAATGTAATGTTATCGTGACAAAATACTAAATAAAACCCATAATGCATCAGTGTTTTTTCTGTCCAGAGGTTTGAAGGAGTTATTTTTGAGCAAAAAAAACACCTGTAATTGAAAACATCTCCATGGAGACGATCGTGTGGACGCTTCATCGGCAAAGTTTGGATTAGACAAGAAAAAATAAAATATAGAAATAAAGTTACACAGTGCATCTTTAACAAATGAAAGGATTTGAACACTAAATAAGACCCATTATTCATCTGTGAATTAAAAAAAACACCTGTAATTTACTGTATTGTATTACTGTAATGCCGTACTGTGGAACCTGCACATCTCCATGGAGACAGTCATGCATGGACACCGCATCAGCAAAGTTACACAGTGCATCTGCAACAAACGAAACCACTTGAAATGTTAATAGTGTGACAAAATATTAAATAACCCATAATTAATCCTTTTCTCTCTCCACAAAAAACTCAAATATAATAATAATAATAATAATAATAATAATAATAATAATAATAATAATAATAATAAACATATTTGTTCTATATTTTCTTCCCCACAGGCTGTAAAGAGCTATTTTTGAGCAAAAAAAACACCTGTGATTTAATAAAACGCAGTGTATTTAGACCAGAACTAGACCTAGATTTATCTGGACACAGCAGCTCACAGCATTTCATAATAACAAAGAGAAATGTTGTAATAAAATCTACAGAAGCAGCAAAATAGCAAGACACTGATGTCAAATAAGGCAGAATTATATAAATAAATGTATCCAAATCAAATATAGAAAAATATAGTTACACAGTGCAGCTTTAATGAATTTGAAATGTTAATATCGTGACAAAATACTAAATAAAACCCATAATTCTTCCTTATTTTCTTCCCCACAGGCTGTAACGAGACACTTTTGAGCAAAAAAAACACCTGTAATTTAATAAAAAGTCGTGTTTTTAGCTGTAATGCCGCACTGTGGAACCTGCCAAACAAAACAATAACATCTCTTAGACTTAGAGTTAAACCGAGATTTATTTGGACACTTTTTATCATAACAAAGAGAAATGGTGGAATAAATTCTACATAAGTAGCGACACAAATAACAACATCGAGCCAAGTTTTGACTTGAATTAAGAAAGTTTGACCAGGATTTGAGTCAATTTCACTTGATGAGTAAAAAGATCTGCCAATGAAATGAGACTTTTTACTAAAAATCAGAAACAAAACCAAATGTTGCTTGAATTAAGATAAAAAACACTTCTTCCACTGGCAGATCTTTTTACTTGTCAAGTTGAATCTGCTCAAATAAAGTCAAATGTTCTTAATTTAATTTAATTTTAACTTATCTAGAGATTGTGTTTTTCAGTGTGGACTTAGACTTAAATCTAAACTTAAATCCAGAACTAGACTCACAGAATATTATAATAACGAAGAGAAATGGTGTAATAAATTCTAAATTAGTCGCAGCTCTGCAAATTTCTCTGATCTGGCCAAGATTTATAAAACTTATATCAGGTTTTTCATCTTGTTTTCAGATTTATTATCGACTTACCAGACCAGAAACTGCTTCACAGCGAAAAGGCCCATCAAAAAATAAGAAAAAAAATACACATTTTGAGGTAAAAATGCCGTATTTTAAGTGAAATTTTCTGCCAGTGCAGTAAGAAATTTTCACTTACCAAGTTTTCTTAAAACAAGACGAAATATGAATCTTGTTCTGAGCAGAAAACACGAGTTTTAAGTATTTAAGTCAAGATTTTTCACCTTATTGGTTTGAGCAGGAAGTTAAAGAGGCTGAACCTGGCTTCACATATCAGCATCAGCAACAAATTACTGTAAAGATTCACAGATTATCGTCATTAAATAAGTCCACACTGGAAAAAAAAACATATCTAGATAAGTTCAAATGACTTAAATTAAGAAAATTTTACTTTATTTGAGCAGATTCAACTTAAACAGTTAAATAATCTGTGTTTTTTTTCTTAATTCAAGCAGCATTTGGTTTCGTTTCATAGTTTTAGTGCAAAAAGTCTCGTTCCACTGGCAGATTTTTTTTACTCGTCAAATGAAACTGACTCAAATCCTGGTCAAACTTTCTTCATTTAAGTTCTAACTTGGCTCGATTTTGTTATTTGCCGTGTCGCTACTCATTTGTTATGATAAAATGCTGCGAGCTGCTAAACAGGTTTAAGTCTAAGGGATGTTATTGTTTTGTTTGGCAGGTTCCACCGTTAAAAACACCACTTTTTATTAAATTACAGGTGTTTCTTTGCTCAAAAATGTCTCACTGCAGCCGGCGGGGGACGAAAATACAAAAGAATTATGATTGTTCTTTCGTCTTTTGTCGCGATATTAACATTTCAAGCCTAAGGGATGTTTCTTATTTTTCCGACAGGCCGATTTTTGCGCCGATTTTAAGCGTTATTATCCCGACAAAACACTAATCCACCTGTTTTGTTTGTTTTTTTTTGGCGTTTTTTTTCCCCCCTTCCTCTCTTTCCCGCAGGCTGCAACGAGAACGACGGCGAGCACCTGGACCGCGAGCAGGCGTACCCCCCCACGCAGAAGACCAAACGCATGCGCACCTCCTTCAAGCACCACCAGCTCCGCACCATGAAATCCTACTTCGCCATCAACCACAACCCCGACGCCAAGGACCTCAAGCAGCTGGCGCAGAAGACCGGCCTCACCAAAAGAGTTCTGCAGGTAAGACGCCGACCCCCCCCCCCACCCCTCTGCTGCCCCCTACCCCGCCCCCGCCCACTCCCCCCACCCCCAGCATGCCACGCCCATCGCCAGCCATCTCAGACCATCACCCTTTTGTTTTAACGCTCCACTTACGGTCCATTTATTAACGCGACTTTCCAGAAATGAGAAGGAAAAAGAGTGCGTTTATACAGTTTGTTTTTTGAAGGGGGGTTTGCAGTTTCGACTCTTTCCTCTTGGGCTCTTAATGTTCATATTTGTGATAAAACTGTAGAGTTATCTTGAGTTTGAGGTCAAAAAGTGCAAGGCCGTACTCATTATTGGAGTTTTATGTTTGGAGATATGTAGTTTTGTACAGTTTTATGCTGTTTGGGGAAAGCAAAAAGCCAAAAAAAAAAAAAAAAGAGCAGGTTTTTATATAGAGAATGCGCTGGATTTAACCCAATCCGCATTCGTGTTTTGCCAGTTTTTACGCTCATATAAACGAGCAAACTGGCCCTCAATTAGTACATTTTTGTGTTAGCAATTAGGCCTGTCACGATAACACATTTTGAAACGACAATTCACCAAAATATTGAAATTTTAACGTGAAATTTTGACATGAAAAAAACGAAAGCACAGATTTCGATTTTGATCTCGATTTCGGTTCTAAACGTCCGTGAGCTGTAAGTAAAGGTGCGCTGTGTAACTTTTCCGGTGCGTCGTTTCCACGGTGACGTTATTTCGCCTGGATTCTTCCACCGTATGGCATAAAGGCCGAATTAGGGGTCAGATCTGTGGAGAGGCGAGCCCACGTTCAATAAGAAAACGTGTTTTTAAAGCTTTTTCGTGTCTTTTTTTGAGCAATAAAACACTTGTAATTGAATAAACGCAGCGTATTTTGCGTATTCTGTAATGCCATACTGTGGAATTTTCCAGGCAAAGTAATCGCGTCGCCATAGAGACAGTCATGAGTGGACACCCCGTCTGCAAAGTTACGCAGTGCATCTTTACCAAACAAAACACAAAGGACTCGTAGAAGTTATTTATGTAAAGCTGCACTGTGTAACTTTTGGTTTGGGGGTCCGACGCCTGCTTGTTTCCATGGATACGTCATTGCTCTGCCTGGAATGTTCCGCAGCGTGGCATTAAGCAGCTCTACTTTACGTTTATTCAACTACAGGTGTTTTTTTCGCTCAAAAAACGTTTAAAAAAAACAACATTCTGACTCCGAGCGGCGTCGCCTCTCCGCAGATCTGACCCGTAACCTGGTCCGGTTTGGTTTCCGTGGAGACAGAAAGCTTTAATGCCGTACTGCGGAACGTTCCAGATCAGGAAAAAACACTAAAATTCCAGGGAAAAGTTACACAACGCAGCTTTACCTTTCTGCAGCTTCAAATCTTATCATAAAGTACAGAAAAATGCCAAAAATCTCCCCTAATACTGCAAAGAAAAAGTACAAAAGATAAATATTTACACGTAAAAGTATCATGACAGGCCTGTAGTAGTAGTTGTAGTAGTAGTAGTAGTAGTAATAGTAGTATACAGTAGTCCTGATTTGTACTTTTGTCGTTAAATTGACCAAAAACAGTAAAAGACCACATTCGGATTGGTTTGCAGGTTTGGTTCCAAAATGCACGAGCCAAATTCAGAAGAAACGTTTTGCGGCAGGAGAATGGCGTTGATAAGGCGGATGGCTCCTCTCTAGCTCCGCCCTCGTCCGACAGCGGGGCCCTAACTCCGCCCACCAGCGCTGCCACGCTAACAGACCTGACCAATCCCTCTATCACTGTAGTCACCTCCGTCACCTCTAGTTTGGACAGCCACGATTCGGGGAGCCCATCACAGACTACTCTCACCAACCTTTTCTAACCAGCTCCAAACCCACCACTTTTTACTTTGATTTCATTGTTTTTGGGGGTTTTTAAGCTCCCACCTCACGCAAAACGGACTCCTGTGAGCTTTAAGACGTGTTTTAATGTTGTGATCGGCTCGAAAACGGACCTGGAGTTGGGTTTTGTTTTCGTTCTCACACGTTTGAGCGACTCTTTATTATTAGTCTGTCCGCATCTCCAAAGCTCGAAATGCTCCGTTCCACCAATGGTAGTTTTCAAGCAAACATCTACTTTTTTTTTTACCTTTTACACTGCGAAAGAGCCAAAATTTAACATATAAACACTTAAATCTACGCTCCGTTCCACCTTGTGATGTCACGAAGTGGTAGTTTTCAAGCGAACATCTGCTTTTTTTTTACCTTTTACGCTGCGAAAGAGCCAAAATTTAACATATAAACACTTAAATTGATCAGAAAATGACGTAAAAGTAGTGAAATGATCGGTCCACGCAGCATCATTTTTGTTGAGTTCGGTTTTTAATTAATTTTTGGGTGCAGAATCCAAAACTAATCTCTCACTAACACTATTCTGAGTGACTCTTTATTATTATTCTGTGGGCATCTCCAAAGCTCAAAATACTCTGTCCCACCTTTACTTTTTTACCTTTTACACTGCGAAAAAGCCTAAATTTAAGATCTAAACACTTAAATCTATGAGAAAATGACGTAAAAGTGGTGAAATGATCTGTCCACGCAGCACAATTTTTGCCGAATTCGGTCTGACAGCGATTTTTAACTAATTTTTTGTGTGCAAAATCCAAATCTGATCTCAGTTTTTCTCCGTCACGTCAAGTTTTTGAGCTATAGGATCCTCGTTTTCTTAAATCTATGAAAAATACTGGACTTAACAGATACGTGCTCGTTATACAGACAATGAAATATGAAAGAAACAGGCCTGACTGTGAAGTTTATTTAGCACTATTCTGTTTTTTTTTACAAAGGATTTGGCTCCTGTAGTTGTTCTGTAATAGTCCCGACGCACAAACGCCTCGTAGCTGTAGATGAGTCCAGTCGTAATCAGCTGCACGTCTCACCACAGAGAAGCAGTGGAATTTTGCTTATCTGGAGGAGAAAAACCGTGGAGAAAAAACTTGACGTTGCTCAAAAAACTGGAAACAATACATCATGACACGTCGTTTTAGCAATATTTACATTTGTACAAACACAAAAAGTGCATAAAGTTCCAGATTAGTTCCTCTCCCTTTTTTCCAAAGACGATTTCCTACATAAAAGTCAAAAGAGGCAGTTACAAAGTCAACATATAAATGGCACAAACTGTTTCTTAAAGCTTTCCAGCACAATTAATACAATCTTTTATTTTTTATTGTCCTTCGTGAGAAAGGTTAGTTTAATCAGCATAAAAATCGAACTCAACAGAACATTTTCGTTTCATTTTACTTAAAATAAACGACCTCTAGACTCAAACGAAACCGTCTCTGGTCTAGTACGTCGCTAATAAATAATAATACATTTTATTTCAAGGCGCTTTTCTACTACTACTTCACTCAAGGACCCCGTACAAAGACGATTTAAAACAGGAAATCTATAAAATACAGAAGAAAGAAATTAGACAAAGCAAAACGAGTAAAAATGGACGACCAGAAAGGAGATGGATCATTAAATAAATCTGAAAACAAGACGAAAAACCTCATAGAAGCTTTAAAATCTTGGCCAGATCAGAGAAATTCGCGGCGTGGTTCAGTAAAGATCTGCAAATTTCAGCGCATGATTCCAGTTTAGTCTAATTGTTTGGAGTTTAAAAACACACTTTCTGAGGTACCGCTCGTCGACGTCACGAGGTGGAACGGAGTTTTTTTCAGTTCGAGAGACGAACTCGGCCTAAATGTGCAGGTTTGTGCGTAAAACGAGTGAAACGAAACCCAACTCCGGGTCTGTTTGTGCCGAGGAAACATTAGAACGTCAGAAAACGGCGTAATATGGGATCTTTATTTGACTTTTTTTGAATCCAGCCGAGACAGAGAGCTGTTCTGTGCACGAGGACGCAGCCCCATTGGAATCCTTTTAAAAAAACTGTAGCATTTTTGGAAGCGCACGGCAGCCATCTTTGTAGTTTTTTGTGTTTTTTTTTTATTATTACTTTCTTACTCCCATTTCCAGACAGACGGACAGTTTTAATCATCGTCATGGACTCACTCTAAACTTGAAGCTTGTTTGGGAAAAAATTAAAATATTTTAGCTGGCTTTATTTGTACAGAGCCCTTCCTAATTTATGGTTTAAAATCGAGAAATCTTATAAAATTATTCTGAATATTTTTGAAATCTGTAATTGTATGCACTGTGTTAGCACTATAAATTGAAGGATTTTGTTCTGTTTTGAAATCATTTAGGGAAACTTATGTAGAATGTGCTGTAAAACTCAACTTTGAATCCTTTTTGAATGTTTTTAGTCCAGAACAATATGTGAAAATCGCAACTGTGAGGAAAAAAAATTGTCAATTCAGTCAAGAAAACCTGCAGAAATAATTTGAAAATTCAGTTCAATCTGGGCATTTTTTTCTGAAAACATCAAAAAAAAAAAAAAAAAAAAACTCATCAGACAACTTGCATTTTTTCATAGCTGCACGACATCCTGCCCAGAATTTTATTTTTATTTTTTGAATTTTTTGATCTATTTTTTTGCTCAGGGTAACAATGTGAAAAAACAAGGGACTTAGTGCTGCAAAGGTTTTGAGCTGGAAATCTAACCTCAGATACTTTTAGTTGAGAAAAATGGGGGAAAAAAATAATTTTCCTTTTACATTTTATTATTTCTGCCACTAAACAAACCAAAAAAACGTTATATTTTGGCTGGAAAATTGTAAATTCTCGACTGGACGATGTTGCCTATCTCACTTCTATACTATGTGCCTTAATGCTAACCTTGGGAGAAAGTTCAGGATTATATGTTCTCTGTTACGACATTTTCGCCTCACTAGAATTGTACTTTTTTTGCAATTTTAATTTTACGAAACGTTTTTTTTTTTTGGTTTTGTTTTTGTTTTTTTCCTTCCTGGTGTGATGCTGTTACGAGAGTGGCCACAGGGGGCAGCGATGTCAGGTTGCACTCTTTCAAAACTAGCCCAGAATTCTATGGATTTTCATGTTAATAGTTGGGTACAGTGTTTATCAAGATTGTCCATGTTTTTCCCTGTTTCTTGATACAAAAAAAATGGTGTATACGAAATCCCCTCTTAAATATTTATGGACCAAACGGTTGTTATATATAAAAATTTGTGTGAATAAAAAATAATTTGCTTTTAACAAAAAAAAAAAAAAAAAAAAAAAAAAAAATCCCAGGCTTTATTTCCTCATTGCCATTTTATTTCCGTAATTTTTTTCCCTTTTTTTCTGCCATCAACAAACAAAAAACACTCATGTTTTTAATTTACTTTAATTTCTCTCTCCTATTTTGACGATGTTTATGGTTTTTTGATTGTAATGCCCCATGAATTTGCATCTATAATCCCTGTAGTCAGAAACCTTTTTAATGCATGGCTTTACAAATTTTGAAATCGACACGAATGCTTATAAGAATTAACTCAAAACGCATAACATATATACTTATTTCTTGATAATTTGAATATTTTTAATGCTTATATCGGTAAAAATTCCAGCTTAAATTTGATGCAAGAGCCAGTAAAGCAGGTTCTATCTGTAGTTAATATATTTTACTCTACCATTTCTTTCAGGGAGAACAATTCTTGGGGCATTACAGCCATACCACATCCAGAAGTTTGAAAATTCCCTAAACTATTAAGAGAATGGATGCCAATTCCTCACCATTGAAGACAACACGTTAGAATAAACATAACTTTTCTCACTTTTATCCATTTTTGAACCCATGACTGACCAAGAACTGCCGTGTAACATGATGACGATGCTCAGTGTGCTCAGACTTATTGTATGTTCATGACAAAGATGTGATTTCTGGTGGTCGGACGAGTCTTAAAACACATGTGAGCGACTTTCTCCCAATGCTTTGCTAAAAAAAAAAACAGATTTCATAACGCACACGCACCCCGACGCACACACACACCACACAGATACCGGCCAGGTTTCTTTTGAGTATGATTTTTCCAAGTTTTCCTCGGAGATCGGAGACGAGGACAGAGAAGAGGAGGACGGTCTGGGAGAGAAAAAGGAAGACGGCGACGACGGCGAAAGGGAGAAGAAAAAAAAGGAAAAAAAAATGCGGGAAAAATGATTAAAAAAAACCAAAAAAAAAACAACCCCCACAGAGATAAAACATTGTCATTCTGCATGCGACTCCATGGCGGTGTTGGCGTTTTCTTAGAGGTGTGTGCCATTTGCGTTTGATTTATTGTACCAGTGGATGTCAGATGCCGAATAAAAAGTGTGAAAAATGGCGTCTCTCGTGAGCAGTTACAGCTTCGCAAATGTCGCACGGAGAGAAAGAGGAAGAGGCGAGGAGGAGGAGGAGGAGGAGGAGGACGACTACAGGCTTATTTGTGTTCTGACATTCACGGCGCCGCGGAGGAGACGAGACGACAGAGCAGAACTTTGTCGGCCGTGAAGTAATGTTACAGTGTGGAACTTTATGTGTGTGGCTCCGGTTCACGTGGCGACGGGGCCCTGTGAACTGATCGTCGTGTAAAATAAAACCACAGGGGTTCGGGATTCTCAGGTGGAGCAGTGTCCGTCAAATGCTTTTTTTTCCTTTTCTTTTCTTTTTTTTCCTTTTGGAGATGTTATCGCTTTGCCTGGAATGTCCCACAGTACGGCTTTAAACCTTCGTACCTACACAGACACCGATCCGGACCAGGTTACAGGTCAGATCTGCGTCAGAATGTGGTTTTTTTGAAGTATTTTTGAGCAATAAAACCACCTGTAATTGAGTCAACGTGAAACACACAGCGAAAACTGGAGGGTTAAAATTTCAGGGTAAAATATTTCAAAAAGAAAAAGTGTTATTTTAACTATTTGAAAGTTAAATTTTGGTTCGAGTTGCGGTTATTTGCCGGAGTTGATACGGTTCACTGGAAAAAACAATATCTACGTAAGTTAAAATGACTTAAATTAAGAATATTTTACTTTATTTGAGCAGATTTATCTTGATAAGTGAAATGATCCGCCAGTGGAGTAAGTGTTTTTCTCTTTATTCAAGCAATATTTGATTTTATTTCTTATTTTAAGTGCAAAAAGTTGTTGTTTTTCTTATTTTAAGTGGAGCAAGATGTATTTTATGTATTTTAAGTACAAAAATCTCACTGCACTGGTGGATAATTTTACTTGTCAAGTGAAATTTACTCAAATCGTGGTAAAACGTTCTTGATCCAAGTCATTTTAGCTCGACTAGATTTAGTTTTTTGCAGTGTTGGAGTTAAATCTGCTTCCCCTACACTGTAAACCCGAATAAATCCAGCTCCCGGCCACTTTCGGGCCTTTGGTCGACTCTGACCGGCCCGTTTAAGCTCATTTATAATTACAAAAGAAACATATTTTATAATTTGACCTCATGCATGGACTAAAGCTGCACTGTAAACCCGAGAACCCAGTCGATTACCTCAGTTGTTTAAAGTTGATGAACTTATAAGTCACAATCTTCCAGAACTTAAAAGATCAGATTTGCTGCTTGTACCTTTTCAAAACAGCTGAATTAAAAGTGCTAATTTAGCTCAACTCAAATATTTGCAGTTTATACGACTCAAAGTTTTCTGTTAAGGCGACTCCATCGTTGTGAAATTGTTTTGTATTTCAGCATGTGCTGCATAAATAAGTTTATTTTTAGATCATCCCAATTTGAAACAATAGAAATAACAGGACTTTTAATGACTTAACTCTACTAAGTTGTGCCTCATCTGTGGTTTTAGACCCACAATAGTTCACTTTAATCAAAAAATATTTGTCAAAATGACTCAAAAAGATGAACTTGCTACAGCAGCTTGACATAATTAAGTTAGCAGGACTGTTTCTAAAGCTCTGAGCACAACATCATTTATTTAATTACCCTGAACGTTCGGCTTTACATTGTAGTGTTAATTTGGCACCTCCCACTCACCAGAGAAGATCAGTTTGAACCAGTTTTCTTCATAATTTCATCTTAAATTAACTAAAATAAAGCATAAAAATAAAACTCCTCTGTGTGTTGTTTCGCTGAATCAGGACAATCCCACAAAGTCTTTTCCGTTTACTCTCAAAACCTAAATTTAACTCTGGATTTTTGGGGTTGAACAGGAACTTGGGTCCAGTGTTACTTCATTAACATTTCCAAAAATGTTAAATGAACTCTAGAACAGACTGGACTCGTATAAAAACTGAGAAAATGTTAAAACTGACTCTCTAACGCTCCACTTTTTGCGGTTTAATGTCACACTGTGGAACATTCCGGGCCGGGCAATGACGTATCCATGGAAACGAGCAGGCGACGGACCCTCCACGGGAAAAGTTACACAGCGCGCCTTTTAACTCTCATCTCTATGAAGCGCACAACATTTTATTCACGAGTTTAAGCGTTTAAGCTCCACCATTTTGAGGAAACGACACTATGAGAATATCCGGTAGTAAATTGTTAATCGCTATGGCAACAACACGAATAGTTTTACATGTTATTTTTCCTTCGGCGTGAGCGCAGGTTTAAGACTGGACGCGGTATTTGAAGAGATAAAACACATATACGTCCACATCTTGATGGAATTTGTTTGCGTTTCGTTGACAGATATAAAATAATGTCACAGTGCGGAACTTTAGGTAGAGTTTCGGTTCACGTGGCAACGCAGCGTCACAGGGGCTGGAGACGGGTCAGAGTCTGAGGTGGATTTGCTGTTTCACCGTCAGGTCACAGACGGAACCATGAAAAGGTGGAACAGAAAGAAAAACATCTACAACACCAAAGATAAGACTGAACTGGGACTAAACCAGGACTAAACCAGGACTAAACCAGGACTAAACCAGGACTGAACCAGGACTAAACCAGGGCTAAACCAGGACTGAACCAGGACTGAACCAGGACTGAACCAGGACTGAACCAGGGCTAAACCAGGGCTAAACCAGGACTGAACCAGGGCTAAACCAGGGCTAAACCAGGACTAAACCAGGGCTAAACCAGGGCTAAACCAGGACTAAACCAGGACTAAACCAGGACTAAACCAGGACTGAACCAGGACTGAACCAGGACTAAACCAGGGCTAAACCAGGACTGAACCAGGACTGAACCAGGACTGAACCAGGACTGAACCAGGACTGAACCAGGGCTAAACCAGGACTAAACCAGGGCTAAACCAGGGCTAAACCAGGACTAAACCAGGGCTAAACCAGGACTGAACCAGGACTGAACCAGGACTGAACCAGGGCTAAACCAGGACTAAACCAGGACTAGACCAGGACTAAACCAGGGCTAAACCAGGACTGAACCAGGACTAAACCAGGACTAAACCAGGACTGAACCAGGACTAAACAAGGGCTAAACCAGGACTAAACCAGGACTGAACCAGGACTGAACCAGGGCTAAACCAGGACTAAACCAGGGCTAAACCAGGACTAAACCAGGACTAAACCAGGGCTAAACCAGGACTAAACCAGGGTTAAATCAGGACTAAACCAGGACTAATACAGGACTAAACCAGGACTAAACCAGGGCTCAAACCCGGACTAAACCAGGACCAAACAGGACTAAACCAGGTCTAAACCAGGACTAAACCAGGGCTAAACCAGGGCTAAACCAGGACTAAACCAGGACTACATCACCAAGGTAGGTGCAGGACTGAACTTGGACTAAAATTAAACTAAAAACCAGGAATAGACCAGGACTAGACCCGGACCAAACAAAAGTCTACATCATCAGGGCTAAACTGAGATCAAACCAGAACTAACCCATGAATAAACAAAGACTAAACCAGGACTAGACCAGGACCAAACCAAAGTCTACACCAGGACTTAACTGGGACTAAAGCTGGAAATAACCCAGGACTAAACTAGGACTAGACCAGGACCAAACCAAAGTCTACACCAGGACTTAACTGGGACTAAAGATGGAAATAACCCAGGACTAAACTAGGACTAGACCAGGACCAAACCAAAGTCTACACCAGGACTTAACTGGGAACTAAAACTGAAACTAGACCAGGAATAAACCAGGTCTAGAACAGGACTAGAACAGGACTAGAACAGGGCTAAAATGGGACTAAAACAGGACCAAACCAAAGTTTATATCAGGACTTCACTGTGAACTAAAACTGAAACTAGACCAGGACTAGACCCGGACTAAACCAGGACTCAACCAGAACTAAACCAAAAGTAGACTAAGAACAAACCAGGACTAAACCAGGACTAGAACAGGACCAAGCCAATGTCTATATCAGGACTTCACTGGGAACTAAAACTGAAACTAGACCAGGACTAAACCAAGAGTAGACCATGAATGATTCAGGAATAAACCAGGACTAAACCAGGAATAAACCCAGACTAAACCAGGACTAAACCAGAACTAAACCAGGACTAAACCAGGACTAAACTAGACATAAACCAGGACTAAACCAAAAGTAGACCAGGACTAACGCAGGACTAACCCAAGAGTAGACCATGACTAAACCAGGACTAAACCAGGACTAAACCAGGACTAAACCAGGCCTAAACCAGGCCTAAACCAGGCCTAAACTCGACATAAACCAGGAATAAACCCAGACTAAACCAGGACTAAACCAGAACTAAACCAGGACTAAACTAGACATAAACCAGGACTAAACCAAGAGTAGACCAGGACTAACGCAGGACTAACCCAAGAGTAGACCAGGACTAAACCAGGACTAAACCAGGACTAAACCAGGAATAAACCATAACGAAAACACGAATAAAACACAAATAAAACATGAAAAAACACAAATAAAACAGGAATAAAACAGGACCAAACCAAAGTCTAAATCAGGACTTCACTAACTAAACTAAAACTGAAACTAGACCAGGACTAAACCAGGACTAAACCAAGACTCGAAAAGGACCAAGCCAATGTCTATATAAGGATAAAGGAACTAAAACTGAAACTAGACCAGGACTAAACCAGGAATAAACCAAGAGTAAACCAGGACTAAACCAGGACTAAACCAAGAGTAGACAAGGACTAAACCAGGACTAAACCAGGACTAAACCAGGGCTAAACCAGGACTAAACCAGGACTAAACCAGGACTGAACCAGGGCTAAACCAGGGCTAAACCAGGACTAAACCAGGACTAAACCAGGGCTAAACCAGGACTAAACCAGGGCTAAACCAGGGCTAAACCAGGACTAAACCAGGACTGAACCAGGACTAAACCAGGACTGAACCAGGGCTAAACCAGGACTGAACCGGGACTAAACCAGGACTAAACCAGGACTAAACCAGGACTAAACCAGGACTGAACCAGGGCTAAACCAGGGCTAAACCAGGACTAAACCAGGACTAAACCAGGGCTAAACCAGGACTAAACCAGGGCTAAACCAGGGCTAAACCAGGACTAAACCAGGACTAAACCAGGACTGAACCAGGGCTAAACCAGGACTGAACCAGGACTAAACCGGGACCTAAACCAGGACTGAACCAGGACTAAACCAGGACTAAACCGGGACTAAACCGGGGCTAAACCAGGACTAAACCAGGGCTAAACCAGGGCTAAACCAGGGCTAAACCAGGGCTAAACCAGGACTGAACAAGGACTAAACCAGGGCTAAACCAGGACTGAACCAGGACTAAACCAGGACTGAACCAGGGCTAAACCAGGACTAAACCATGACTAAACCAGGACTAAACCAGGACTAAACCAGGACTGAACCAGGACTGAACCAGGACTAAACCAGGGCTAAACCAGGACTAAACCAGGACTAAACCAGGACTAAACCAGGGCTAAACCAGGACTAAACCAGGGCTAAACCAGGGCTAAACCAGGGCTAAACCAGGGCTAAACCAGGACTGAACAAGGACTAAACCAAGACTAAACCAGGGCTAAACCAGGACTGAACCAGGACTAAACCAGGACTGAATCAGGGCTAAACCAGGGCTAAACCAGGACTAAACCAGGACTAAACCAGGACTAAACCAGGACTGAACCAGGGCTAAACCAGGACTAAACCAGGACTAAACCTGGACTAAACCAGGGTTAAATCAGGACTAAACCAGGACTAATACAGGACTAAACCAGGACTAAACCAGGGCTCAAACCCGGACTAAACCAGGACCAAACAAAAAGTCTACATTCGGACTACACTGGGCTCAAACCAGGACTAAACCAGGACTACATCACCAAGGTAGGTGCAGGACTGAACTTGGACTAGACCCGGACCAAACAAAAGTCTACATCATCAGGGCTAAACTGAGATCAAACCAGGACTAAACCATGAATAAACAAAGACTAAACCAGGACTAGACCAGGACTAGACCAGGACCAAACCAAAGTCTACACCAGGACTTAACTGGGACTAAAGATGGAAATAAACCAGGACTAAACTAGGACTAGACCAGGACCAAACCAAAGTCTACACCAGGACTTAACTGGGACTAAAGATGGAAATAAACCAGGACTAAACTAGGACTAAAACAGGACCAAACCAAAGTTTATATCAGGACTTCACTGTGAACTAAAACTGAAACTAGACCAGGACTAGACCCGGACTAAACCAGGACTCAACCAGAACTAAACCAAAAGTAGACTAAGAATAAACCAGGACTAAACCAGGACTAGAACAGGACCAAGCCAATGTCTATATCAGGACTTCACTGGGAACTAAAACTGAAACTAGACCAGGACTAGACCAGGACTAAACTGGGCTCAAATCAGGACTAAGCCAGGACTAAACCAAGAGTAGACCATGAATAATTCAGGAATAAACCAGGACTAAAACAGGAATAAACCAGGACTAAACCAGGACTAAACTAGACATAAACCAGGAATAAACCCAGACTAAACCAGGACTAAACAAGACATAAACCAGGACTAAACCAGGAATAAACCAGGACTAACGCAGGACTAACCCAAGAGTAGACAAGGACTAAACCAGGACTGAACCAGGACTAAACCATAACGAAAACACGAATAAAACACAAATAAAAGATGAAAAAACACAACTGAAACAGGAATAAAACAGGACCAAACCAAAGTCTAAATCAGGACTTCACTAACTAAACTAAAACTGAAACTAGACCAGGACTAAACCAGGACTAAACCAAGACTCGAACAGGACCAAGCCAATGTCTATATAAGGATAAGGGAACTAAAACTGAAACTAGACCAGGACTAAACCAGGAATAAACCAAGAGTAAACCAGGACTAAACCAGGACTAAACCAAGAGTAGACAAGGACTAAACCAGGACTAAAACAGGACTAAACCAAAGTCTAGATCAGGACTCAAACCGAGCGTGAACCTGCCGTAATGTTCGGTTTCAGACACAACACTCAGACTCATAACATTTAATATAAAACAGCAAAAATAAAAGACAAAATTGCCAAAATTCAGGTTTTTGTTGTAGTTTTTGTTGTATTTTGGTGAGTTTTCGGGTCTCGTCTGTAATCGGAATGATCAGGTTCCACTTTTGTGTGTTTTCCTTCTGGATTTTCACAGTAAAATCCGGCGTAAGCGACGGGAATCTGTCCCCGGCCCCATGTGGAGCTCGACGTCAGACTGAGGTAAAAGTGCTTTGCTCAACGGCCCCTAAACCACTGAGAGATTCACTGTTTTACACCAGACGGAGATGTGAACGAGTGGAAGGAGTGAGGAGGAGAAAGGGAAGGAAAGACGGAAGGAGAGAGGGAAGGAAGAAGGAGAAAGAGAAAGAGGGGCGAGAGATAAAGAGGGATTAGGGAGAAGAGAAGAGATAGTAGTGAAGAGAGGAGGAGGAGAGAGAGGGACAGCAGGAAGGAAGAGGGAGAGAAATAGGAGTAGAGGAAAGGGGGAGAAGAGACAGAAAGAGATAGAGGGAGAGAGAAGCCAGAAGAGAGAGAGGGGGAGAGAGAGAGAAGAGGGGGGAGGAGAGGAAAGAGATAGAAAGGAATTGAGAAGAGACAGAAGTGAGGGAGGAGGAAAGCGAGGGAGAGAGAGAGGGAGGGAAGAGGGAGAGAGAGAAAGACGGAGTTGAGGAAAGTAGGGAGGGAGAGAGAGAGATAAGAGGGAAAGAGGGGGAGAAAGAAGGAGGATATGGAAGACAGAAAAAGAGGGCATAGAGGAGAAAGAGAATTTACAAGAGAGAGCGGGAGAGAGAAGAGGGAGGAGAGGAGAGAGAGAGGAGTGAGAGAGAAAGAGAAAGAAGGAGAGATAGAGAGAGACAGGGAAAAAGGGAGAAGAGGGAGGAGAGGAAAGAGAAAGAGATGGATT
The DNA here is from genome assembly GCA_034769755.1 of Odontamblyopus lacepedii. Classification (NCBI taxonomy): domain Eukaryota; kingdom Metazoa; phylum Chordata; class Actinopteri; order Gobiiformes; family Gobiidae; genus Odontamblyopus; species Odontamblyopus lacepedii. Next base: position 37,038,623 of record CM068350.1, read on the forward strand.
AGGGAGAAGAGATAGAATTGAGGGAGGAGGGGAGCGAGAGACAGAGGGAAGAGGGAGAGTAAGATGGAGTAGAGGAGAGTAAAAAGGGAGAAGAGAGAGATATAGACATGAAAGAGAGAAAAAGGGAGTAGAGGGGAGTGAGACAGACAAGAGAGAGAAAGAAGGAAAGAGGGAGATAGAGAGAGACAGGGGAAAGAGAGAAGAGGGAGGAGAAGAGAGAGAAGGATTAGGGAGAAGAGAAAGAAGTGAGGGAGAAGGAGAGAGAGACAGCAGGAAGGAGAAGGAAGACAGAGCAAGAGGGAGGAGAGGAAAGAGATAAAAAGGGATTAAGAAGAAAAAGAAGTGAGGGGAGGAGGAGAGTGAGAGACACAGGGGAGGATGAGAGAGAGAGCGTGGAAGGGAGTAGAAAGGGAGAAGAGAGAGATACAGAGGGAAAGAGAGGGAGAGAGAGGAGGAGGATATGGAAGAGAGAGAAAAAGGAGGGGAGAGTGAGAGAGACAGGAGAGAGAAAGAAGGAAAGAGGGAGACAGAGAGAGATGGGGAAAGAGAGAGAAGAGGGAGGAGAGGAAAGAGATAGAGAGGGATTAGGGAAAAGATATAGAAGTGAGGGAGGAGGAGAGAGAGACATGGGAAGGAAGAGGGAGAGAGAGAAAGATGAGGAAGAGGAGAGAGAGAAGGAGGATATAGAAGACAGAGAAAGAGGGAGTAGAGAAGAGAGAGGAGAGGGAGGAAGAGAGAGACAGACATAGAGAGGGATTATGGAGAATAGAAGAGATAGAAGTGAGGGAGAAGGAGAGAGAGAGAAAGATGGGGCAGAGGGAGAGAGGAGTGCAAGAGAAAGAGAGAGAAGTAGGATATGGAAGCGCGAGAAAGGGGGAGTAGAGAAGAGAGAGATGGAGAGAGTAGAGAAGGGAAAGGGGAAGGAGGAGAGAGAGACAGAAGGAGAGAGAGAGTGATTAGGGACAAGAGAAGAGATAGAAGTGAGGGACAAGGGAGAAACAGAGGGAAGAAAGAGGGAGAGAGAGAGAGAAAGATGGGGTAGAGGAGAGAGCAGTGCAAGAGAGAGAGACAGAGAAAGAGGGAGTAGAGGAGAGAGGGAGGAGAGAGAGAGTATAGAAGAGAAAGAGAGAGAAAGAGAGGGAGGAGAGGAAAGAGAGAACGGGGCCAGTGGGGCTGTAAACAGACCAGTGCTGAATTCCAACAATGTGAGAAAACTGCAACCACTGGACTTCTAAATCAAACCCTCCTCTCCTCCCTCGCCTCCTCCCTCCTTCTTTACATCTGACCCCCTTCCTCCACCTCACCGCTCCATCCCTCCATCCATCCCTCGCTCCCTCCCTCTGCTGTGACAGGGCGCAGTGTAACCGAGAACGTAAACAAACGCAGCAAGACACAAGAGCTCGAGTTCACGGAGAGAAAGACAGAAAGAAAGAATGGAGGGGAAGAGGGAGAGGGGGATGGAGGAAAGAGGGGGAGAGGAGTGAGAAAGTGAAAGAGAGGAGAGAAAAAGGGGAGAAAGGTGGAAGGGGAAAGACGGAAAGGAGAGAGAAGGAACAGAAGTGAAGGAAAGAGTAGGAGAAGAAGGGAGGAGGATAGAGAGGGAGAAAGGTGGAGGACGAGGAGAGAGCAGGAACAGAGAGGAGAGGGACAAAGGACATAGGGATAGAAGGAGGAGGAAAGGAGTGGTAGGGAAGAGGAAAGGAATGAGAGAGAGTAAGGGAGGGAGGACAGAGAGACAGAGGAAGAGAGGAGAAGGGGAAGAAGGGAGGAGGAGAAGTGGGAGAGAGGAGATAGAGAAACGACTGAAAGATAGAGGGAGGAAGAGACGAGAGAGAGGGAAGAGGAGAGGAACGAGAGAGAGTAAGGAAGGGATGAGGATGGAGAAAGAGGAGAAGAGAAGAAGAGAGCAGGAAAAGAAGGGAGGAGGACAGAGAGGAAGAGGAGAGGAGGAGAGAAACGAGAGAGTAAGGGAGGACAGTGAGAGAGAGAGAGGAGACGGAGAAAGGACGTAGGGTAGAGGGAGGAGGAGAGGAGAGAGGGGAAGAGGAGAGGAATGAGAGAGTCAGGGGGGAGGGAGGATGGAGAGATAGAAGAAGAGAGGAAAAGGAGTGGAAGAAGGGAGGAGGAGAGAAGAGAGTGGGAAAAGAGGCAGAGAGGAGATGAAGAAAGGACGGAGGCATAAAGGGGGAGGAAAGGAGAGGTAGAGAGAGAGGGAAGAGGAGAGGAATAAGCTAGCGTAAGGAAGGGAGGACGGAGAGGTAGAAGAAGAGAGGAGGCGGAGGTGAAGAAGGGAGGAGAAGAGGAAAGAGCGGCAAAAGAGGAAGGAGGAGGAGAGGAATGAGAGAGAGTGAGGGTAGGAAGAGGGAGAGAGCAGAAGAGATGGAGAGAGTAGGGAAGAAGGGAGGAGGACAGAGAGGGAGAAAGAGAGGAGGAGAGAGTGGGAAAAGAGGAAGGAGGAGAAGAGGACGAGAGGTGATGGAGAAAGGATGGAGGTATAAAGGGAGGAGGAAAGGAGAGAGAGGGAAGAAGAGAGGAACGAGAGAGTAAGGAAAGGAGGATGAAGGGAGAGATAGGATGAGAGGAGTGAGAAAGAGCTGAAGAGAAGGAGAGAGCAGGAGAAGAAGGGAGGAGGAGAAGAGGAGAGAGGAGACAGAGAAAGGACGGAGGGAGAGAGGGAGGAGGAAAGGAGTGGTAGGGGAGAGGAGAGAGAGGAAAGCGGAGAGGAACTAGAGTAAGGGAGGGAGGATGGAGAGATAGACAAGAGGAGGAGGAGAAAAAGGGGAAGAGGAGGAGAAAGCAGGTAAAGAGGGAGGAGGAGAAGAGGGAGAGAGGAGAGGAATGAGAGAGTAAGCAGAAAAGAAGAAGGGAGCAGGACACAGAGGGAGAAAGAGAGTGGGAAAAGGGGAAGGAGGAGAAGAGGGAAAGAGGAGACGGAGAAAGGACTTGGAATAAAGAGAGGAGGAGAGGAGAGAGGGGGAAGAGGAGAGGAATGAGAGAGAGTAAGGAAGGGAGGATGAAGAGATAGAGGCAAGAGGAGGAATTGGAGGAGGAGGGAAAGAAGAGCGAAAAAAGAGGGAGAGAGGAGACGGAGAAAGGACGGAGGCATAAAGGGAGGAGGAAAGGAGAGGTGGGGGAGAGGAGTGAGGGAAGAGGAGAGGAACTAGAGAGAGTAAGGGAGGAAGGACGAAGAGAAAGAGGCAAGAGAAGGAGGAGAAGGAGGGGAAGAAGGGAGGAGGAGAGAAGAGAGCAGGAAAAGGGAGAGAGGAGATGGAGAAATTACGGAGGCATAAAGGGAGGAGGAAAGGAGAGGTTTGGGAGGGGAGAGAGGGAAGAGGAGAGGAACAAGAGAAAGTAAAGAGAAGGTAGGACGGAAAGATAAAGACAAGAGGAGGAGAAGGAGGAGAAGAAGAGAGGAGGAGAGAAGAGAGCGGGAAAAGGGAGAGAGGAGATGGAGAAAGGGAGGAGGAAAGGAGAGGTAGGGGAGAGGAGAGAGGGAAGAGGAACGAGAGAGAGTAACGGGAGGAAGGACGAAGAGAAGGAGGCGAAGGAGGGGAAGAAGGGAGGAGGAGGAGAGGAGGAAGGATCGCACAGTCTGTACAACATCACTTCTCTGTGTCGACAAGAATTCCAGGGGCAGATCCGTGGAGCCGCTGCTCTGACCGGATCATCGTATCACTCCGTTTTTATCCGTCCCTTTTTATCTCTCCGTTTTTATCAGTCTGTTATCGCTGCGATTCGGGAGGACAGAACATGTTTGTACGAGAAATGTTTCCTTTTCCTTTTCAGCTTCTGTTCTCGTCTGACACATGAGAAAAAACGTCGGTAAGTCTCGTCTTTCATTTAAGTTTTTGAGGATTTTTACGTAGTCGTCCCGAATGCTCCTGTTTTCTCCTTTAAATACAGGTTAAAGAGGAGGAAAAGGAAAGAAAAGAAGGGAAAGTAAAAAGAAAACACTTTTAAAATGATGCATTAAGATTGTAGTAAAAAGGAAATGACGGTGACACTAATATGAGTTAAGTATAGTGACTAAAAGTGTTTAAAAAATGGGGGGAAAAAGGGAAATTAAATAATAAATTGTCCAAAATGTAAATATAAACGGGCCTAATTTGGTTTTATTTAATTAAATTTGTGTGTTTATGTGTGTTTTGGGCAGTTTTGTTGTTTTAAATTTGTTCTATGTTTTGTTTTTATGTTCGTTATTGTTATATTCATGATCATCTTTAATAAAGGTTATTTTAAAGGCGTAGTGTGTAACTTTTCTGGTGAAGCGTTCGCTGCCTCGTCTTTTCCCCTCCCGAATGTTCCACGGTGCAGCTTTAAGTGATCCATCCGTCGCATTTATTCAAGTATTTTATTGCACAAAAATACAGAGAAAAACATGCATTCTTACTGTGAGCGGCGTCGCCTTTCCACAGATCTGACCTGTAACCTGTTTGTCTCCATGGAGATACGCAACTGTAAAATGAGGAACATTCGAGACAAACAGCAAAGCATCTTTACGAAGCAAAGTTACGAACAAAATCCCATTTTATTCTCGTTTCTTTCCACCTTCGTGAGTGAACTGCACCTTTTGAATATTCAGTATTGAACTGTTAATTGCCATGGCAACGGTAATAATAGTTTTACATTTGATCTTTTCTTCAGCACAGATTTAAGAACTGTATGTATTATATGAACAATATAGAAGTAGGGCTGTAACGATGTCCAAGTCTCACGATACAATATTGTCACAACATGAACCTCACGGTACGATTTTTATTACGATATCGTGGGAAAGTTCACGATATTACGATATTCTCCAGAATAACAAGACTGACGTTATAAAATGCTTTGACCAGTCATTTGGTACAACATTTATTGTCATTAGGGATGGAACGAAATCCAAATCTCTCTGTACGATATTTTCACTATAAACATCTCACTGCACCAGATTTATTAAAATATTTTGTGTGAATCTGCTCCTTTTTCCTCTAAAAATGCTTCACAAGACTTAATCCAAAGAATGAAGATGTCAAAGTGCTTAGAACAGTTATTTCTTCATGTCGTCTGCACTGAAACGGAGCAAAGGATCATGGTCTATGTAGTTCCCTCTGTTTTTCTTTTAGCTATTTCTGCATCAGAACTGTTCATTTAAGCAAAGAGACTTGGGATTCGATATATTGTGATGCTCCACGATATTATTGTGAGACCTTTGACGATACGATATCACCAGATTTATGTTATTGTTATGTCTTTAGTAACTACAGATGATTCACACCCAACCCTATATGCAGTAGAACACACTTTCTTTAGACAACAGAATGTGATTTTCAGCATTAAATTGTGGAACTTTCTTTTCTAGTCCCATATGTCCTTATATCTGTGAGATCCCTCAGTGGTCCAGGTCTAAACCAGGTCTAAACCAGGTCTAAACCAGGTCTAAACCAGGTCTAAACCAGGTCTGAACCAGGTCTGAACCAGGTCCATGTGCTCTTATATTTGTTCTGTTACAGCTCAAGATTGTTCTAAATTTTCAGGAAAGCTTCATTTTTGTCCCGTTACTGTGTCTTTTTAGTATCGATACCTTCTCAAATGAGTATGTAGTTCTGATACTAGTTTTAGTATTGTTTAGAGCCCGTTTTCTGATAACTTTGACCTCCCTGCAGTCTGTACAATATTTTCACCATATACATCTCACCGTACCAATATTTTGTGGTGAATCTGTGACTTTTTCCTCTAAAAATGCTTCACAAGACTAAATCCAAAGAATGAAGATGTAAAAGTGCTTAGAACAGTTATTTCTTCATGTCGTCTGCACTGAAACGGAGCAAAGGATCATGGTCTATGTAGTTTCCTCTGTCTTTTTTTTTTTAGCTATTTCTGCATCAGAACTGTTCATTTAAGCAAAGACACTTGGGATTCGATATATTGTGATGTCCACGGTATTATTGTGAGACCTTTGACGATACGATATCACCAGATTTACGTTATTGTCACGTCCCTAAAAAGCCATACGGTCATATTTCTATAACATTTGCATCTCCAATAATCAGACAGTGGAAGAGAAGCAAAAAAGTGTCTTGCCCAATGACAATGGCACAACACATTGCATTTCAAATCCAAATCTACTTTATTTCTACAGCACATTTGACAAACAAAGCAGTTTCCAAAGTGACCATAAAATGAAGACAACAAAATGGTAAAGTGCTCAAATGTGATCACAGCAATCCTAAAAAAAACGATAAAATCAGCAAAAATCAAATAAAAGCAACAGAAAAATCATAAAAATTGCAATAAATAAGTAAAATGAATAAAAGATACAGAGGAACACACAACTCACGCGGCGTTTGCGTTGGGATTTGTGGGTGTGGGGATCAAACCTGTAACCTGTGCGTGCTTCTGTGAGTCTGGTATAAAACATAATGAACAGGGGGAGGAGTGTAAACAGGCTGACAAATGTGCCCCTGTGGCATTTGCCCTGATGTGTCCTGTTTAATCACTTCCACTGAAAGAGTAACTACAATGACAAAGGTCAAAATGAGAAAATGTAACACGGTTCTGTCAGGAAATACCAGGTTATGGGATTAAACACTAAGACTGGGGACTAGACTCAATCAATACTGGGAGAAAATTAAACAAAACATACAGGACACACTTAAAGTAAAGATCCCTTTAAATTGTTTTAAACTGTTTTTGGGCAAACAGACAGAAATCAAAGGAACAAAAAAATATATGTGGAACGTTCTGCTGGTCACAGGCAAGAAAGCAGTAACCACACAGCAAAAAAGGCCTATCAAAAAATAAGAAAAAAATACCAATTTTGAGGTAAAAATGCCCTATTTTAAGTGAAATTTTCTGCCAGTGCAGTAAGAAATTTTCACTTACCAAGTTTTCTTAAAACAAGACGAAATATGAATCTTGTTCTAAGCAGAAAACATGAGTTTCAAGTATTTATGGCAAGATTTTTCACCTTATTGGTTTGAGAAGGAAGTTAAAGAGGCTTAACCTGGACTGAGTTAATATAAAAAGTGCTTAGAATAAGTTGTAATATCGAGATAAGATAAATCAGGATGGAATATCTGGAAACAAGTAGAAAAAATCTCATCTTATTTAGTAAAAAAATCTTCGGCTTAATTCAGGTCAGTTTAACTACGCTAGAAAATCCTTTTTTGTAGTGCAAAAAATGTATGAGTGACAAACTACTGGATGAGGAGGACTGGATTAATATTGTTGAAGATATTTCACAAATGGAAAGTGACACTTTTACATTAGAATTCGACGTATGAGGAGGAAAGACTTTATTAACACCCGAACATAAAAAAATAAGATAAAATAAAGAAAAATTAGTGATATTCCCTGTATGTTGCTCCTCAAATGTTCAAATATTAGTTTGTTTTTTTCTTGTTTTCTTATTTTTACTTTGTATTCTTAAAGGGAAAATGCTACAGTAGAGTGATATGTAAAGTGAAAGAAACCAAACATGTGAAAGAATGATGAAAAAAAAAGCTAATTGTTTGTGATTTGCAGCTGTCATCTCTATCTGATTGTCAATAAAAATTTGAATAAAAAAAAAGACAGGGGACCACTAACTTCACATAACATTAACATCATTATATTTAAAATTTTACAAAAAATCTTGGCTTTTTAAAATTATTTTTTCTAACTTAATGAACTATCTTAAGTTAGAAATTTAAAAAAAGACAAGATTTTTTTTCTTTTCTTTTTTTCCCCAAACGTAACCCTATGAACTGAAATCCAAACTAACGAGTGTACATGTTATTCTTGAGCTGACTGTAAATTTGTTTTCTCTCATGATTTTATATTTTATGTGTCAATTTTTTTGCGTCAATGCCAAAAAGAAGTCGAAAAGTCGAAAAAGAGATGGCGTCTCAAGGGACTTCCTGGTAAAATAAAGGTTAAATAAATAAAAAGTTGCGCAGAGGACTGGGCGGAGAAGTGCTCCCCCCGCCACCCCGACGGATAAAGAGGAAGACGACTGATGGACGGACTAACTATCCAACTTTTCATTCATTTTGGTGAAGTTTAGGCAAAAGAATAACTAGAAAATATGAAAATCAAACAAAGTTACATGTAAGATCAACAGGTCACGTATCATTGTCCGTGGAGTGTGTGTAACAGTCCCATTTTTACCCAGTAATTTTCTCCGTTGTGACGTTGCAGGCGGAGAACAAAAGTCACGAGTTCCGATGTTTCGAGATTCAAGATTCAAGATTTGTTTATTTGTCATATGCAGGTTTAACAAAAGGTCAATAACGCAACGAAACGCTCAGGATGAGAAGAACCGTTTGACTCGCTAAGATATTCAAGAAGTACTAACAGCAAGAGGAATATAGAAAAAATATAGAAAAAATATAGTAACTTTGTGCACATTTGTTTGATAATTCGTGTCAAAAGTCCCATTGTAGGTGCCTCTTTTTTCAACTAGTATTTTGTGATTGCTTTTTCCCTGAGCCCAAGATAATCCCAAACAGATGTGTGTCAGGTTTACTTTAATCTTCTAAAAAATAAAGCTAAAAAAACGACAGCTCAACTCAAAGGCCCAACACCGAGTACATTAGTTCAACCACCTTTTCCCAGAAGTTGATTTCGTAGCTATAAAACGATGATTTTTGAGCTATAAAACCACCTGTAATTGAATAAATGCAACGTAGAGCTGTTTAATGTCACACTGCGGAACATTCCAGGCAAGAGCAATGACGTATCCATGGAAACAAGCAGGTAACGGACCCCCGCAAACCAAAAAAGTTCCACCGCGCATCAGAAATATCCCCTTAAACACAAGACTTTTACTCATTTACTGTTTTCCTTTCTTCTCTTTTTGCGGTTGTTGTCGTCGATAGTTTCCATTTTATCGCCACCCGGTGACGTCACGAGGTGGAGCAGAGCGTTTTTCCAATAAAAAGTCCTAATTTGTTGATCTGCTAAAGGTGTAGCTTTTGAGTATTACCACTAAACCAAGTCTTTATTAGAAAAAACATGAAACCCTGTCACCGTCACAAATAATCCTGGACTAAATGTGAACACATGAATGGAGCTTTTATTCAGCGTTAAAAACAGAGGTGTCGGGATCAAAGCGTCGCTGCGTAACAGAACGGACCCCTGCTGATGTGATCACAGCCACGGGAGCAGAGCGTGGACGTGAGTTATGATCACAGAGACACAGGGAGGCTCGGGTTTGCACAGTGTATAGGGGCAGATAAGTCTACACATCTGCTTTTTTTTATTCTAAACATGCACACGTAGGTCAAACCCTCCAGCTGAGATAGTCCCGCCCAAGATCTGGAGGTGGTCCCACTGCTCCTGACAGGTGTAACCCAGACACACTGAAGAATGGGTCAAATTCAGAGGACACATTTCCCCACGAGGACAGTAAAAGCGCACAGCTAAATGTTCGTAGCTGAATCTGGTCTCAACATGCAGTTTCTAGCAATTTAAAGTGCACAGTGAATGGGATTTTTGAGTTAGCCTTTAGTTCTGCTACTTGGTTGGACACGGGTGCAGTACTAGTGTGGAGAATAGCCTAAATATTCTTCATCTCTAAACCAGGCGCGGCGTTATGGGCCCGACAGGTCTAGGCCCACGCCACAGCTCAACAGGCCCATCCAAAACTTAAAAAAATAAAGTTTAATCATCCATCCATCCATCTTCTTCCGCTTTATCCAGCTGCGTTGCGGGGGGCAAGTTTAAGAATATATTTTAATTTTGTCAAGAATGATTAACAATCTGAAAATAATCACATGACTTGTACTGAAATAGTCAAAATAGTCCTAGTAGTTTTAAGAAAGTAGTTTTTTTTTTAAAGAAACAGTGCCAGACAGATGGAGCTGCTGCTCTTCCTGCACTCAGTTTGTGCTCATCCACAGTTTAACAGACACATAATCTGTCTGCATACATCACTTGTTCTTGCTACGCTCGGCAGATTTAAGTGGGAAGTAGGATTAAGTTTAGTTTTACCATCAGCTCCTGGACCTTGTGTCGTGGACCTGACTGGACCAGGACTTGGAGCAGTTTGATCTCTTCAAATTGGAGACAAAACAGGACGGTGGATAGAACTGAATGAACGACGAAATTGTTAATTAAAACAGGTTTTTGATAAACTGTGAAGTTATTTACGTTTTCTTTTTTCATGACAAGTGGTCTAATAAATTAATTAAGCGCTGTAAATACTAGAAATACCAAATCTTCAACTCATTGACTCACTCCTCCTTTCTGCTGTTGTCCCATATAAAATCTTACCGGTAGATAGACACATGCATGTCCAACAAAAATTGTGATTACGTACTGGATCCAAAGACAAAATTGTGAAAAGAAAGAGATCCGCGCTGCAGTTCTTTGAAGCTCCTACATTTTTTTTTAAATAGCACCACATTGTGACGTTTCGGGTCAAGCCTTTCTTCAGACATTTAAAACTTTATCATGTAAATAAAATAATTATTTGACCGTGTTTTTCACACTATAAGGAGTATAAGTCGCACCAGCCAAAAAATGCATAATAAAGAAGAAAAAAACATGTATAAGTCGCACTTTTTAGAAAATCAGAGACCAAGAACCAACATTTCATATTGAAAGGCGAGTTCTAGAAGTTATAGTAATAAAAAACAACCCAATAGAGAACAATCCGTGTATCGTTCGTTCATTCGTTTTTCAATATAGAACCAAAAATAAGAAAACAAAAAAACAACTCTTTTCTTTATTATTTGTCTCTAAAAACAAAATGAAAAAACGGATAACGATTTCTTGATTAATATACGATTCATATATTTGGTCTATGGGCTGTCAGTGTGAAAAATGTAATATATAAGTCGCGCCTGAGTTTAAGTTGCAGGACCCAAACCCTGAAAAAAGTGCAACTTATCATCCGAAATATACGGTATTTGAATCTTGGTCGATTAAGACTCCATCAGTCAATTAAACGAGTAAAAAACTACAGCCGTGCCATTGTCAGAGCTGCTGTTACAGAACCAGAGCATCTCACCACACTCCTCCTCCTCGCTCCAGTCAAACCCCCTCTGCAGTGACAGGGGCAGTGACAGGGACAACACACAAACAAACTACGCCTGATCACTGAAGCCGAGGCCCGCGCCCGACGCTCCGGTGGCTCCTGACGCCGCCGTACACGCCCCGGGACGAGCAGAGACGAGCAGGGACGAGCAGGGACCGTGCCGCCTGCCAATCACGGCTCCGCACGGCCACGCTCCACCGGCTTCACCCGCGCTCACAGCCCGGCCACCCCGCTAACACTGTACACACGCCAGAGAGGGGGTAAGACAGGGGTAAGAGGGGCAGGTGTCAGGGGGCCACACTGCTCCGGTGCATGCTGGGACATATGTGAGACAGGGGGACATGGGTGAGTGACTGGATGATGTCGTAATTCACAACCGCACAACCAGGAAGGCCAAAGGTGGAAGAGGAAGAGAGAGAATATGATGCTATGATGAACACAAGGGCAAAAGGCAGTGGTTACAGAAGAAAATGTATGTTTTTTTGTTTGTTTTTTAAGTTTATGTATTTATTTTGGACAGAAATTTACCTTCTTTTACAATGGAACAACATATTATCCATGTAACATTAGTGAATCATAACCAGGAAGGCCAAAAGGTGGAAGAGGAAATGATAAACACAAGGACAAAAGCCAATGGTTAAAGAAGAAAATGTATGAATTCAACATGACTGACATTTTTTATTATTCAGTTAGTTAAATAATAATGATTAAAAATAATGAATTAAGCTGTGAAAGCACTGGTCACATTTTTATACAGTGCTCACCCATTCTCACGCACATTCATACACCAGTAAACACAGACTTTGGGGGTGAAGTGGGTCAGACGTCTTGCCCAAGGACACAACAACAGCATTCACCTGTGGGAGCTGAAATTGTACCACTGACCTGTGGGCCAGTGGGTCTGATTGCTCAATGATTTTTTATGGAAAGGGACGCAAAAGGGCACAAACGGAGTCTATACTGTATGTATATATATCAAAAGTATTGAAAATCAGATATTAAACAAAGCTAAGACTGGATGCTAATTTTTCGCAGGTATCGATATGAAAAAAAGTCCCATTGACAGGACGGAAATGAAGCTTTCCTGAAGTTTAGAACGATCTTGAGCTGTATCAGAACAAGTATAAGAGGAAACAGACTAATATACGCCCATGGACCTGGTTTAGACCTGGTTTAGACCTGGACCACTATGAAACCTACCTGGACCACTGAGGGATTACACAGCCATAAGAGCACATGAGAAAAGAGAAAGTGCTAAGATTTAATGTTGAAAATCACATTGTATTGTCTAAAGAAAGAGTTTTTTTAAAATTATCATCATGATATGAATTGGTATATTGTGTCGAGTCTTTTCATTGGTATCAAGAGAAATACAGGACTACATTCATACCGTACTCCCTACAACTGTACAACAACTCACCTTTATGTAGCGCAGGGGTGTCAAACTCATTTTGGTCCGGGGGCCGTATGCAACCTACTTTGATCCCAAAAGGGCCGGATCAGAAAACTCAGTTCTCTCTTCAAGTTATCGTATTTTTCTCCGTGTCTCGTAGTGGTGTTTAAGATTATATTCCTCGAGCAACGCCACTTGTTCCAAACACACTGAGCACAGATTTCCCATTCACCTCTGTCAACAAATAAGAATTAGACTATTTTTCTTGCTAAATCCTGAACTCAGCATCTGCTTTTCTTATTTTTTGACATTTTGCTGATGAGGGTCACAGTTGACAGTCAAAACGATCGTCCTTTAAGAGAGTTTGGAAAGAGGAAAGTCTTCATTTGTGCTGCTCTGGTGGGAGTTGCAACGTACAGAAACGCCGGAGACGCTGCTATGCTAAACGGTGCAGAAAATTTACAGAAAAATCTGAAAATTTTAAGTATTTTAATAGAAAAATCAGCCGAGGGCCAGATTAAGGGTCTTGGAGGGCCGGATCTGGCCCCCGGGCCGCATGTTTGACACATGTGATGTAGCGGATAATACTCCCTACAACCTTTATGTAGCAGATAATTTTCCCTACAAGTGTGCGACAACTCACCATTATGTAACAGATAATATTCCCTACAACTGTATAACAACTTACCCTTATGTAACATATAATACTCCCTACAACTGTTCCACAACTCACACTTATGTAACATTATTGTATTTTTACTTGTACATTTATATAATTGTGCCTTCTTTGACAACAGTTTCTTGCTCATTTAGAACAGATTCCAACAGTGTTAAAACAAACTTTCCTCACAGTAAAATCCGCTATTGAAGTTCAAAATGTCGGCTTTATGCACCGTTATGTTTTGGAAAAGCCCTGTGAGGCCATCAGAGTCACATCAGAGCCGAGTGTGACAGTTACAGTAAAACGCCTCAGTCTTTTTCACAGGTTTAGCTCCTCTGTTTCCCTCTCTCCGCCTGAAGGATCTGCCTCCATCCTGTTAACCTGCAGCAGCTCCAGCTCACATCCGCAGGTGAAGAGAGCAAAGCACAAACAACAACGACGACAACAGTGGGCAATTTAACACCAGCTCCACTTTAGAGACGATGTAGAGACGGCGTCCGCAAGGGCTGTAGCTGACTAAAGAGTAGGGACGTAACAATAACCGAAATATCGTGATCGTATCGTCAAAGGTCTCACAATAACATCGTGGAGCATCACAATATATCGAATCACAAGTCTCTTTGCTTAAATGAATAGTTATGATGTAGAAATTGCTAAAAAAAAAAAAAACAGAGGGAACTACATAGACCAACACAAAAATGCACAAATTTACAAGAATATAACAGTGCAGGTAATGATCCGTGCAGAACAGACAGGTGCAAAAAATGTGACTGAATGTGACTCCACTGATCACACAGAGTCATTCAGAGCATGAAACTGGTGGTGTTATTACACTTCTCCACATTGTTTTTAATTGAGGCACTGGAGAAGAGGAAGCAGGGAAGCAGAAGGGTTATACGCAGCATTTGGTCTTAGTGGTGCTGCCCCCTACGCTCTGGGAGTGCAAACTACATCGGCAAACTGCAAGTTTTGCGTTGCAGGACTCCCCACCCAAAACGCTTGCGTAAACACGGGGTAAGAGTGAGAACGAAAATGCACTTCTGCGTTTTTGCTTCAGATCGTTTCCGTGTAAATGTAACCGAAGGTGTGTTGTGGATTTCTAAATCTGAGAAAAAATAAAAGCTGGAGAGAAGTTGTCTTATATCAAAGAGGCTAGATTTATTAAAGCAATTGTGCACAATTACAGAAAAAATAAAGACAAAACCTTCTGTCCCTCACGCAAGGTCTGTCTCTCCCTAATCTTGAACGGCAAAACAAAAACACCTTCTTATACAGTTGACAAACGAGCCACCGTGCCGCCCAAACGTCATAAAATCAACATGAGGTAAAACATACTACACTATATCTAAACAACCTTCAAACAGAGACAACTTGCCTGGTTCAGCTCGGCATCGATCAGATTTGCCCCCAAGGATCTCACTGTTCTAAATGATGAGAATAAGCAAAGCAACAGCTCGTTGTTTTGACAATACTGGATAAAGACAGAGCAGTGACCTGCCTTAAGAAACCCCAGGAACAGCAGATTACACCATCACATGTAGCAGGAATAGAAAATGCTTTAGCAGTTGTTAGTTTACAGTTCTCTAAACCCATAAAATACATTCTTTAGCTTAAATAGGCCACAACAGAAAACCAAGTAAAAGATTCCCACCACAGGTGATTCTTGGGGATTCTTTCCAGCGACGGCGTGCACCGAAGCAGATGAAGGGTCTAAAGACTGATGCATCGGTCGCTAAATTACTTCTAGACATTGGCTGTAAACAAAGATGATTTCCAGCTTAAGGAGGAGGCGTTTCTACTTCTACATTTGGAAAAGGACAAACAGTCGCTGTGTTCCTCTTTCCTTGGAAAATCCTCTACACAACCTTTAAGTTCAATAGCTGTGGAAGTCATCATTAGACACATGAAAAGCCCGCGGTGGAAAAACTAATCACATTTGAATAACATTGTCAGAAACACTGTGTCAGATTTGTCCTTCACATCTCACGTCTGTCTCATACGCGCCTCCCGCTCTCTGTTCTAATGTTATGCTATATTTACACGCGTTTGTTATGTAGCTGCGCGCATTGACATCCTTGAAAAACACCACGATCAAGGCTCATAGCCGCGCGCCGGCAATTGCACTTTGAAGACAAAACAAGATTAATTAACGCAATTGAATGGAAATGCAGACAGCAGTGGGTTTCTTTAGCTCATATGGCAGCGTGAGGGTGGAGAGGAGGAGATGGAACAGCGTGTGTGTGTATATATATATGTTTCTCCATCTGTATTCACTATCGGGGTGTCTGTGATCGCCGTGAACTCCGAAGAGCGTAAACAGGAAGCTAGGCGACGCGGATCAGGCAGGTTAGGTCAAATCCGCACAGGGAATAGTGTAACATTACGGAGCTAAAGCTACAAGAAACACCCCGCGCCATCTGCTGCTAGGGCCCTGTGAAGCTGGAGTGCGCCAGGGGTTGGGCGGATAACCCCGGCAGCCACGGGAGGGAGAGAAGAAGACAGCGGCGTCGGGGGGGAAGGCAGGTGAACGTGTGCAGTTTTGTTTTGCGTTTCAAGTGGTTAAAATATGCTTTCGCCCTCTAGCTGCGCGCTGCTGCAGATTTAGCAACAAAAACTCCAGGTGTGAATGGAAATGTGCCGCAACCAAAACATGAGCAAGGATTACAGGAATAGACTGTGGTGCGGAGAGACGGCTGTGGATGCGACTTATTTTACACCTAATGTTAACGTTGTAGTTTAGATTTTCAAGATAGAAACATTGCATTACATTTGTGTATTGTATACTAAGGCAAAAGCTGCAAATATAGAACGAAATCTCCTGTCTTATTCTGCATAAAAACACTAAGCCCGTTCTGAAATGTGATTCTTGTATTACTGGAGTTTGTCACTTCAGATTTCAGGCCTTTTGTCAGTTCTTTAAAATATGCACTTTGAACAGAATCCTATTATTATTATAACTCTGATCTGATACTGAAAAATTTTCTAGATTGGATATCAGCTTCCAAATATCCTAGTTGGACACATGACGCATGATTTTAATAAAGATGAGGATTTTAAAGTGCTGAAAGAACTGGGGGGTGTGAATGATGCAGAGTTGTTATGATGCTCCCGTCATTATAAAAGACAGAAGAATAAAAGATCTCTGTGTACGTTTGATTTTATGAACTATAATATCAACGTCAACCTGCCCAGGGACGACAGGTGAAATTGAGCTCTCGTGCTACAACATGGTACAATGCACCACTCCTGTTAAGGTTAATCAATCAATCAAACTTTATTTAGCGCTTTGGGTTGAATTTTTATATGAAAATACAAAAAAATGCAACCGAAAGCACTTTACAGTGACTGAAAACAATCCCACATTTCCATCCACACCCCCACAAATCTAAGTTAAACAGGTGAGTCTTGAGATTACTATCGGTGACATAACTATCTTTTTTACAACTATCTAGCAGTAACTATCTAGAATCTGGAAAATGTACTAAGTCATATAATTAATGTATATGGTGCACTGTCCCTGTCTCATTAAATGAATAAACAAACTAAAATAAACGAAACATACGATGAGATAAGATGTTAATGCCGTGCGTGTGTAGTGAGAGTATACTGTACTGTATGTCTGACCTGTATATCTAATACTAATGCAAGTTTGTACGCTGCGCTTTAGAATATATGTGTTTGATTTGATAAAAAAAATTAATTCGTTTTTTATTTCAAGTTTGTGCCAAGAGAGAAACAATAATCATACGCACTACATGCACATTATAAACAACAGAAAAGCACATTTCTCAAAATTATTAATATTAACCCGCCCCTGTTCATGACATAGTTTCAAAAATTCTAAAATGATGTGCTCTCTGTAGCCAGGCTGGCGCCACCTAGTGCCTCCGCTCAGTTTCATTTCTCTCCAGCGACTCGTCGGGAATCAGAAAACACTCGGCGGTTTGCAAGAATCATTGGCGCACTGGTCAGAGAAGCAGTGTGTTGGTCAGAACCGACCCGAGTTGCGGCAGCAGACTGCAGACGCGATCCTCCTTTGGACTTCCTTTGTTAAATAATAACTTCACATTTTTTATCGTACCTTTAATTCACACGTTCACCTCACAGAAACGACAGTGCTCCTTGACAGACATGTTCACACTCTGCTTTATTTGCTGTTGTGTCGGGATTTCTCGGAGACCACTGAGCGTTCCGGCGCATTACAGACGTCACCACCAAACAGCAGCGATTGGTTAAATAAAAAAAGGACAGAATCCTAAAGCTCCGAGGCCACAAAGTGAAACCGGCTGATGAATCAGGATATGGTTGCTGTACACTGATGGTGAAACTTTACAAATATTTACATATAGCAAAATAAGTGACATACTATGCACACCAAACATAATTTTAACCCAATTTCTATCTTTTTTTGTACTGCACTGTATTATGGTCATACAAACTAAAGTAAGAGTGTTAGAGTGTATGAGTGACAGATGCATGTAGAAGCTGTTATTGTATCTTTTGTCATGTTTTATGAATTGTGCGGGTTTTGTGGCCTTGGTCCAGCAGGGACCGAGGATGGAAATTAGGCTACAATCCTGCATATTTACGAGTACATGTTTTCTGCATAATCTTGTCATTTAATATGCACCGACCCTTTAATAAATAAAGACACATACAAGCACAAAGTCATAAAACACACACGGCTCTGTGCTGCTACTTGATATAAATAAGAGTTACATACGTTTTCTCTTATTTTATAAAAGAAAATAAAAATAAATAAAGGATTATTCTTCAAAATGTGTTTATTTCTTGTCCAAATGGAACAGGAAACGCACGCCAAAGTTCTTGTAGACGTGCAAATGCCAAGGAATACCGGCAAAAAAGCCTTCGTCAGATTATTTTTCTTGCTTTGGACCACAGTATCGTTAGTATTTCTTGTCCAATCATTTGCAAATTGTACTTTTAAAAGGACAAAACTCTTCAAACTTTCCGACCTACAGTAATCTTACACACGTCATTCACCCGTTTACCCCTTCAGAGCCGACAGTTACAGTAAAACGCCTCAGTCTTTTTCACAGGTTTAGCTCCTCCGTTTCCCTCTCTCCGCCCGAAGGATCTGCCTCCATCCTGTTAACCTGCAGCAGCTCCAGCTCACATCCGCAGGTGAAGAGAGCAAAATAGCTCGCGACGGTCTCACCTCGCGCTAATCTCACAACAGTACACGGCAGAAGGAACAGGGAGATGGATACTGGTGAAAACGACAGCGTTTAACTAACCCCGCGACTGCACCAAACTCACCGCCTCCAAGACAAATATCAAGACCCATTTATACAGAAGAGCCCTTAATGTTAAACTTTCTCTATATGATTCAGTGTTTTTCATCTGTCCTGTATTATTTTTATATTTAATTTGTAAAGCTCAAACAGTGCCCTGAAAAGATGTACAGTAGATAAAATGTATTATTATTTTATTATTATTAAAGGTTCTGGAGGTGGAGCGGCGCCAGCAGGATTCCAGGAAAATAGAAAGTAAAAATCATACTACTTTTTATTTATTTGTGTATTTATGATAGGGACAATACATATTAATGAACACATGTAAATAACAGTGTAAATATGTCAGATTATAGCAAAGGCGCTAATTTCCACCTGTTGTCCCGAGGCAAGCGACACAAAAAACACTATAACACATTACAAAACAAAATAGAGAAATAAAAGTCTAGTTAAAAGTGCTCACGACGCAACATTCTCCAATAGCCCACTACCTTTTTTTCACTTCAGTATTATTTCTTGTTATTTTATATCTTGGGCCGTCACAAGTTGATAAAGTCGACCTCCAACTAGGCCCCATTTGGTCTCAAGGGCCAAAAACATCCTATTTAGGAAAATCTCCGAGCGAAATTATGTAACTGTAAATATTAAGGTGTATAAACTGGATAAATGGTCAAATATTTTAATTTTTTTTGTCTTTTAGGGTATGTTGAGGGTGATATTTGACAGCAGAAAGGAAGCAAGCCCAAGAATACTGTATTTTTGCTAGTTTCCTCTACGTGTCAGGATACGCCAGGCAAAATGTTAGAATTATTTGACCATTTATGCAGTTGCAGGACCTCAATATACCATTCTTAGGAATAGCAATTGTATTAATGGACAAAACAGTGAAAAATAAAGCATCAGGATGACGCAGAGTGGGTTAATATGAACGTTTTAAGTCCAAAATGAGGCTCACGGCAGCAGCGACAGAGAGAACTTTTCCAGAGTCAGTGGATCCAGAAGCGTCCCCATGAACACTTCCTACCCCCTAAAAAATGTCGCCCGGAGCTTCGTGGCGGCCATTATCCACCTCCTCCGCCTCATGCGCCACCTGCTCCAAGAGAAACGTCTTTTAAAAGGCATTTAACACGTTTAATATGTTTATTTTATCGCTTAGACTTAAGGTATAACTTTCTGCAACTGAACGTTTTTGTTAATTATAAGTTTTATTTAAAAACGTGAGTAACTCGTCCTAAGCCTGAGCTCTCTCACATAATTCTTTCTGGTTCGTCAGCAAATATCAAATCAATCTGTGTTCTAGAGGTTTGAGTTCTTCTTGTTGGGCCAGTTATTGCCTGCAAGAAATCAAAATTATCAGTTTATTATAATTTTGATTTTTTTCTAACCGTCTCGTCTTGCCAGTTAATATTAAAATCTCCCGTTAATATTAATTCCTTGTCGAGATCACAATTTGCAAGCACGTTTTTAAACTTTTCATAACAATCTATACCAGCATATGGTGGGCGATAAATTACAATAAGGTTTAGGGACATTTGTGGAGAGTTATTTTAACCCCAGTGCTTTCCAGTTCATTATTTTTTTTGAATAAGTTCCTCAGATTTAATGCCGTCTTTTATGTACACCATAACTCCACCCCCTTTAGATTTGACCCTCTCGTCTATAAAACAAATAACCTGGTGTAGTGAGTGCGGCTGCAGGAGAGTTGGCAGTGAGGCAGGTTTCGGAAAGGAAAAGGTCGTCTCGATTTGACTGCATCAGTGTGTGTTGGATTTGTTCACGTTTGGATACTGTGCTTCGTATATTGAGATGTCCGCCAAAGAGGCCTCTAGGTTTTATTTTGGAGTCCCATATTATTTTGGATTTTCTGTACTATGCTTTTAATGTGAGCACGCCTGTATTTTCTACACATTGGCTCTTCAACAGACAGAAGTGTTCACAGCCCTGAGCTCTGGAGTGAGACGTCTCCCAGCACAGAACAATGATACTTGGACTGGACTGGTTTGGTTTGGTTTGGTTTGGTTTGGGGACAGTGTCACTCACTGTAGTTACTGAGGACAGTTACTTTAAGTTTACTTTAAGTTTATGCCAATGCAATACATCTACTGTAAGCAATAGACTAACAGTGTTTATAATAAAATGTATTTATCATTATATTATATTTTTACATCTAATTTTACAGAAATAAAACAGTTTTAAATTAAAATAGTGCACTTGTAGTATCTTATGTGAATTTTTAATCATTATATTAGTAAATTAACATTTGTTTAATTCGTAAAACATTATTGGGTTGACATATTTCAAATGGAAAAGCCGTCTTATACTAGCAAATACTTGCTTTAACCATCTTCTATATATTTATTTATTTACTGCCAGTATAAGAGGCACCACATTAAATATTCAACCCAATACTTGGGTTAAAATTAAGCCAATACTTGGGTTAAAATGACCCAATGTTGGGTGGAAAATGTAACCCAACATGTTGGGTTAAAATAACCCAACGTTGGCTCGGTCCATATTGGATCCAGCGTTGGGTTAAAAGTTGGGTTATTTTAACCCAGTACTTTTAAGAGTGTGTGTACAAAGCGGCGGTGAGCAGGTTAGATGTGCTCATTTATACAGTTTATGATCTTATGCCAGACTGTGAAATATTAACGCCAGTGGATTAACTTTTCTATGGAAACAAACAGGCTCTCCTCAGGTTTGTGGAGACGTAAACCTGCTCACTGCAAGTTTCAGCGCAAGTAACACGACCAAAATGAAATCAAAAAACAAACTATTTTGTAATTTTTTGGGCTAAAATAATAATAATAATAATGATAGGTTTTATTTATTAGGCGCCTTTTTGGACACTCAAGGTCGCCTTACAACATAAACAAATTAAATACGATTAAACAGTTAAAAGCCCACAGTTAAAGTGTGACAGTATTTAATTAATTGATTGTATTTAATATTGTATTTTATTTAATGTAAAATAAAATTAGATTCTTTTTTTTTAGATTAGATTCTACTTGATTAGATTCTACTTCATGACACCTGTGGTTTAACATCTAATCAGACGGGCAAGAAGCAGCAAGTGCGACATATACGGAATGTGGAGTATAGACAATATAGAGTCTATATTGTCTATACTCCACATTCCGTATATGTCGCACTCTATATTATAGACAATATAAAGTATATTACAGAGCAGATTGTAGTTTGTAGTGAATATATACAAATAAATAAATATGGCAGTATGAACAGGAGGGAATTAGGTATAATTATAATTACTATAATAATGATCAGTATGAAAGTGGAGTGTGTGAGTGGTGGTGGTCGGAGGGGCCGATGGTGCAGAATGGAGCCTCGCCTCCGTCAGTCTGTCCCAGGGCAGCTGTGGCTACAATAGTACAATAGTAGTTTACACCAGTGAGTGTGGAGTGAATGAAGAATGAACTGTGAAGCACTTTGGATATCTTGAAAGGTGCCATATAAATGCAATGATTAATTAATGTTAATTAATTAATTATAATATACATGGGGGAAATACAGCAGATGTATTTTAAACAATATAAACAACACATGTAAAAATATATACTACATATTTACTACTACAGGGTGTACTATGGAGAATATAAATATGTATGACATGTACATGAATGAGCAAAGATCCATATTTGAACAGGTGCACTGCAAAAAAAAAGTTACATACTGAGGCTTTAAAGGCCCTGTGTCAGATATTTTCCCGTGTATTTAATTAATTAATTAATCATTGCTTTTATATAGCACCTTTCATGACACCCAAAGCACTTCATAGTTGTTTTTACTCAGATTTTACTCAGATTTGAGTAAAATCTGTCCTGCCCCAGTACAGATGTATTGTATAATGAGCTCTTGAGGTTAAAATAAGTCTGCCGTGTGCTGTCTGGATCTAATTAGGTGGCATTTTCTTGTCCGATAATCAGGAATAGCGTGTTAGAATGCTAGTTGTTTGCTTTATCCCCATGGCAGTGCAGATATATTGTATAAGCAGCTCTTGAGATCAAAATAAGTCTGCTGTGGACTGTCTGCATCTAATTAGGAGCCGTTTTATTGTCCGATAATCAGACATACTAGTTGTAGCTTTAACGTTTCGGCAAAACTCCTTTCTGGCCTCTGAAAGTTATGAAAAGCGCTTCTAAACTCATCTTTGTGAATAATTAGGATGCTCTGAGTGCGTAAGTTAAGTGAGGAATAATTTAGGTCCACGACAAACCATTTAAATTAACCGTTTTTCACATTTTTAAACTCGCAAAAAAACAGCTACGGCGCCTTTAAAAAGCAGGAGTCCAATTTTAGAACAATGGAAGTGTATTTATTAGCAGTTTTTTCCCGCGCGCAGACACAGCGGCAAACTACAGGATCTTGGGTGCGCCCTCCCTGCATTACCGTCTCATCCACCCTTCTAATTATTCCCTCAGAAAGCTGAAATTTGAAGTTACAAAAGAGCGTCCCCATCTGTCATCCGCACGTCATTGATGTTATCGGAAAGGAGATTGTGGGCGTACAGTACTAGACCCAATATAACTGCATTATTCACACGCTCGGAATTGACAGACTTTTCCGCACGACATTTCTTTTAATCTTGTTTGGAAGAAAAAAAGGCAGGGGGGAATCCTAGCACTCCAGGCATCTCTCTCCTCTCTTCTCTCTCTTGTTGTCTCCTCTTTCCGTATTTGCAGTGAGGTTAACAAAAAGCGATTGAAGTGGAGGAGCTGAGAGAAAGAAAGAGGGAAAAAAAAAAAATAAAAAACACAACCCTGCCTAACTTGTTGATTATTAACAATGGGATTCGGGGAGACTGCGGTTGTTTGAATTGTCAGTTTCGAATCAGGCCCGAGAGCGTGAATAAAAGTGACGCTAACGGATCAAATCCAGATGCTATGACTGGCCTTGCTCGTCTGTGAAGCGGTTTTGTTGATAGATTCCCATAATATTTCCAATTAAAGTGAATATTGTCAGGAGATACGTTCCAATACATGGGAGAAGAGGGAATATGGCATGTGGAAGCTGACAATATTTTCATCTCCGTACGAAATAATGGAAGATTTGACACAAACTCACTTCGCGTTTGCCGTACGGTTATAATCGATGACACCCGAGGAGCTTTGCTATAATTTGGACATTTTAAATCACAATATTCATCCAAAACTACTTACTTAAGGAACAGGCCAGCTGACTTCTGTGTTAGATAACTGCGGTGTCAGAAAAGGTGTAGGTGTACGCACATCTACACGCACTACAATGAACATAAAAGGTGAGACAAAGCCTGAACACACACTCCCGAACTAGATTTAATGAATGACAACGTTGCGATCAGTGGATCTTCGTCAGGTCATGGTTCTGTCTGTGCTCCACTCCCATATAAACCCTCACTGATCCAAAAGTGAGCCACAGGGGATGTCCACATGACACAATATATAACAGAATATAAACCAAAGATATTAATTTAGTCTTCTTATGCCCTTTAGCACATCCGGACAAAAGGAACACCGAAAGGAATGTGAAAATTAAACATCATGGAGACCCACCAGAACACAAAAAGACAAAGCAGACCAGGAAAACCTAATATCAGAGCACTGTAAAAAGAAATAACCACATTCTGGTTTTGGACGGGTCATCACTGGATAAAAATTATTTGGCCACTGAATTAGTGGCCATACCGGCTCGTCAAAGCCTGAACCCGTCAGATCTCAGAAGCTAAGCAGGGCCGGGCCTGGTTAGTACTTGGATGGGAGACCACTGGGGATTCCAGGTGCCACAGGGGGGCGCCAGTCACAAAAAACTGTCGTAGTGTCCTCAGGCAAGACACTTCACCCACATTGCCTAGTATGAAAGTGGTGTGTGCGCGAGTGTTGGTGGTGGTCGGAGGGGCCGATGGTGCAGATTGGAGCCTCGCTTCCGTCAGTCTGCCCCAGGGCAGCTGTGGCTACAATAGTAGTTTACCACCACCAGGTCTGGAGTGAATGAATAATGCTCTGTAAAGCGTCTTTGTGTGTCCTGAAAAGCGCTATATAAAACTGATGCATTATTATTATTATTATTAAATGGCGGATCAGGGAGAATCCGTGTATCATTTTTCAATATAAAACCCAGAATAAGAAAACAAAAAAACAACTGTTCTCTTCATTATTTCTCTCCAAAACCAAAATGAAAAAAACGGATAACGATTTGTTTTATCAGTTTTTGATTTTGTGTTTAAATGAATAGTGGGGAAACGTTTTCCATTTCCCAAACCAAACTCCTGGTCGTAAAATCCAGTGTCTGCGTACGTCGTGTCATTAGAGGACCGAGCCGATAGCCAGGACCGGATCTGGACTAAACCAGGACTAAACCAGGACTAAACCAGGACTGAACCAGGACTAAACCAGGACTGAACTAGCTCCAAACCAGGTCTTTCTTATTTTGAACGAAGGATACACGGCTTAGGGAGGACACTGAAATCAGAGAACGAGGCATGGACAGAATTAACCGCCCTCCTCCAGAGAGACCGGGCGACAGGAAGTACAGGACGTAACAACAGCTGATATACGACACGTCACCACGAATATCTGTGACAGTTCTGAAGATGCAGCAGCAGAAACATCTCCAGGTAAACACATTTTACTGCATTGTAAAATTAAAATATAACACAATATACTCTGTACATCATATAACATAAGCCATTACCCCAAGTCCACCAATCATATGTTGTCATCGGGCAAGTAAATTATATCTGAAAGAAATATAACATTATAAGAAGTGTTTCATATTCTTAGTTCAGGCCAATAGAGGCAGAAAACTGGTGACCAATGGGACCAACATTACTGTAAACGTCAACAATGCTGCCGAATAGTACGTGCAGGGGTGGACTGGGACCAAAAACGGCCCTGGACTTTTCCCCCCCCACCATTCGGCACAGTAAAAGTCACGATCGGACGGCCGTTCTGGACTTTTCCAGAACGTACAGATTGCCAGTCCGTCCCTGCCTGTGAGCATCACTGATTAAGAAAATAAAATTGCAGAACGAAGTGCGTACGTCGCAGCGGGCGTGTACAGGTGGAGGTGAAAATGGGGGTAAATCGGCGCAACAATGTCTTGAATACAGAAGAATGAAGGTTACTCAAGCGCGCGCAAATCTCTCTAGATACAACTCCGAGAGCGTAAATGAGAAAGGAAACAACTATACTGGTAGAAAGAGACACACACACACACACCCAGTGAAAGTTGTGACTGCATGCTGGGGAAAATGACAAAAATTGTGCAAAAGAAGAAAAAGTTTCCTCATTGCAGTTCTTTAAAACCCCCAATTTTTTAATAATAATAATAATAATACATTTTATTTTATTTTAATGACACCACAGCGTGACATTTTGGGTAAAGCCAAAACCTTTTTCTTCTATCCTATCTTATCTTTTGCACCAAGGAAACAACTATAACAGGCTTGCTTTAAAGGCGCACTGTAACTTTCTGGTGTTATTGCTTTGCCTGGAATGTTCCACAGTATGGCATTAATCTGATCTACCTTCCATTTACTGAACAATTACCTTGAAAAACGTGCATTTCTATCGCGAACGAAAACCCAGATCTTACTCGCTTGTCTCTGTGGTGATAGATAATATAGATAGTTCT
The DNA here is from genome assembly GCA_034769755.1 of Odontamblyopus lacepedii. Classification (NCBI taxonomy): domain Eukaryota; kingdom Metazoa; phylum Chordata; class Actinopteri; order Gobiiformes; family Gobiidae; genus Odontamblyopus; species Odontamblyopus lacepedii. The sequence goes on from CM068350.1 coordinate 37,064,563, forward strand.
ACGCCATACTGTGGAACATTTCAAAGCACTCGGCATCTCCATGGGAACAGCCCTCCACCAGAAAAGCCACACGGTGCACGTTCCATCTGTATTATTCATCTGCCAGGAACATTTACGAGTTTTTAAACACATTTATTCCACTGCACGGACATGACAGATGAAGCTTGATTTTTATTTAAGACGAAAGATAAAAAAAAAAAAAAAAAAAGACGTAAGAGATTCTGTTTTTGGGTCATTTAGCAGAAAAGGAAATTAGTTCTGTACCTCAATCAGTCATGCATTTGTTGTTCACATTCGTCACATCAGAGACAGGATGCGAAAAGACTACGACATGTACTAAGGGACAACTCGTGTCCTTTTCTCAGAGGTTAGACTCCTGATCAGACTGAAGTGTGCATGTTCTCCCTGTGTTACTGTGGCAGAGTGGTTAGCCTGTCTCCAGCTACATGAATCTGTAAAAGGGGCCGAAACAAAACCTATAAGGAGCATTAGACCAAGACAAACTTTACTGATCCGCAGAAGCTCACACGTCACAATCTAATACTTTCATCTGTATTTGTTTTTTAAATGTATTTTTAATTATTTTACACTGTTTTATTTGTACTGTACCATTTTAATGTACCTTGAGAGCCTTGAAAGGCGCCTAACAAATAAAATGTATTATTATTATTAATACAGTATAATAACAAAAAATGTACAGTGCTTAACAAATTTATTAGCGCACCACCCGGTGTTTGCTGCCGCCATACGTAATTTAAACAATATTTCTGTCACCAAAATATCTTTTTATGTTTCTATGGTTAATCCACCAGTATATGCAAGATCTTTTTTTTTTTTTTTTTTTTTAAATCAAAACCATATCTTTAGTGCTCAACTATTGTTGCCATCCATAAATTTTCAAGTTTAATGTTTCCCTAAAATGACACCAAAGTCTCATCCAAATCCAGACTCTGGGAACAGCTACAAACTATTTGGCGTCAATAACAAAAGAGACTTTGCAAAACTCCATAGAAACAATGTAAGAATGCAGCTGTGATCTGCACCAAAGAAACTCACACAAAATATTCACATTTTTGGTTATTATTTGTCAACAAGTATTATTTCGTTATTCCAATTGTTCATTTTCTTAATGAATAACATGTGTTTTAATTTATTATGTTTTCTTGTTTTCATAACAGGTGCTCTCATACATTTGTTAAGCGCTTGAAATGGGCATAATAAATTCTATAAAATAAGTTCCAAAAATATCGAGAGACAGGTGTCAAATAAGGCATAATTATATAAATACAAACCTTTCTGGTGCAGGGTTCAGCTGCTGCTTGATTCCACTGAGATCTTATTGAGTTGCCTGGAATGTTCCACAGTATATCATAAACCTATTTTGCATTGGTTAAATTACAGGCACTTAAAAAGTTACCTTGAATGTGGGGAAACTCATCAATGTGGTCGTAAGGAGGTGGGAGAGTCAGAAAAATTTCCCAAGTAATAAAAATTCATTCATTCGGGGTAAGTGTGGCAAAAATATTACAGACATTAACTGTGTTCAACTTTGGCAAAAGCAACAGAAATGACCAAAACTAAGGCAAACCCACATGTACGCCAATGTGATCTCATCAGCAGAAAGCACGAGACGCCTTTTATAGCCTCCAGCAGGAAGGACCGCCCCCCAGGTAAGTACCAACTTCCTCTAACAGGTCAGATGTGCAGGTAACTTTACTCTTAACTCTACAGCTGAACTTTTCCTTTACAAGGGCCCAAGTCCCTTTTAAATCAAAGTGTTTAACATAAACTAAAAGACTGAAATATATAAACTAAAAATACACAATCCATGAAACAAAAAGGAACTCAAACCAGTTCCCCCCTCCACATGGTCCAGCCCAGGACTTCCCCCAGAGGCTTTCAAAATGGCTGCAAAAAATGTCCACCCTGTTCGTTTGGACCATGTGGAGATAAAGGTAAGTTTTGAATAGAGATGTCACTGATTTGTACAACAAATGAATTGACAAATAAAATATATTTGAATGAATAATGTGTGTGTGATGTGTGTAGGACAGACTGTTGAGTTGGATTAATCATTGTATTTCTATAGCGCAAATGAAATGTGATATTCATCTGATTTTAAGTGATTCAAATTATTTCTAGCGGTTTTTATGTATTTGGTAGTACTGTGCTGGGTAAATAGAAACGCCTGGTCACACTAAATTAAGCACTTTTGTTATGTTCCACCACGTACATACTGCCCAGCCCCAGTTTTGAGCCTTGTGTCCTGTGTTCCATCATATTTATACAAAACCAGTGATTTGTCCCAGTTTTATACAAGAAATGTCCCTAGTGTCCCGACCAAAACACAAAGAAAATCTGACCATACTGACTTAATTATGCTCTCACAATTTTTCCCAATTTTATTATTACCCACCTACCCAAACGGAGTGTCCCAGCTTTTGATTTTGAAAATCTGGTCACTCTAGATAAAACACAGAAAAGCTGCTTATAAATGTGACTTTACTGACTCACATTAGTGCCGAGTGCACAACAATTTTCCTAAATCATGCACTCATTTTGCAATTTTATTATTACCAACCACCCACACCAGGGATATCCCAGTTTTTTTATTGTGAAAATCTGGTCACCCTAAGCCAGGGGTCTCTCCACCCTCTTCCATGAAGCTCACTAAGGAATTTCTGAATTAAACATGTTATGCTGAATAATTCAAAATGTATTAATTAGATGACTATTACCACTGGTGCATAACTCTGTGCACTAATAAACAGGGGTGTAATGATATCCAAGTCTCATGATACAATATCGTCACGGTCTGAAACTCACAGTACGATATTTATTGCGATATCGTGGGAAAGCTCACAATATTATGATATTCTACATAATAAGACTGACGTTATAAAATGCTTTGACCAGTCATTTAGTACAACATTTATTGTCATTAGGGCTGGAACGATATCCAAATCTCTCTGTACGATATTTTCACCATATACATCTTACGGTACGATATTTATTGCAATATTTTGTGGTGAATCTGCTACTTTTCCCCCTAAAAATGCCTTCACAAGACTTAAACCAAAGAATGATGATTTCAAAATGCTTAGAACAATTATTTCTTCATGTCGTCTGCACTGAAACGGAGCAAAGGATCATGGTCTATGTAGTTCCCTCTGTTTTTTTTTTTTTTTAGCCATTTCTGCATCATAATTTTAAGCAAAGAGACTTGGGATTCGATATATTGTGAGACCTTTGACGACACGATATCACGATATTTCGGTTATTGTTACGTCCCTACGAATAAATGCACAATGGTTTAGGTTTTTATAGCCATAAGCTGCAAGAAACTCGTGTAAATGAATTATAATAACTCACTGAAGTAGCCTAAAAATCATTAAAGGGTTAAGTTGGAGTTTCCCTGTTGAATCTCGCGGTATTTGACAGCTCCTCTCCACTCTTTGACACTGGCCCCGCCTCGGTCTGGGGGAATGCTGCCGTGTTTACATTCGCGTCTCTCGGGTCAGCACCCTCCATCCGTCCGGGTAAAACCTACCGCGGCACTGTCGGAGCTCCAGCGGCGGACACACGTGCTGCGGCTGACGGGAAACGAGCTCTCCTCTCCGGTTACAGCCTCTGCCCTCGCCGCGCCGCTCCTCCGCTCTCCACACACTCTGCCCCGGAAAGTTTCTGCGCACAGGAGAAGGAGGCCCGTAGGTTATCCGGACACAGACGCCATAGTTTTTCACATTTACAGACAGGAAAAGAGGGGAAAAAAGCCAAAACAAACCACCGACTGCAGCGCGGAGAACACGGAGGATAGCGTTAGCATCCCAGCGCCACTTCCTGGTAAGACCCGCACCGCGCTAGCTTATTTTAAACTTATAAAACTGCAATTAACGTGTGACTATTGCCTTGTAAAGTTATAAACGAGCTTAATTTCACTTTATTTCCACTGTCACTCCCATGAAATGACACCACGTTTCTATTTGTCCCAACGTTTTGCAAAAAAAAAAAAAAAAAACTTTTAGCGTGATGTTAGCAAGTTAGCCGACCCATGGCTAACTTTCACTGCACTGATTTGGGCACTGCCACCTTCTGCATGCCAACTTTTCTGCAACGTTTTAGAGGTTTTTACTCGTGTCTAGAGCGGCCAGATGTCTCCATTGACCCGGGACAGTCCAAGTTTTGAGTCCTGGGTCCCCTGTCCCATCAGATTTATGCAAAAGCAATGATTTGTCCCAGATTTATACAAGAAATGTCCATATTTTTGGCCATGGCTAGACCAGGACTAAACTAAGATTAAATCGGGACTACATCAGGTCTAAACTAGGACTACATCAGGTCTAAACTAGGACTACATCAGGTCTAAACCAGGACTACACAAGGTCTAAACCAGGACTACATCAAGTCTAAACTAGAACTATGTCAGATCAAAACTAGGACTAAAACAGGACTACATCGGGTCTAAACTAGGACTAAAAGAGGATTACATCAGGTCTGAACTAGGACTAAAAGAGGACTACATCAGGTCTAAACTAGGACTAAAAGAGGACTACATCAGGTCTAAACTAGGACTAAAAGAGGACTACATCAGGTCTAAACTAGGACTAAAAGAGGACTACATCAGGTCTAAACTAAGACTAAACCAGGACTAAAACAGGACTAAACTATGACTAAAACAAGATTAAACCAAGACTATGTCAGTTCTAAACTAGGACTAAACCAGGAATACATCTGATCTAAACTAGGACTAAACCAGGACTACATCAGGTCTAAACTAGGACTAAAAGAGGACTACATCAGTTCTAAACTAAGACTAAACCAGGACTACATCAGGACTAAACTATGACTAAAACAAGACTAAACCAAGACTATGTCAGTTCTAAACTAGGACTAAACCAGGAATACGTCTGATCTAAACTAGGACTAAAACAGGACTAAACTAAGACTAAACTAAGACTAAACCAGGACTACATCAGGTCTAAACCAGGACTAAAACAGGACTGTCACATTTTTTTTTATCCTATTTGACCCTCGCAAACAGTAAAGAGGAACATAAATTGATATTTTTTTAGCCAAAATACATAAATCTGAGTTTGCAAATGACCATAAAGCAAAAAATATAGTGTCAGAAGTGCCTCAGATCATGACTGACAGGAGAATGTACAATCTTATGCGCTCTTTTCACAATTTTACTCATACCAACCGCCCTATACCAGGTGTGTCCCAGTTTAGAATTTAGAAAATCTGGTCACCCTACTCATGTGAACGCTTCTACTGCAAGAGAACAAGTTGATAAAGTCATATTAAAAATGGAATTAATGTGCTGTGTTTGAAAAATGTTATATAAGTTTTATTCACGTATGATTCATGTTGCTGGCGGATCTTTGTAAATGTTATTCTTTTGTTGGCATGCAATGAGGTGTGTTTTTGAAGTGTGTTTGTATTGCAACTCATAATTAAAGGTCCTATATTACATAAAAATGACTATTAAAGTGTTGTTACCTCCTCAAAAACAGACCTGGGGTTGTGTTTTGGTTCGTTCACACGTGTTTGAGTGATCTTTAACCTTTAGAAACCTTTTATTATTCGTCTGTCTACATCTCCAAAACTCAAAATGCTGTTTTTACCTTTGTGTTTAGCAGATATTAGAGCGTTTAAGAGAAGAACTCGGCTAAATTCATGCAGATTTTGTGTGTTAAACATGTGAGAATGAAACAAAACACAATTCCAGGTTTGTTTGTTATGAGGAAACAACATTATAATAACGTATATCATAAAATAGTGTAATATGGGCACTTTTAAGATGAGAAAAGTCAAGAAACAAGACATTTCAAGCTCCATGTTGTGAATTGTCGCATTGTATTCCAGTGTTGTGTGATGTATGTTAAGTAGGAAGATAAGACAATTGAGATAGAAGGCGAGCATGGTGGTAGTAGTGGCACTTGTTTGCAAAGTGACTGTATTAAAATCTCCCCATCGACTTGACTTGTTGTTACAGTAGTAATTAGCAGGCTGTCAAAAGAGTAGCACGATTTGGATATGCTGTAAAAATGTCCTCATCGTTTCTATTGTGACAACTTTTCAGCTGATTTGGCAATGTTTTTTTTTAGGATTTTCCATCAGCCAAACCTGTAAATGACAGCAGATGGCATATACAGGTTACATTTACCTGACTAACTTTTTGAAGAAATTGTACTTTTCAGCTTCAGAGTGCTTTTCTAGTTGCTTTCTTTTACTGTCGCTTCCCACTGTGAGTCTAAAGTGACAAAAGCTTCATGTGACAATATGATACGAGTTGAACATTTGTGTTTCTTGCAGCTCCTCCAGATCTGATTTGGTTTGTCTCGTGTCTTTGTCTTTGAAAATACCCAATTTTGTGCATTATTTAAGGTTTTGTCCCTTGAATTACATTAACTTTACATTATTAATCAGATTTTATGGTCTGGCACGTACTCTTTAAGTTCTTAATAATAGTTTTCTAAATGTAATGCTGGTGCTTTTTGGGACTTTTTAGGCTTTTTCAATTAAAACTTAAAAATGTGAAGAAAAAATCAGATTATTTTTAGCAATTTCGTCTCACGAGATCTTGTAGCCTGAGATCTTGTCTCATCTCTAACAGTGTTTCCCACGGAAAATTGGTTAGTCATGGTGGTGACCGGGGAAGGAGATACTGTGTGCGATTATATGTCTTATTACAGGAATCGCCAAATCGTTATAATCATCATAGTATGTATCGTATTGTGATACTAAATTTGGTGATACAGCAGCCCACGATAATAAGATCTTGCGAGACGAAATTGAGACAATTCTCTGGTCACATGCTGAAAATAAAATAAATCTTTTTTTTCTTTTTTCCTCCATGTTTTTCCACGTTTAGCCTGGATAAAAAATAGAGTTAAGTACCGGAAAGCTACATTTTTTGAGAAGCTGTACTCCCAAAAAGTCTTAACAATGACAGCAGAACTATTGACTTCAGTAAATCAAAAATGCTGAGCCCAAAATTGGGAACTGGATTGTACAATTTATTTATTATAAACAATGTCAAAATGTTCTTCTTCAGCCAATCTGGTGTCTCGTCTTGTCTTGTGGAAATTGTGATCAGGAGTGGGACGAGATGGAGAAGTTTTTGGTTCGTTTAGCAATTTTTTTGTGTAGCTGCACTACAATTTTGTTGCTTATTTAGTGAAAGGTAACTTGTTTATGCGAAACACTTGACATGTTCACTGTTTTCATGAGTTAAATAGATGTACTTCATACTAACTTTGCACAGGTAGTGTTTGAACAATGAAATGCTGTTAAAATGCATTTGGTTCTTAAAAAGCAGCAGTATACGCAGTGCGATATCTGGATAATCACATGTATCGGTGTATTGTGAACCACATATCGAGTATCGAATCGTGAGGGACCCTGTGATTCCCAGCTCTACATTATCCCTGATCTATTGAATAAATGTCCCATCAGGAAATGTGTTGAAACTGGAAAAAGTCCATGTAAATGAAGCTGTGAAAATGAAATCAGGGGAAGTTCCTCTTTACACTGTAACTTTTACAGTGGTACATTCAGACAGTAGTTTTATTGCAACGGACTTTCATTGTATTAAATTATGATGATGGCTTAACTAGACATCTCCTTTCAGTTTGTGAAATCAGTACTTCAGTACTTGTGAAATCCGATCGGAGCAAAGTGTTTTATTCAAAAGAGGAACTTCTATTGAAAAGAAAGTGGTGGTTCCTGTGATTGGGGAGGAAGGGAGGGCCTGTTTTGAATGTGCTACTGGTGATTCACTGGAAATTGCAAAACTGTCACGCTTCCTTGGAACCGTGTGACTCCCGGTTTACAGGGCTCTGGTCTGGAGTTCAGCTTCAGAACATGGTCTGTCTCTGCACAACCTGCTTCAAACATCTCTATTTGTGTGTGTGGTCCTTGTGAAAAATGCTTATAAACTCATCGCGGTGAATAGTTAGGACGTTCTGAATGCGTAAAGTAGCTTGCTTAAGTGAGGAATAACTGTGAAAACTGTTTAAAATGAACTAAGGCTGTACAAATCAGCCGTATTTGTTTTGATGTGGACAAGGGATGGGACAAGATCTCGTGCCACAAGATCTCGTGAGACAAAAATGCCATAAGACTGTGCGCACACATGACAAACATACACTCAGATTTTTTCCCCCATTTGGATTGGACAAAAAAAGGTTAAAAACACAAGCTGCTACTGGGTTACATCTTTTGAGAAGCCGTTTATAGTTAATACAAAGTCTGAAGCCAATTTGGGAACTAAATTGAACTATTTACATTAGAAATTATGTCAAAATCTCGTGTTGTCTCGTTCTTGTGGACCCAATCTCGTCTCGTCTTGTGGAAATTGTATCTCGTCCCACCACGAATACGAACAGATCATGTGTGTCCCTGATTGGCTAATCCACCTGTCAGTCACGCCCATTTGATCTCTGGGAGATTAAACGGTGACCAGACTCACATTTTGGTAAAGTACTAGAGAAATGTGTGTTCTGCAGTTGCGTGCGGTGACTTTTATGGGTAGGCAAGCAGACTTGGGGTAGACATCAATATTTAGTCGATAACAATTCAATAACGCCACTTTTTATGCAAACTACATTGCAAATTAGTATTTATTTTTACTCACATTATTTGCATGTATACAGAGCCATTCTGGAGTCAAATTACAGAAGTCTAGATGATAAAGTTTATTAATATTTGTATATTGGACCGTATTTAACACCCTCTTTGTACAAACAGGGTTATTTGTGGTTTTTCTTTCTACTCCTACATCTTATGCAGCTGAGCCTTCAAGACTAATGTTATCTATGCGATTATTATTATGATACATCAAGAAACCACATAAATGGCAGTTCTACACATGTGTAATGCACTGACGAGACAAAATGTACCTTCACGAAGAGATACGAACAACAACAGTGCACTGGTCAGACAGGTGCACTTATAACACAGCCTGATGTGTCACAAATGTCCCAAAAATAGTAAAATAGATGCATTTCACATTAACTTTGCCCAGGTAGTGGTTTAACAAATAAATATTGTTGTTAAAATGCATTTGGTTCTTCAAAAACAGAGAATCATGTGCGAGATATGGACTATCACAGGTATCGTGATTAGGGCTGGGTATCGAATCAAATCCCAAGAATCGATTCCATTCTCAAGATTCAGAATCTATTATCACGATCTCATCCGATCTCGATTCGGGTTGATGTTATTAGAACTAGGGCTGCAGCTATCGATTATTACAGTAATCGATTATTCTGTCGATTATTTTGTTTGAATAATCGAGTAATCGTTTGTTATTGTCGTGTCTACTTTGCACATGTTAAGTACACACCACCTGCACTGACAGATACACGTGTTTTGGACATGAAAAACATAATTATCTCTAGGCTAAGGTTGACTCACCTCGCGGTTTCTTTTCCACTTGATGTAATGTACGGGGCTTTCTGTTTACATGTTGTAGCATCAGTGTTGAGAAGGTGACTTTTAAAATGTAATCCCCTACAGATTACAGATTACATTCCCCAAAATGTAGTTTGTGACATAATCAATTAAATTACTTAAAGTGAGTAACGTAATCTGGATACTTTGGATTACTTGATATTGTCATGATTTTTAAAACTACATAAATGTAGCACCCAACTCCTGCAAATTCTTGTTTGGTTTTAAACCTGAATTAGTCCTGGTTTTAGTCCTGGTTTTAGACCTGGTTTAGACCTGGTTTAGACCTGGTTTAGACCTGGTTTAGACCTGCTTTAGACCTGGTTTAGACCTGGTTTAGACCTGGTTTAGACCTGCTTTAGACCTGGTGTGAGTTCTGGTTTAGAGGCGCACAGGAGGAAGCGCGGTCCACGGAGTGTACGCGACAAGACACGATCCACACGCAGAGTGCGCGGCGTACCGGAGATGAGGAGCACGCGGTGTACCGGAGCATACCGCGCACGGCGTACCGGAGATGCGGGGTGCGCGGCGTACCGGAGCGTACCGCGCACTCCTCGTCTCCTCCGGTATACTGGAGGAGACGGGTGCCGTGCTGTTGTGTGTACAGTGAAGTGCAGTGGTCGTGCGGAAACTTTACCTCTACCACAAAAGGTTCTGGCCATCGCCGAGCGTATGAAAATAAAATGAAGCATCGAGGCAAAAAAAAAAAATCGATGCATTTTTCTAATTGATTAACTCGATGAATCGTTTCAGCCCTAATTAGAACTGTTTTTGAGCTGTTTCCTGAGCTGTTCCAAGTGGTTCCTGAGGTTGGTTGTATTTCCGCTGTTCTTCACCTACATTTGTCTTGAAAATCGCTTCGCTTCTGTCAAAAGCGCGTCTTTGTCTTTATCGTTTCTGAACCCGAAATGGTGCCAGACGGAGCTTTGAGTGTTTCTGGCGTCTTCAAAGCCCCTTTTAGCCCTAATCATGATATCTTGGTATGTATCGTATTGTGATACTAAATTTGGTGATACAATATCGTTATCGTTGGCTGCTTTATCAGTATATCACAGACGGGGATGGGACAAGATCTCGCGAGTAAAAACTGAGACAATACTGTGCACACATACTGAAAATAATCTTTTGATTTTATTTTTTCTGCATGTTTTTCCACATTTGAACTGGGTAAAAAATAGAGTTAAGTACTGGCGAGTCACATTTTTTGATAAGCTTTACTCCCAAAAAGTCGTAGCAGAAATATTAACTGAAGTGAATCAAAAATGGTGAGACCAAAATAAGGAGCTGAATTGTGCAATTTATTATCAACAATGTCAAAATCTCTGGTCAAAGAGGTGCACTTATAATACCGCCTGATGTGTCGCTAATGTTCCATAAAACATAAAAACACGGCCCTGTTTTATCGGACATTACACTCGTCTCTCGCCGAACAAGCGTCGTGTATTTCCCTGAAGTGGAGGGAGTGATTGAACTGACCGCACGCCGCTGCTGTTCCCGACTCCGGTAACGGTTTTCCCTGTGCGGCTCCCGACAGCTCCCGAAATCAGATAAAGCTCCGACTCCTGTTGCACTTGTCAACGAGGCGGCGATGGGAGTTTATCTGCAAACTCATTCAGCAGGTGTGTTCTGTCACCTTCTATAAAGACAACAAAGCTCTCTGCCCCTCTCTCTCTGTCTGTTTCTCTCTCTCTCTCTCTCTGTCTGTTTCTCTCTCTCTCTCTCTGTCTGCTTCTCTCTCTGTGTCTCTTTTAGCATTAGGAGTTTATCATGAAAGATTCAGATCAGCAGCGTAATGAGTGTTTGGCGTCTGTGGTCCTGTGTGTGTCACTGTGGATCAGAACTCAGAGCCGCCGTCACATTCAGGAACCGACTCAGACTTCTGGATACTCTGCAAACTCTCTCTCTGTTTCTCTAGCTGTGTTTCTCTCTTCTCTCTCTCTTTGGGTGTTTCTCACTCTCTCACTCTGTCTCTTTGCGTCTCTGTTGCTCTTTCTCTCCCTCTTTCTCTTTCCCTCTCTGCCCATCTCTCTCTGTCTTCTCTTTCCTTGTCTCTCTCTGTCCATCTCTCTGTCCATCTCTCTCTGTCTTCTCTTTCCTTGTCTCTCTCTGTCTTCTCTTTCCTTATCTCTCTGTCCATCTCTCTCTGTCTTCTCTCTCTGTCCATCTCTCTCTATCTTCTCTTTCCTTGTCTCTCTCTGTCCAACTCTCGGTCTTCTTTCCCTGTCTCTCTCTGTCCATCTCTGTCTTTTTCCCTGTCTTTCTCTCTGTCCATTTCTCTCTGTCCATCTCTCTCTGTCTGTCTCTGTCCCTTTATCTCTCTGTGTCCCTCTCTGCCCATCGCTTTCTCTCTGTCCCTCTGTCTCTGATCCTCTGTTTCTCTCTCTCTTCCTTTCTATCTCTGTCCCTTTGTCTCTCTCTCTGTCCCTCTCTCTCTGTTCCTCTGTCCATTTATGTCTCTGTCCCTCTGTCCCTTTCTCTCTCGTTCCTCTCGTCTTCTCTCTCTCCCCTTCTCTCTGCCCCTTTGTCTCTCTGTTCCTCTCGTCTTCTCTCTCCCCCTGTCTGTGTGTCTCTCTCCTGTCCCTCTGTCTCTTTCTCCCTCTCTCTCTGCCCCTCTCTGTCTGCTTTCTCTCTGCCCCTCTGTTTCTCTGTCCCTTTCTCCATCTTTCTCCCTATGTCTCTCTCTGTTCCTCTCTGTCTCTCTTTCTCACTATCTCTGTTCCTCTCACTGTCCCTGTCTCCCATCTCTCCATCTGCCTCTCTTTCCCTGTCTCTTTCTGTCAGTCTCTCTCTCTCTCTCCCTCTGTTTCCCTCCCTCCCTCTCTGTCTCTCTCTATCTGCGATCTCTCTTTCCCTCCCTCTGTCACTTTGTCTCTCTCTCTGTCCCTCCCTCTCTCGCTTGTCTCTCCCCCTCTGTCTCTCTTTCTCATTATCTCTCTGTTCCTCTCCTGTCCCTCTGTCTCTCTCTGCATCCCTCTCTCTCTCTCTCTTTCCCTCCCTCTCGTCTCTCCGTCGCTCTCTCTCTCCGTCCGCCCGGTCGCGGCGCTCAGACGTTTGGCTCTGATCCAAACATGACTCAGAGTCTGTGGGAAGTGCTGTACCTTGTTGACCCAATTCTTACTCACCTCTCGGGTTGCCACATCCAATCGGCGTCACGGAGAGAGGGAGGAAAGAGATAGAGGGAGGAAAGAGATAGAGGGAGGGAGATAGAGAGAGACAGAGGGAGGGAGAGAGATAAAGGGAGAAAGTGGAAGAGACAGACTTTGACAATACATTTATTTTCTGTCACTTAAATCATGCAAAAAGAGCAAAGAGAGAATAAGAGAAGGAGGAAGAGATGGAGGGAGGGAGGGAGAGAATCATTTGACTTGAAATCAAGAGTGCGAAAGAGGAGAGGGAGAGATTGATTTCACTTTTAACAGATTCTTTAAATCAAGAGAGAAAGAGAAGGAAAGATCGATTTTAACAAATGTGAGAGACAGAGAGAAAAAGGGAATGAGGGAGAGAGAAAGAGGGAGAGAATCATTTTGCTTTGATTTTTAACAGACCTTTTATCTTTATTGCGTCCGTCATGAAACGAGAGAGACAAAGAGACGGAGATGTTGAACGAGAGGAGGAAGTGAGAGCGGGAGAGAGATCGATTTTGATTCAATTTTTAACAGAAAAACAGGAAGGAACAGAAGAAGAGAAAAAGAAAGAGGAAGAAAGACTGATTTACATTTTTTATTTTTAACAGAACGCAAGAGACAGATGGATAAATGGATAAAGGGAGAAATGGAAATAGAGAGCAAAAGCGAGGAAGGGGCAGAGAGAGAGATAGAAGGATGCAATGATATGGTTTTCCCACGATTCGATATGTATCTCGATTCATGGGTCATGATGTTGATTTTTTAAGATGCAAAATAAATTAAAATCTCGTAATGATTTCTGCTAATGAGTCTAATACAATACATGCCATTCAAAGTGCAGCCCAGGGGCCAGAACCGGCCCTTTACGCCACTTGGACCGGGCCGCGGCCCATTTATCCATGAATAACGTTTTTCTTTCAAAATTACCGATCAAACCGTACTTTGACCGTTTTGCGGCACTTTACGACACTTTGCCTCACTTTACAGCAGGTACACTACCGCGATTTACGGCAAACAAGTTTGTGAGAAAGCATCTTTTCTAAGGAAAAGAAATGGCGCAAAATTGACGCGGAAAATAGAAGATTTAGAGCCAGTTATATTGTTTTGCACCTAAGTGATGTTGGTACTATTACCTCACTTTTTTGCACCTTGATTGTACCTGGATGTTGGTGGTACTGTTGTTTAGCTTTTTGCTGTTGGCTGGAAAATATGTACAACAGTAAATAAATGGTATGAGAGATAAGCACTGTTTTCCATGTCTGACTGTTCAATTGTACAATTGATATAAAATAGTGACCGGCCCACAGGCTGGACAGCCATCCGAAAATCCCCAGGAAAAAAAAGTTGAATAGCCCTGGTCTAATATAATAACAGTACAATACAACTACTATACAGTTATGGCTTAGATGTGAAGTCTGAGAACTTTTATTCTGTGAAAATAAGAACAGAGTTTTCTCAGGCTATTTTATATTTTATACTACAGCCAGTCTACTCTTCATATAGAGCAATATTGGAGCTACATGATCAGACTTTTCCTTCTTTGATGATGATTTGATGATTTCTTTTCCTCCTGAGTCTCTCTGGGTTCACGTGTCCCTCCAGCAGTGACAGACAGAAGCTCCTCCTCCTGCCCTCCTGCCCCTGGACACTAAAACTATGTTATATTATGTAGAAATGTCTCAACGGAGCGTTTTCTGACTAAAACTTATGAGATAGAGTCCAAGAAATAGATTGTGTATATTGCAAGTCGCGTGTGAGGATTTAAGTTAATCTCTTTGTCATTTCTGGGTCTATCGACATAAAATAAGAGTGAGTGAAAGATAAAACTCTCCTCTGTTAGAATATTTCAGCTGTAAATCCATATGGAGCTGTTTTCTTGCTGCTTCTGAGAAGGTTACAGCGATAACTGTTTCCCTTTCGGACCAAAATAAATGACAAAACAAAGCATGGAGCACATGAACTAGAGACAGAGAGACAAGAGACGGGGAGAGACAGATGGAGACAAGAGAGAAGACAAGAGAGAGACGGACTAAGAGAGAGAAGAGAATGGGAGAGGGATGGAGAAAGACTGGGAGAGGAGACAGGGAGTGACAGAGCGAGAGAACGTGGCATCACTGGGCGGAGGAGAGGCGTCACAAACCTGGCGGTCTGGAAACATGTGCCCGTCTGTCCTGTGCCACCTGCACTGAGGGAGCGGTGCCAGTCTACACACATTTGAACACATTAAGTTACGTAATAATGACCAAAGTGCAGGTGATCACCGGGGCGTTTATGGAGCTGTAAACTCCACAGAACATTTCTATTCCTCTATGAATCAAACGTCTGATTTAAATGTCAATTTGCAAAGTCTGGAATCTTGTCGTAAAGGTGCATTGTGTATATTTTTGGTTGGGCGTCCGTCACCTGCTTGTTTCTATGAATATGTCATTGCTCTGCCTGGAATGTTCCACAGTATGACATTAAAGGCCTATTCATACTTCATAAGACATAAGAACTTTGTTCTTGTTCTTGAGGTGATAAGAACAAGAACAAAGTTCGTTTGGACTCTGACATTTCATACTTCAAAAGATGTTCTGCTGCTGAACTGCCCCGCCCCCTCGCTCTGCCCCGCCCCCTCGCTCTACCCCGCCCCCTCGCTCTGCCCCGCCCCCTCGCTCTGCCCCGCCCCCTTGTTCTGCTGTTGCTATGCAACAATACAGCAGCAGCGCAGCTTTGGTGACATTATCGTGCAGAATTGTACTTTATGAACTACTGAAGGACAAAGAAGAGAAAATGATGAAGCTGAAGAAGATTCATATTGGTGGATGTTTCCCTGTGTTTTATGAAGGAGTCCAGCTAAAGTGTATAGTGAGAAGTGTTTCCTACAGCACTAAGAGCTGAGAAACGAAGCCCGTAGCTCCGCGGCTGGGACCTCGGCTGCTCGGAGCTCCATGGAGCCGTGGCTCCACTGATGTTTTATGTAATAAATACACTAACTCCCTAGACCGGGAAAACACGGCACTCGCAGACCACAGTTGATGCTGTAGATGCGCATCAGCGCTGCCGAATGGCCGACAAAGTTCTGCTCAGCTGAGGTGTCGAACGAACTGCCGAACAGGAGCTGACGTCATTTTGTTGGCTCAGCTCTGGACGCAAGAACAAAGTTCTTATGTCTTATGAATGGGCCTTAAACAGCTCTGCCTTATGTTTATTCAATTACAGAAAAGCAGGCATGTATTATTAAGTCACCTCTCCACAGATCTGCCCTGTAACTTGGTCTGGTTGACGGACGCTCCACCAGAAAAGTTACACAGTGCACCTTTACACATATCTTTTTGTATTTGTTAAATTACCGGTGTTTTCTAGCTCAAAAATACCTTAATGAACATGAATTCTTACCATGTGCGGGCTTGCATCTCCATGGATCTGCCCATTAACCTGTCTCCATTGCGATTTCCAAGTTTATTTCAAGGCAAAATTGTAATATCTCCATGGAAACAAGCAGATGACAGACCCCCAACCAAAAAGTTACCCAACGCACCAATTCAAACTCACTTTCCCCATGTTTTCTCATTGCTCTTCTTTTATTTTGATATTTATTTAAGCAGGTCACAACGATTTGACAGTAAAAGGGCCGGATTTACCGTTCTAAGAATTTGAGTAGTTTTTGTTGGTATAGATAATGAAGCCTATTACGGGAAAAATGTGGCGGTGAACCAGTTTTTTTTAACCTGCGTGACGCTCCTTAACCCGTCAGATCAGTGTCAGTGTGTAATACATTGGTATGGAAGAATGAGAAACCTCCACAGGACAGGTCCACGCTTGTATTTGAACGTATTTAAGCTCTAACTATCTTTTCATTTTGGATGTATTCACTATCTTTATAACTGCCAGTAGCTTAAAGGGGCATTCTGTTACCGGAATTTACACCAGGAGCGTCGGCAGCAACGTCGGCAGAGAGTTTACACCGGGGGAACAGCCTATGTGTGTTCTCAGGTTTAAACACTAAACTTTCTGCACTGTTTATCTATTCATTGTTTGGATGAATTATGTTTTAAATCACAAAAGCAAAAGTTCACAACACGAAAGAAGATGCATTAGGGGCAGTAATCTGGTATCTCGCGGAATCAAAAAGTAGCAGCGGTATCAGTTTCATCACCGTCATTAAAAAAAATCTGCATAAGAACCTAAAACCACAGCAGGACTTCCTCCCCTCCGCTCTCTCTCCTCTTCAAACGTGGTTCCACTTGGAGATTTCCATCCACACGCAGCGAGGAAGAAGAAAAAAACCTGACTGACGCTTCGTGTGCGACTTTGAGCCCAAAAGTTTGTGACGGAGACGTTTTATTGAAGCCGAGAGTCGAGAGGGGACGAGGCTGAAGAGGAGAAAGTTCCCGCTCGAGGGCGAAGTCAGACTTTCACGGAGGAGACGGTAAAGCCCAGTTTATGGTTCTGCATCAAAACGTGTTTGTGTGGACGTGCGCCCCCTACGCACAGCGTCCGACCTGCACCTCCCAAACTTTCTAACGACGCCTCAAAACGACGCAGACGATAAGGGCTGTGATTGGTCATCTCCACCGCTCTACATTTCCGCTGCTCCGCTCATTATAGTCTTTGAGTAATAATGTGTTTAATGCAGCTTTGGCACATTTATTCACATTTTACACAAACCAAACTTCAAACCTCATGGCTCATTTGCATACAGTATAAGCGCTGATAAAAACAGCTCGTGCGCTGATGCTGATGCGATCGAACGCGCTGCAAAGTTCGGTTTGATCAGAACTTGTGCCTCATCTTCAAATATAAAGCTGTGACTCTGTTTCTGAAGGGTTTAGGTGCAGCTACAACATAATTCTTAGTCACAGTAAAACCGTAAACCTCGGGAAAATGAGGAGAAGGTTTAACCTGATCAAAATTTGGATACTGCCCAAACCTACTGCATGTAACGCAATGGTTTTAGAGAATGTATTTTGAAAGGGCATCAGAAGTTTATTTTGACACCGCATGTTTATTTTCTGTCTTGCCCCTGCTAAAAAGCCTGGAGATGCTCCGTCGACGCTGCAAAATTAGACTTCCAACCTAATTTGAGCGGTGCGTAGCGTCGTAATGCCTGTCGGACGCGCCTATGACACTGCTTGTGTTTATTGTCCGACCGTTTTAAATGGAAAGCGTCACCTGTGCGTGTACCGCTCGTGTGCTGCTGCTGCTGTTATGATTACGCACTGTTCCTGCTTTGGTGTAAACTGTAACATCTCCATGGAGAAAAGCCTTTGAGGAACCGTCAACCACAGAAGTTACACGCTGCACCTTAACGCTTGAGGACATGGTGGAATTTGCTGCGTAATTGTCAGATTTTTGTTTTGTTGACCGGTTTATGGCTCATATCTCTGTAATTCCTGGTTTTACTAAAGAAACAAGTGAAGTCATTTTTTCCACGTTGGATTAAAATGTGGTGATGTAATTCATTGGCAAAGGCGCATTGTTGTCGGGCGATAGAACTTTAAAGGTTTGATATTACGTAAAACTGACTCATGAGAGATTTAAGCCATGTTATAATCTTGTTGCCTCATCAGAAACGTACCCGGACTTGTGTTTTCTTTCACAGTACGGCATTCAACCGTTCTAGCTTCACGGAGATCAAACCGGGTCAGATCTGCGGAGAGGCGACCCCGCTCACAGTCAGAACGCCTGTTTTTCTAGGTATTTTTGAGCTATAAAACCATCAAATCCATAGAACCAAGCAAACCGACGTTCCATAATGCATTTTTAAGTAAATAAATGCCAATTTCAGTCTCTGGTATCGGTTGATGTCGGCAGATATTATTTTCAAATCGGTATCAAAACTGAAAAACCTGGACCGGCGCTTAATGCTTTTGCAGCTGACGCGAGTTCCACAAAGTTAAAGCTCGAAGTTGTTGGCGATTAAGAAAATAAAACCAAAAACTTTGATGTATTTACCCAGATTTTCTATTTACGAAATAACTTGCATTCCTGAAGGCCATATGCAGCATTAGCCCGACTGCGTTAGCTTTGATCTGGGCTCATCTCACAAGTATAAATATGCACCAAGGACGAGAGCTTTTCGAGAGCTTTTTCTGTCCGATTTAATGCCGGCAACGAAAATGGCATTCGCCGATCGGGAGGTGGAATCCAGTGCATCCAAGAATTCAGCAAAGAAATAAATTAGCTCTCTACAGCTAGGAATTAACTTTTTGGGAATCTTAACACACTTGCAATACTTGAAATAAAGTACTGTACATGTAGAGAAGACGCTGGGGGGAGTTCTACATGTGCATCTATAGGCAGAATGTTCAGCAGTTACCATGGAGACACAATACACGCTAACTCGGACATGAAGGTTTTAAAGATGGACTGAAAACTCAAGGGAAAAAAGCAAACAAAATGGATTTAAACAGCACGTTTTCGGGATCCGTACGTTCACGTTCCTGTTTAGCAGTGCGAGTTTCAACATCAGCGGTCGTCAACATTTCCTGGGGGTGTGACGCCAACTGTAGGCACTGCTCTGTCTGAAGCTCTGTTACTCAGTTTAGACTTTAATCAGAGTTTTGTTTTAACACAGTCTGACCCTTAAGAACTGATTTAACTGATCTACATTAGGTGACCAGTGCATCCAAGAATCCACAAAAACGCCTCTCCAACTCCATTTCCAATTCAGTCCACTTTATTTATAGACCATATTTCATAAACAAAACATCGTCATGGAGACCAAACCAGGCCAAGTTATGGGTCAGATCTGTGGAGAGGCGACCCCGCTCAAGGCCAGAATGCTTGTTTTTACTGGTGTTTTTGAGCTAAAAAAATGGTAATTTCATAAAACTCAGGCACATTGTGACTGTTTCCTTTATGGACCAAAATAAATGACAACACGTGAATCGAATCGTGACACCCAAATCAAACGATTCGGTATTATATAAAATATTCTTTGTTGTTCATGTTTGTACAGATCTAAACTACAGGGTGAGCAGGAGGGGTGTAAGAAAAAAATGGATTCACTTCATGATTCTCATATAGATTCAAAATGCATCTGAATCGATTTTTAAAATTCATGTTTTTCATGAAAAATTCATTAGTTCCATTTACTGTTCTCATGATTAAAGAAGATAATTAATTGCATTTCACCTCATTTAGACTTTAGGCAAACTTTATTGATCCACAAGGGAAATTATTTGGACACAGCAGCTCACACATCACAATATAATATTTTTCATTTGGTTTATTGAACAGGGACAGTGCACATTAATCAGCATTTCTGTAAATGTACCAGAATTAACCAGAGAGGCTGTTTTTCATCTGTAGTCCCTGAACAGATGTAAACATGGTCACCTTAAAAATACAACGATAAGAATTTGTCATGGTTTGGGAGTGGTTGAGGACCCCAAAGCAAAGACATAGGCGCAGGTAGATGTTTAAACAGGTTTATTGCCGGGTATGAAGGATGTGGTGATGGAAACTGGCTGGAGACATAGACGGAGGGAAGACACAGGGGTAGACTCACGGGTAGACAGACTGGACAACAAGGTCAGGCAGGACGACGTGGACAAGCAGGATGAGGACGACGACGTGGACGTGGACAAGCAGGACGAGGACGTAGACAAGGGATAGAGGAGGAATGAACTGACAAAGAACAAAGGATGAGGACAGAACTAAATAGTGGGGCTGATTAGACAATTAGCTGCAGGTGAACCACCGAGCAGGTGATCCACACTGCAGCATTAGCCCAGCCACACCCCCGAGAGGAGCAGACAGACACAGAAGGGAGGGGGAACACACAACAAACACCAAACCCTGACAAGAATTATACAAAAAAAGTGCAATTTTACACAGCAGTTCAATTAAAAGGCAGTGAATATGAATAATTATTAATAAATATGAATGGTAATAATAACCTCGAAATAAGGAGCCAAAAAAAGAGCAAAAAAAACATTGTCAAATAAGGCATAATTATATAAATGTTTATGTACAAGTCAAAATAAAGTAATATGTAATGAAATATAACATCTCAGCTGCTACTGTACCCTGCTGCCACTTTCTCAGGCGTTCAGGGAGATCAGAAGATATTTTGTTCTCGTGAAAATATACTCGACCATAATATTATACATAATTATATATCGCCCTTTGTTTCAGTGCTATTTCGAATCGTGTCGTATCACCAGATTCATGCTAATGCACACCTCCAGTTGGTCGTTTTGCAGATGAAAACGGGAGATTTTGTTGTATTGTGGAGGAACTTATGGCTCTTAAAAATTGCAGTTTTGTGATTTTGCTCAATTCAAAGTTAAACAGAGACGAGGATAAAAGAAGAGGAAAGTCCGGCGGTCTGAAGTCAGTCTAAAGGCAGAGTTGTTCATGATTTCTGTTCATTTTTTCTTCATTTCCATGTCGTAGACTTAGTAGAATAGTTTTGTGGATTATTCTGCTTTAGGGTTTGGTTTCACTTCTATTGTTTACCGTCTATATTTACATCGGGAATACATCTTGTACTTCAAAATTTGTTTTCGTCGCGATCATTTTGTGCGTTTTTTTTCTGTTAAATTGCGATTAATCCTGCACTTCTGTCTCAAACCCATTCCCGTTCAGACGCTTAAAGAGTCCGAGCGCCTTTGGCTTCTCTCCAGATCCAGAAACATGAGCCGCTTTTTCCACGGCGCGTATTTGAAGAAAGAGGCTCCTCGGGCCTTTTTTGTGCTACATTAAACACTGTCTCTCTCATGATGTCAAGGACCACGGCCAAGATCTGCACAGGGGGAGGAGGTTTATGCTAAAGATATGAAGCTAATAAGTCATATTTTTGGCTTGAATTGAGTTATTTCTTCTATTTTTTCTCTTTTCAGAATTTAGACGAGATAAAAAGTCCCACATGATTCTTTGGTTTCATAGATTTTCTCTTGACGTGTGAACAGATATAGGACTCATTCAGACCACAAATGTACGCACAGCCTTTCAGTTTTGTGCAAAAAACACCATTAAAAACTTAATAAAACTTAATTAAATAAAAAACACACAATAATATAAAAATATAACTAAAAAAAGAAAACATCACACAAACCTTGAGTAAATAAACATAAAATTAATAAAAAGATTCTTGTATTTAGCTGAGATGTATTTGCTATATTTTTATATTTTATTATTACTTAATTATGCTTTATTTAACACAATTCTCTTGATATTTTTGCTACTTATTTTCACTTTATTATTACCATTTATATTTTTATTTTAAGCTTTATTATATTATATTGTGATGTGTGAGCTCCAGGGTCCAAATAATTTCCCTTGTGGATCAATAAAGTTTGTCTGTGATTCTGTTGTAGGGAGTATTATACCTCTCATAATGTATCCCAAGATGACAAGGTTTGAGCCACACTTTCCGCTCAGTCTGAGATAGAAATGGAGTTTCTCTGTTATTTCAGTCGGTTTTCAGACAATATGAAATTTGGAAATGAAATCGTTCGATACCGATCTCACGATTCGATACACATTTTTGGTTGATAAGCACGTGTCCCCCCATGTGTGCTGTTTGTCCTTTATTTTGGTCCAAAAGGGAAACGGTTATCGCTGTGTCCTTCTCAGATGCAGCAAGAAAACAGCTCCATAGGGACTTACATCTGAAATATTGAAAGAGACGTGGATTTTATTTAAGGCTGTGTTGAAAAAATGGATTTTCAGATTCTGAATCGATTTGCACATTAATTCCTTAAGATCGATTTGTACGTCCAAAGATCAATTTAATTTTTAATACATTTCCCCCGGTGAACTTTAACCCCACTCGTCACGTTATTGAATCTGACTTTATCAAAACTATGAACACGGCGTCGGACACGAGCGGCACCGTGAGCCAAGTCCCGACTCTGAAGACGCCAGAAACACTCAAAGCTCCGTCTGGCACCATTTTGGGTTCAGAAACGATAAAGACAAAGATGCACTTGACAGAAGCGAAGAGATTTGAGGCCAAATGGAGGTGAAGCACAGCGGAAATACAACCAACCTCAGGAACCACTGGAACAGCTCAAAAATGGTTCTAATAACATTAACCCAAATCCAGATCGGATCAGATCGAATCGTGATAATCGATTCTTGGAATTTGAATTTAAACTCAGCACTAATTTAGTCACTTTTCATTTTAGGCTGATAGACGAGGAATGATGAAGATATACAAATTTAAAAACAGTTTTGTTCCTGCAACAATATCCATGTTGAACAAAAATAAGCGCCACTAAGAACAATTCATTCTAATGCACTTTAAATTGTGCTCGTCTTTTACTGTTTTCTATTTATTTATATATATTGTACTGTATTGTGGGCATGGATGTATGTTATGAGGAGGCCTCTTTCATCTGTACTGCAAACCTAATTCACCTACGGGTACGAAGAAAGAAAGAAAGATATGAACTTTTAAATACTTTAGAATCGCGTTTTGGCTCCACATCTCACACTCTGTCTCGAAGGTTTTAGTCACAAATCGGTCTGTTGGTACATTTCCGTGCACTACAACATAGTTTTAATTTTTTTGCATCTTTAAAACGTATCGAAATCAAATTGATCTCATGACCTGTGTATCGAGATGCGCAGTGAATCGTGGGAAAACCGTATAGTTTATTTTCTTTACAGTTATGAGGAGACCGACAGGACGCGATTGTGGCTAATTGTGACGTTTGTTTGCGTATCTTACTTTCCTTATTAATCTCCTTTGTGTTGAGTTGTGGATCTTGTTGTAAAACTGGTAGAATATTCTGATCTCTGAGGCTTTCCCTGAAGACTTTTCCACGGACGGTTCTTCTGTGGCTCGGACTAAAGTTTACACCGAGGTCTTTGGCAAAGAACGGAGCGACTGCAGCGCCCGAGATTCCAGCAACATGTCAATATTTCTGATCTCCTTCTCTTCAACTCTCGTTCTTCCTCTCTTTCCCCTCTCCTCCTCCCTCCTCTCTTTCTCCGTCTTTCCTCCACCTCATCCTCGCCCTCTCTCCATCGCCATGTCACTCTCTTCACCTCCTACTCCTCCTCTATCCGTCTCTTTTTCTCTCTTCCTTTTTTCCTTGTCAATTCTCCTCCCTCCCTCTCTCCTCATCCTCTCTCTCCACCTCCCCTCCTTCTTTCCTCTCCTCTCTCTTTCCCTCTCTTTGTGTCTCCTCCCTCTCCCTCCTCCTCTTCCTACCTGTCTCCCCTCTCTACCTCCTTCTCTATCTCCTCCCTCTCTCTATTTGTCTCTCCTCCCTCTCCCTCCTCCTCTTCCTACTTGTCTCCTCCCCCTCTTCCTCCTCTCTCCTCCTTCTCTTCCTCCTCCTCTCTGTCTTTTTCTATCTCTCTACCTCCCTCTCCTACTCCTCCTCCTCTATCTTTCACTCTCTCTCTCCCCTCTTTCCCTCCTTTTTCTTTTCCTTCTCTTTCTCATCCTCCCCCCTCTCTCTCATCCTCTCTTCCTCCTCTCTTCTTTTTCCCTCCCTCCCCCCTCATTCTCTCTCTCTGCCTCCTACTCCTCCTCCTATTTCTCGCTCTATCTCTCTCCCCTTGCCCACCTCTTCCTTTTTCTTTTCCCTCTTTCTCCATCCTCCTCCCTCCCTCTCTCCTCATCCTCTCTTCCTCCTCCCCCTCCTCTCTTCTCTCTCCCTCCCTCCCATCTCTTTCTCTCTCTTCCTTCTCTTCCTCCTCTCTCTCTCTCTACCTCTATACTCCTCCCTCCTCCCCCTCTATCTCTCTCCCCTCTTTTCCCTCCTCTTCTTTTTCCTTCTCTTTCTCCATCCTCCTCCCGCTTCCTCTTTTCTCTCCACCTCATTTTCTTGCTCCTTATCTTCATTTCTCTCTCTCTGTCTGTCCCTCCTCCTTCTCCCTCTCTCCTCCTCCGCCCTCTCCTCTCTCTCCTCCCTCTCTCCTCCTCTCCTCCTCTCCGGCCCCAGGAGGACGCCCGGGGCTCCCAGCGTCACGTGAAAACTCGTCTTTTTCCTTTGCCACTGAAGCGCCTCTCGGGGGACCTCACTACAAACACATGCAAACTCTAAATTACCGACCTCTGACCCCACGAGGAGGATCTCAAACGCTCCACAGGCCCGAGGTCAGCCGAGCCTCCACCGCACACACTCTCACACACTCACACACACTCGCACACACTCACACACACTCACACACACTCACACACACTCACACACACTCACACACACTCACAACACACTCCAACACCGGGGGGAGGGAGCGCCGAGCTGGAGACGCTTTTCTTCGTCTTGTCTTTGCTTTTTTACTCACTTGAAGAACAGAACTGGCTCATTTAAAGGTGCATTGTGTAACTTTTCCGGCGATGGAGACGCCGTTGCTTTGTCTGGAATGTTTCACACCGTATCGTAGCAAACCTTTTCTATCTTCATAAACGCAAAGACGAATCTGTGGAAATGCAGACCTGCTCACAGAGGCCACGTTTACATGATGTTTTTTAATTCCGATTTAATAGCTCTGAATTAAAATATTCTCCCTCGAGTTTACATGGAAATAATAATTCTGAGTTGGAGTTTCCATGGAAAACATGTTAAATCATCTTTATTTAATTCTGCTCAGCGTCTGGGGGTGGGAAAGGTTCTGATCGGACAGCGACACAAACGTATTTCCGTCTTTGGGAGGAAAACCCACACTTCAGCTGCTCCCGGCTTTTCTGTCATCTCGGTTTGTCGTTTCGCCGCCGACACAAACACGATCCAAACTTTTTCCTGCAGTGGTTCCGATGATAATGAAGCAGCAGCTGGAGAATTCTCTCCTCACGCTTTACGTCTGTGAGCTGAGGAGGAGAAGGGAAGAGTGTCTGAGAAGGAGGAAGAAGACAAACTGAGTCTGAGGCTGCCACACCTCAGCCCACTCCCACATCCCGCTCACAAATCCAAAGAGACGTGGAGGAAAGTCCCAAGAGACGACTGGAGGAGCCGGA
The DNA here is from genome assembly GCA_034769755.1 of Odontamblyopus lacepedii. NCBI lineage: Eukaryota > Metazoa > Chordata > Actinopteri > Gobiiformes > Gobiidae > Odontamblyopus > Odontamblyopus lacepedii. Next base: position 37,090,051 of record CM068350.1, read on the forward strand.
TTAGAGCGACCCGACGAGCACCAACCACCGGGATTATTTTGAAGAAGAAGAAACGTTTACATGATCCAGGAAGAAATTAATTCGGCTTTAAAATCAGAATAAACCCCCACTTTTAATCGACACTAATAATAATTTTTCAGTCCATGTCAGAAAAATCACAAATAGATGTGTTTTCTTTAAAGCTCTGTACTGACTTTTATAGTCTTTAAAATGTGAAATTTTAAAGACTATCATGCTAAAAGTGCATTTCCTGATTCTCGGGTAAGAAAACACTTTATAATTGAATACAGACAGCACACAGTGGTTTCGTTTTGACTTAAAAGATGTGCAACTTTGCTGGTGGAGAGTTCACAACCTGTTTGTCTCCATGGAGATGTTATTGCTTTGTCTCGAATGTTCCACAGTATTAATTAAACCCGTCTATCACGTGGGAGACGAGCAGGTTACAGCACTACGCTACATTACAGGGCAGATGTGTGGAGATTTGTCCTTATTCACAGAAGGATTTACTGAATTTTTGAGCAGTAACAAGATTTTGGAGCTTATATCAGGTTTATTCATCTTGTTTTCAGATTTATTATCGATTTACTAGTTCTGAGACGCTTCATTCTCGTCTGGAGGTCGTTTATTTTAAGAGAACTTGTTGCCTGGACAGATAATTTCATTTTCATGTGTTTCAATGTCATTTTCTGATAGATTTAAGTATTTAGATCCAAGCATTTTTGACACCTGTAAAGACTAAATACTAGATGGATGTGTTTTAATGTCATACCGTGGAATATTCCAGACAAAGCAATCACATCTCCATGGAGACAAGTAGGTGGCGGACCAGAAAAGTTGCGCAGTGCACCTTTAAGAGCTGCTTATACTGTACTACGTATGTGTGGTTGAGCAAAACAACTATATTATAAATTCTTTCTGTAAACAAAATCAGCACGGACAAATTCATATGAAAACTAATTAAAAGAGAGAAACACTGAAGACACTTGTAATTAACAGTGCATTTTCTCGTTCCCTAATAAAAATCCCGCAGAAACATAGAAAACGGTTGTAAAAGCGCACAGAGTCTTTACGCCTTCAGTGTTGTGAAGTGCAGTTATGGTAAATGTTTGATTAAAAAGTCTCTGTGCGTAACAACGTACGATTCGTCGAGAGTCGTCTTCAGCAATTCTGTTTATTTTTCTCATCTATTATATATTTTCTGGCTTTGATATCTTTTTTGAGCGCTTAATCTGAATGCACAGACATAGTTTCCTTCCTTATGATGCTAATTTTATCGGTTTATCCAGTTTTTACAGATGGAAATTGGCTGCTAAGATAAACTCTACAAGTGTCTCTGATATCTTTATGCTTAAACTAATTATGCACAGAAAGAATTTGTTTTAAATATCTACTTTGTTCTTTTAAAGACCAAACAACCACTGTTTTTTGTTTTTTGTCAAGCTACTTTAAGTGTACAACTTAAAACTTAAAATAGAAGAAAGGGAAAACCACACTTTAAAATGTTTTTGGTGGAGATAGATGTGTTTTATGCCGTACTGTGGAATATTATATAACATTTGAGTTTCCTCCAGGCCAAATAAGAGTCAGGTTTGTGGAAATGCAAGCCCCCCTCACAGTTTTTTTATTTGTTTTAGTGCAATAAACGCAGCCAAAATGAAAAACACGCTTTTATTTTGAACTTGGATTGTATTCACTCCCAAAAACTCGAGTACAGAAATAGAAAACCATACTCTGGAACGTTTTCTGTGGAGATTGTTATGTTTTCTGCCATATTGTGGAATATTATTGCCAAAAGAGCAACATTTCCATGGAAACGAGCAGTTCCAGGCCAGATTAGAGTCTGGTTTGTGGAGATGCGAGCACACTCAGAGTAAGGATGCATGCTTTCTTTATTTTTTACTTTTTAGTGCAATAAACGCAACCAAAATGAAAAACGGACCCTATAATTTTGGTCTCATTTTGGGCTGAAAAGTTAAATACTGTGGCTTTAATATGCGGATTGTATTCACTCCTAAAACTTTAGTACCGAAATGGAAAGTTAAAACCATACTTTAGAACATTTTCTGAGGAGATAAGTACGTCTTATACCATACTGTGGGATATATTATTGCCAAAAGAGCAAGATTTCAATAGAAACGAGCAGTTGTAGCTGCCCTCCAGGCCAGATAAGAGGTCAGGTTTGTGGAGATGCGAGCCCCCTCACAGTAAGGACGCATGCTTTTTAAAAAATGTTTTACTTTAGTGCAATAAACACAACCAAAATGAAAAACACATTCTTTATTTTGGTCTCTTTTTGGGCTAAAAAGTTAAATACTGTGGCTTAAAGATGCGGATCGTATTCACTCCCAAAACCTTTACTACACAAATAAAATGTTCAAACTGAACTTTAGAACATTTTCTGTGGAGCTAGATAAGTTTTAGGCCATATTGTGGAATAGTACAGCCAAAAGAGCATCATTTCAATAGAAACGAGCAGTTGAAGCCACCCTCCACCTCAAATAAGAGTCAGGTTTGTGGAGATGCGAGCCCCCTCACAGGAAAGACGCATGTTTTTCTGGTTTCATATATTTTTATTCATGTATAAACTGATATAAATGTTCAGACAACACATGTACACACTTTTTTTTTTTCATTTTTATGCAGAGAAAACACAAAACACTAACACAGACAACACTAACAAAAACAAATCATTTCAAACCTTGATTAAATATGATGAAATAAGAGTAGCGTCATACAATATAATCATTTAAAATATGATAAATATAGTAGTACTTTTATTAATAAATAAGAGGAATTAACTACTACTAAAAATAAAAATAATAAATACAAAATAAGAAAATAGGGGGGTGGGTTTGGCTTAAACTGTTTCAAAAAAGTCCGTAAATGGTTTGACACATGGTTTTCAAATTTTTTCAGTGCAATAAACACATACTCTTATTTTAGTGTTTTTTTTTTGTGCTGAAAAGTTACATACTGTGGAATATTGGACCCAAAGGAACATCATTTCCATGGAAACGAGCAGGAGCAGGCTCTCCTCCAGGCCAGATAAGCGTCAGGTTTGTGGAGATGCGAGCCCCCTTGGAGTAAAACCACATGTTTTTCCATTTTTTTTTTCAGTGCAATAAACACTTGCTCTTATTTTACTGCATTTTTTTGGGTTTAAAAGTTACATACTGTGACTTTAAGTGGCAGAACGCATTCACTCGCAAAAACTTAAGTGCAGTTGACAGAATTCAGTTTCCTTGGATCACTTAAAACCACAAAGACCCAAACCTTCGCCTCCATAAACTTTTCTTACAGCTGACACGGAGAATCATCATTATTGCTGTGTGTCCCGCTGAAAGCTCCTCTGTATTATTCTCTCTGTATCCTTCTCTTCTGATTAGCCACACGCACAAACCCCGGCCCCCCCCAAGGACGCACAATCACTTTGAGGAAATAATTACAAGATGCCGAACGCCGGGATAAACAGGCATCAGTGACAGAGAGGAGCGTTTATCATGAGAGGAGACCCAGAAGAGACGGGAATGCGGCTGAACGGTTACAGGAAAATACGGCATTGCAATTGTTCTGACAGGCGTTTTACGAAATCTCACATTTTAAACACGTCCAGAAGAACTGACAAAAGGGCTGAAAGATGAACTGACAAATACAAGAGCCGCATTTCAGAACATGTTAGTAGTGGGGATGTATGTTGTTTAGTTGATTACCGTAATTTCTGGACTATTGAGCACACTTAAAAATAAGACATTTTAAAGGAACTTGTTTTTGTATATATATATATATATAGGGTGCACCTGTCTATAAGCTGCAGGTGTCCACATCTTCAAGAACGTTTTCAAGTTGGGTCCATTTGCTTTTTTTTTTTTTGGCCTCTGAAAGCTTTTGTCGTCTTTTTGCGCCGAGTAAGTTCGTCGCGCTGCAGCTGCCAACGTCTCACCGTCGACTCACTGATGCCGAGCTCACGTGCAGCAGCTCTACTGTATTTCCTTCTTCCACAGCCAGATCTATTGGCCTTTTTGACTTTAAAGCACGTGTTTTCCATGAGTAACTGTTCAAAACGCAATCAATCTAGCATCTTTTTCTGTAAATCATCTCTTCCATCAGTCTGTCTCGCTCTACTGCCCATTTCTCCAGCAGAAAGAGTCGCTTTCCTGTCTGGACTGAAGTTCGAGACATTTCTTCTCGTCATTTACGCTCTCACCTGCATTTGACGCGTAAGGGCCATTAAGTCGTATCCCACTCACTCATGTTCATTTAGCGTCATAACTTATTTCTCTCTGCACTCAGCTTTCGCACGCATCCGCTGTGTCGATAAACGAATAATCCGTCCGTACATTTTGACTTTTGAACGGCGCACACGGACTTCCTGCTTAGACCTCCTCTCCATCTTGCCACGTTTAACTTGTACTCGTCTGTTGAAACTGCTAAATGCGCTTGATGTACTTTTAATATTGCTTATTTATTGTCATTTTTCGTGTCTATCTCTCTTGGTCACGGGGCCTTGAGGAACACATTTCGTTCGGTCATGTGTTTCTTTCGCATGTTTGAATGACAAATAAAGAACCTTGAACATTCGCTGCATCGTTGTTGGCGCCGGATTCAAAGTGTGACAAAAAAGTAGCGGCTTATAGTTCGGAAATTATGGTATTCAGTTAATTTGGTTGAGTCTTAGTCAATTAGTTTAGTCTCTCTTTACACTGTTTTGTAGTAATTCTTTCTGCATACATAGTTTTTGCATAAACTTGGACTACGGAACTGATACCAGTGGATGTGATGCTAACTGTAGGCACTGCTTTATCTGCGGGCTGTTAGAAAATCTGATCTTTATTTTAACATAATCTGACCAGAAGGAAGTGACTTTGACTCCTAAACGGGACCGTGAACACTCGGACTGATCAGACTCCTGAAAATGTGCTCTTTAAATCCATTTTGTCTTTTTTTTTCTTGAGTTTTCAGACGATCTTTCTGACGAACCTGTTTTGTCTGGGTTTGATCATGTGTGCATTGTGTTACCATGGTAACTGATGAACATTCTGCCAGTGGAGATACACGTAGAACACCCCCAGCTTCAGTCAACTTCAGCCCTAGTTTGTGCAGATCTAAACTACAGGGTTGGAGGTTTTCATGCAGAATAACACTGGATATTTTGTTTGTGGAGAAAATTATGGTACTTGAAAAAAAATTACAGCCTTTGTGATTTGTTAATTGCATCCACTCAAATTGCTGTTTTTTCGATTCAGTTGTGATAAATCTGCAGAGGAAGAGTCTCTCTGAGCTGCCTGGTGTCTGCTGCTCTGTGCTGTGGGCCACAAATGAGCCTGAACACATGACGCAGGATCTGAGTGAGGGCGCGCTGCTGTGAAAGTGTCTTGTTTTGACAGACTGGCTCCCTCACTCATGTTTTTGAGCAGAGAAAACCCCAAAGAACAGCTCTGTCTGCGAAGTTTATAATGTTTTTTTTCCTATGACTCCAGGTTCATGGGCAGGGTACAGGCCGTACTCTCACTGTGCAATGGTGTGATTGAGAATACAGCCAAAGCAACAGTACTATTTATATTTTCTACTTGTTTCAGGCTGTTTAAAGTTAAGTTATGAGTAAATTCTGGTTCTTACTAGGGCCTGACCCATATGCATTTTGATATGATGCCGATAAAGTCGGAATTTAGAGCTGCCGATATAATCACAGATATATTTATGATGTAAAAAATCAATGTAAATCTTCAGTTAAAACTTAGATTTGGTTCTGGATTTTCAGTTGGGTTTATTTAGCCGACATTTATTGTTATTCTGCCTCTTTACGTCATATTTAAGACAGTCGTTCGGCCTAATGGGATTTTTGTATGATATTCTAGACAGTAAAGAAAGTGCTGTAAGTAAACTACCACTATAGGTTTTAGCGGTAAATGCGTGTGCGCCACAGTAATTAATGATCTACTAAATGCCGATAGTTCACACTTCTATTCACAGCTCATTTACATATCAGTACGTGTTCAGTAACATATATACGGCCACTATAGTCACTTTACAGTTGCTAACAGAAGAGAAAACAGCCTGTTTATGTGTGCGAGCTACAGCAGCTAATCGCTAACCAATGAGAAAGAACCAAAACGAGCTTCAAAACCGACACATTTCAACACTCAGCCTCACACAGGCTCCTCTCAGATCAGCACTAAGAACTGTCCTTTAATCCAGACTCAAACTGAGCCTTCCGGAAACAGAAAATAATCTGTGTTGCGCATGGGGGTGCGTTCAGGGTCAGTACGATGTCACAGACACAGACAAAGGAGTCCTCAGATAAATCCTGATGCCCCGCCACAGATCAGGACATTTATTTGTTTGTAAATTGGATTAAATGGGCAGAATATAGAGAGTCTGAGCTTTTATAACAAGGTAAAACATCCACATGGACTATCGGCAAGATTTAGGCCGATATGTTTCCAAGTGCCCATATCGGCCGATATTATCGCCCAACCGATATATCGGCTGCGCCCTACTTCTTCCATCCATTTTCTCTGTCATTTTTAGTGTTCTACGGAGCTATTGCAATCCGTGGTTTAGTGGCTTTAGACTTTATCGGTAACAACTAGCTGCACTCCCTACTCTTCCTATTTTTGTCAAATTTAAGTAAACCGTATTTATTTAACCTCTTATTTGACATAAAACTTTTAATATGTGTTTAATATTACATTTTATACAACTTATTTCTTCTGTACCGAAAACAAACCTAAATCATCGCTGTAACGCTACAGTAAAAATCTTTATTAAACCACTTGCGCAAAGTGAATACGAAACATTTTAATCATTAAAACAATGAAAAATGTTTCCTTCTGAACAAGCAAAAAAAACTGTAATGCTTTAACAAAAGAATTTAGTAAAATATACCAAAAAATACTCCATTGGCAATATATTGATACAGCAGTCCATGATATCGATTCTGTATCTTTAGTTTAGTTTATTTGATTTATTTGACAAGGACAATGTACAGGAACATTAATCACAAAACATGAAAAGATGCTTTGTACCAAACCCTATCTTTCGGAGCTAATTTCCATCTGTCTAGTCACATTAAACGATATGATATATTGATATTTAAGTATTTTGGAACACCTTTAATGGTCGTATAATCCTTCCAAATTCAATCTCAACTCACTTTATTATTTTCCGAACACGCCTCACCTCACAGGGCTTCATAAAACTTGACTGAACTTAGAGAAATGAAAAGATTATTCTTCGGCTGATAAAAGACGAGAAGATTAACCTACAACAAGTGGATTAAGCAGATGTTTAGCCTTTGCAACGTCCCCGTTTTGACTTTTGAGCTACAACCCAAGATTTTCCATCACATTCTTTTCGTCACTCCGCAGAACAAAGCGCACCTAAACCGCTGGTCTTTGTGTGCGTCTGTTTATTGTATTGAACAGTTCGTAGCCCCTTAAGTTTCCCCCTCAGGCTCATTGGCGTCCCTTCATCGGACCCCCTCCTCTTTCTCCTTCTCCCTCTGTTTCTGTGTGACTGTTCGGTGAGTCACCATCTCTGCGTCCACGTCTCCTCTGCTCTGAGGTTTGGCCCTGGGCTCTGAGGCTGAGCTCCAGGCCTGAGGGGGACAAAGAATGCTGCCGACTCATAACAGGAATTAGTCTCATCTGCTGCAGTCCAAGATGGCCTCCAGGGGCTCAGTCTGATGCATAGTCTCCTTGAACCGTTCCCGCTGCATTCCTTCCTGGCACGGTACAAAAATTTCAAACTTGTTTTCGATACTAAGGTATATAGACTCGATACTCTGTGCCAGTTCCAGTGATATTTTAACTTTCTTTAGACGATAGAATGTGATTTTCTTCATTAAATTATTGTACTTTCTTTTCTATTCCCATGTGGTCTTATATCTGTGTAATCCCTCAGTGGTCCAGGTAGCTTTCTTATTAGTCTGTGCGCTTATACTTGTTCTGATACAGCTCAAGAGCATTCTAAAGCTATTCACGAAGCTATTTTTTTTTGTATTGATACCTGCTCAAATGAGGATCTAGATTTGCTGGATCTTTGACATGCTACAGGCTTTTTACACTAAATGTGGCAGAAGACCTTCCAGAGGAAATACTTGGAGGCAATGAACCATTTCAGTACCGACCGAAGTACCAGAGAAAGAACCAGAACGAAGCCTTTCCTGTTGTGTTCGTCTGGCGCCCCCGGAGGCTGCTGTGATGCTGCGGGGCCATCCATCTTCTTCCGCTTTGTCCGGCTTGCTGCCCAATCCTCAGAGCACCTGACCCTCCCCCCCCCATGAACCCCTCTGTGAGTGGAGCCCACAGGAGGGTGGACGTCATGATGGTCCTTGATGTTAGTTCAGGTGCTGCATGTTTTGGGTTGATGGGGGAAACCGGAGCCCGGAGGAAAACCCATCCAGACACGGGGGAGAACATGCAAACTCCACACAGAAAGGACCGGGGATCGAACCTGCAACCTTCTTGCTGTAAGGCATGAGCGTCAGCCTCTCAGCCACCGTGCCGCAAAATCGGGAAGATGAATCCAAGATGGCGCCGTATTGTTTTCATTGGTCTGTGCTCATTGGTGCATGACCCCAAAAATGTTTACTTCCGCAGCCCAACGCAAGCCTGACCAATCAGAGACTTTTGACGAGTCAGGTTTGTGGCGACGCAAGCTTTTCTATTTCTATAACAGTGCTATAAACACCACGAAACAAACATGCTTTTATTTGAGTCCATTTTCTTGGCTAAAAGTTCCCTACTGTATCGTTAAATCGTAACTCTCCTTGCTTCTGCGTTGAGTTTGATATGACAGCTGCCCCTGCTCTCACCTGTTGTCAGTCTGGTTGCGTTACGTCATGGCACTTGAACCGAGCAGCATCCCGGAGTCCTGGTTTTGGAGCAGGCAGATGGTGCGGACTCGACGGTGGAGAGCTGCACAAAATAAAAAATCAAATAAATAAAAAACCTTCCTGGATGTGTGGATGAAAGCTGCTCCTGTGCGCTTTGAACGGTGCGTCTGTCACTGCGGCTGTCTGCGCGTGGCTCCAGGTCAAACTGTGATACACAACTCCTGGAATTTGTGCTTTTTTAACTTTTTCATGTTCAAATCGACCGAGGGGAAACTCCGAGGGGGGGCACAGGAAGTCTCATCAATATTAATAGGCTCCTGTGTGAAGGAGGAAGAAGACCTCTCTGCTTTATCTGCTTTCAGCCCCTGTTGCGCCGCGCTCTCGCTTTCTACAATATTTATCATGTTTTTGCTTTCTGGAGAGGAGATGGAGATTGGCATGGAACCCTAAATACCAGGCCAATAGAAACTGCAGGTCTTTTAAGCTTGCAGAAATTAGATTATATTACTTTCCATGCAGGTATTTTTTTAAGAGTTTTAATTAAGGCCTGACCGATATGGATATGCGGCCGATATGATAACGATAAAATGGAAATTGGAGCTGCCCACATATTTTTGACGCAAAAATTCACTGTAAATCTTCAGGTGTTTATAAAACTTAGGTTTGGCTCTATTGGATTTTCAGTCGGGTTTATTTAGGCGACATTTATTGTTCTTCTGCCTCTTTACGTCATATTTAAAGACAATTGGTCGGCCTAATGGCGTTTTTGTATGATATTCTAGCCAGTAAAGAAAGTACTGTAAGTAAACAAATTAATGATCAGCTAAATGCCGATAATTCACACTTCTATTCACAGCTCATTTACATATCAGTGCGTGTCCAGTAACACATATACGGCCACTATAGTCACTTTACAGTCGCTCATAGAAGAGAAAAGAGCCTGTTTATGTGTGCGAGCTACAGCAGCTAATCGCTAACCAATGAGAAAGAACCAAAACGAGCTTCAAAACCGACACATTTCAACACTCAGCCTCACACAGGCTCCTCTCAGATCACAAGTCAGCACTAAGAACTGTCCTTTAATCCAGACTCAAACTGATCGGCTGTAAAAAGAAGAGAATCTCAGTGTTGTGCACGTGGATCTACGACTGTGGCTGTAAACAAACGCACATGGTGATGCGTTCAGGGGCGGGACGGACACAGACAAATGACTCCTCAGATAAATCCTCATGCGGAGCCACAGATCAGGACATTTATCTGTCTGTAAATTGAATTAAATGGGCAGAATATAGAGAGTGTGAGCTTTATAATAAGGTAAAACATCCACGTGGAATATCGGCAAGATTTAGGCCAATAACCGATATGTTTCCGAGGACCTATATCAGCCGATAATATTGCCCAACCGATACATTGGTCGGACCCTAGTTTTAATTGTAATTCTCTTTTCTTTATCTACATATACAACACATATTTTGTGTTAAACTGAAGAGATTTTAAAAGTTCACAAACTAGTGTCATTTGATGGGTAGTGGTTTGGTTGTAGCGATCGGAAAAACGCAGAATTGCATCACAAATTTGAATCCGATTGCACGAAATGCTACAACAGAAGCTGAGAAATCAAACTTTTCTTAAATAAAGTTGAGAGAAAAGCACAAACATCTTCCCTGTCCACAAATCCACAAAGCTCTTCCCTCTGCAAGTTTAGAAACGGGTTTTAGTCCTTATTTTCTCTAAAATAAGCTGAAGTACGTGTGTCAGCGTCGCCATGTTTGTTGTGAGTAATTTGGGCGCGTCGTCTGTGGCTTCTGCACGAACCTCGGTGCTGTTCTGTGATTGGTCCACTCGCCGCTGGGGGAATTTGAACCTTACACCGAGAGAGGTTGATGGATGGATTCTCGTGAGACCATTTTGTTTTAGAAAAGTGCTCAGAACTTTTTTGCGTGTGTGGACTTGGAAAGCTGAATTTAACACAGATTTGTTTTCTTGGCTTGTTCCGCTGTCGCGATCGTTCACCCGTTTTATGTTTGTCAGGACGTTCTGGCTTTTCCCTTTATCTTTCAGTTTTTAGTTCAATGTACACTGTTAATAAAGGAAATAAACTAATGAACAGTTCTGTAAACGTACCAGAATTAGTCAGAGAGGCTTTTTATCATCTGTAGTCCCTGGACAGATTGGTCACCCTAAAAACACAATAAGAAATGTACAAAAAAGTGCAATTGTGCATAACAGTTCCATTAAAATGTAAACTGACTCCAGCAACCATAACCACAATGTACATAATGAGAAATAACACACCCACAGACAGAAGACACGCGGTCATGCATATTTTGATAATGTGTCAATAAAGAAAGCACCCTGGCCCTGGTTAACAAGACTATTTGGGTGAAGCTGTCAAGTTTCATACTGGGGAAAGACCATTATTTGGACTTTTTAGCGTGTCGACTACAGGCCTAAAATCTCCAGCACAAGCCAGTATTTTGTTTTTGTCAATCTGCTGCCTAAAAAATACAAACATTTATTTTAACACTTTAATACGAAGCGATAGCTGCACTAAACACAGCCAAAATTTAAGATCTAAACACTTAAATCTATCAATAAATGACTTAAAAGTAGTGAAATGATCTGTCCGTGCAACAAGATAATTTTACTTGACAAGTTTTCTCAAAATAAACGACCTCTAGATTAGATTGAAGCCCTTTCAGAACGAGTAATCTTAAAAAATGAAGTCTTGTGAAAGCGTTTTTAGAAGAAAAAGTAGCACAAAATATTGTAATAAATCTGGTACGGTGAGATGTTTATGGTGAAAATATCGTACAGAGAGATTTGGATATTGTTCCATCCCTAATGACAATAAATGTTGAACCAAGTGACTGGTCAAAGCATTTTATAATGTCAGTCTTGTTATTATGTAGAATATCGTAATATCGTGAGCTTTCCCACGATATCGCAATAAATATCGTACCGTGAAGTTCAGACCATGACGATATCGTATCGTGAGACTTGGATATCGTTACACTCCTACCAAATTATACATAAACCGCTTTAGTCGTCATGTCCAGTGTTTTTGTAATTAAGAATAAACCTGCATTTTCATTTTTATAAAAGCTATAACAGATTTGAACACGTTTACTTCGTATCTGGGGACACAGGAAGGTCAAGTTGAACATTTAAAATCAAAATCTTACATGAATTTTCAGTTCCTTTTTAAAATTCATTGTAATTCCCTGCAAAAAAAGCTTAAGATATAAACACTTCGAATCAGAATCGATCAGAAAATGACTTAAAAGTAGTGACATTATCTGTCCGTGCACCAAGATCATTTTACTCGACAAGTTCTCTTAAAGTAAACGACCTCTAGACGAGAATGAAGCGTCTCAGAACTCGTAAGTCGATAATAAATCTGAAAATAACATGAATAACCTCATATAAGTTATAAAATCTTGGCCAGATCAGAGAAATTCACAGCTCTCTTAAAGGTTTGTGGTAAAAAAAAAAAGGGCCGTTTGAGGAAAATGATTAAAATCTCCCTCACGTAACGGCCCAAAAATATCAGTTTATTGGTTGCTCTGGATTCTGAACTATCGGTATCGGTATTGGCGTCGACCGTGGAAAAAAAAAAACAGCAACACACATTTGGGTGGATCTCTATTTGGCGGATCCGGTGGAAGAGTAGTTGAGCTATCTTCTCCTCCATACCTCCAGATTTCCGTCCACACAGGCGCTCGGTGCATGAGGCGTATGTGCAGCCTCCCTGACATCTCTCCTGAACTGAAGGGAAATCCCTGCAGGCACCCATAGAGGAGGGAGGGGGAGGGAAGGAGGGATGGAGAGAGGAGGGCGGGTATGGGGGAGGGCGTGGAGGAGCGAGCAGCGCCCCCTTAGGGCTAATGTTATTCTGTGATCGCGGCTCCTTCCACACACGGCTCCGCACACTCCTGCTCAGTCGGTGCGGCGGATGGTGCACTCATGCAAAGAAGCCCGAACGCCTCAGGAATAAAAATAAACATTGAACTTCTCATGTATTGTGTCTGTCGACCAAAGTCTGTCTCTTATTTGAGTTGGAAAAGTGGAGGTTTTGTTTTGGCGTTGCTCACATTTGACACGAGGAGCCGCGTTTTGTGTATGAAGCACTTATACACGGGGAAAAAACAATATCTAGGTAAGTTAGAATGACTTAAATTAAGAACATTTTACCTTATTTGAGCAGATTCATCTTGACAAGTGAAATTAATTCAAGCAACATTTGATTTTATTTCTTAATTTAAGTGCAAAAAGTTGTTGTTTTTCTTATTTTAAGTGTAGAAAAAGATGTATTTTCATATTTTAAGTACAAAAATCTTACTGCACTGGTGGATATTTGTACTTGTCAAGTGAAATTTACTCAAATCATGGTCAAACGTTCTTAATCCAAGCCATTTTAGCTTGACTAGATTTTGTTTTTTGCAGTGTGTGCATCTAAGCACTTTGCAATTTGTTTATTGTTTCGATATCAGCTTCCAAATCGGTTCAGACGATATCCTGGTTTGACTTGCAAATTTATAAAAGTACACAGACTATTTCTGGTTGTGCACTGCAAATTTCTCTGATCTGGACAAGGTTTTAAAACTTGTATCAGGTTATTCATCTTGTTTTCACATTTATTATCGACTTACTTATTCCGAAACTGCTTCATTCTAGTCTAGAGGTCGTTTATTTTAAGAGAACTTGTCGAGTAAAATGATATGTCCATGCAGCAGGATAATTTCACTACTTTTAAGTCATTTTCTGATAGATTTAGTTGGCCCAGAAAGTCTCAGATGTTGTCTTGTTTTAATTATTTTAATTTAGCTTAAAGAAAATTAAATCTGTTTTTGTTCTCTGCACTGGTATTATCTGATATCGACTACTGGCAAAATATACTAAAGCCAAAATATCAATATCGGAACAGAAAAGCTGGAGCTGTATCAGGGCATCCCTAGTTTAGTTTTGCACCATGACGATACTAGCGGTGTGCACTGCCTTGAGTCTGATGCTACGATACATATCACGATTTAATGTATCCCGATACTAAAATAATGGATGATATATCGCAATTTATCAATAACGACTTCTAATCATGTCAACTGCACCTTCATGAAAACAAATTGTATGAAACATAATTTAATGCCTTTTTTAAATCATGAAAACAGTGAATGCAACTAATGAATTTTAGTGAAAAATATTTTAAAAATCGATTCAGATGCATTAAAAACTTTATGTATAGAGCGCTTTTCATACAAAACTGCAACACAAAGTGATTAAAAAAAGAACAGTCCCACATTTCTCCTCCACCCTCCACCTCCAGTATCACAATATATCACTAAATCGATATTTTCTTACACCCCTAGACGATACGCACTGGCTTTAAAAGTTGCAATGCGTAAGTTTTTGGGTCTTTTTTGTTTGTTTCCATGGTGATATTTCTGCTTAATTGCCTTGAATGTTTCAGAGTATGACACTGAATGTAATTATCTAGAATTTATTTCATTACAAACAGTTTTATTGCTCAAAAATACCTTGATTAACATGCATTCTTTCACTGTGAGCGGGCTTGTCTCTAAGCTGGTCTGATTTTACCTGCTGTTTCCACGGAAATATACAAGTTTAATGACATATTATGGAACATTCAAGTCATCGCTTTGATATTTTTCATCGAGATAAGCAGTTTGGGGCTATAATTTCAGCTCATACGACGGTCGACGCGCAAATTTCAGGCACCAGAGCGGAGTTTTGCTGCTACGTTAAAGCTAAAACGGCGACTAGCATGCTGACCGTGCATTTCCTAAGCACCCGACAATACAACGCTTTGAAATTAGATGCGGAAAATACACTATAGATTTATTTTACGTCAAAAACGGCTTGTACAATATAGCTGTACTGGGGTAAGACGCTTTTTTTTTGGCTCAGATACACGCAAAAAAAAAAAGGCGTGTACAGGGACTTAAAAAAATGACTAAACTGCTGCATCAGATGTCAAACCCGTGCTCTAAACAGTAAACTGCCTGTGTGAAGATCTCTGCCACAGTCCTGCGCTGGAGTTGTGTAGCACTAGAAGCAATAATATTACCAATGCATGCTAAAAGGCAGCATTTCCCCACTGACTGCGCCGGGCTCTGTTCTGCCTCTGTTTTTCAAATAGTGTGTTTTCAGCAGAAGCCTCCCGGGCCCCAAACACAAGCCACAGCTGAGAGAGAACCAAACCACAGCCAGGCTTGATTTGTGTGGCTCCCATGGGCTCTGTGCTGCTGCTGCTGCTGCTGCTTCTGCTTCTCGCCGTTCTGGAGGAGCTTTGTATGCAGCCGAGTGCTCCATGTGGACGGGGAGCAGTGCAGTGTGTTTTACAGTAAAGGTATTTTTGATACTGATGGAGCTGTGATTGTCAGGTGTAAATACGTCTTTGGTTTCTGCTCATCGACGTAATAATAAGCGAAATATCGTGATCTCGTTAAAAGTGCCACAATAATCTCGAATTACAAGTTCCTTCGCGTAAATGCGTCGTGTAACTTTCCGTCAAACGCTTTTCTCCATGAAGATTCACAGCATTATTTAAAGTTAAACCTTTTCTATCATCACGGAGAACAAACCAGACCAAGTTACAGGTCAGCTCTGCGGAGAGGCGACCCCGCTCACGGTCAGAACGCTTGTTTTTCTAGGTATTTTTGACCTATATAACCACCTGTAATTGAGTTTAACGTCAAACTGTGGAATATTCCAGGCAGAGCAATGACATATGCCATAGCAACGAGCCGGTGACTGGTTTTCTGGTTGAGGGTCCGTTACCTGCATGTTTCTACGGATATATCGTTGCTCTGCCTGGACTTTTCCACAGTTATTAAACAGCTCTACTTTACATTTATTCAATTACAGGTGGTTTTATAGCGCAAAAATACCTAGAAAAACAAATATTCTGGTTGTGAGCGGTGTCGCCTCTCCACAGATCTGACCTGTAACTTGGTCTGGTTTGATCTCCTTGAAAATAGAAGGGTAGAAAGCCAAGATTTTATATTTTACTGCTTATTTTATTATTTTATTATTATTATATTTATTATTTATTGTTTTATTTTGACTTGTACTTATACAATATACATAGTTTATTATAATTATGGCTTATTTGACACCAGTATCTTGCTCTTTTTTGTGACAAATTAAGAATTATTCATGATTATTTATATTTTTTCTTTTTGTTATTATATTATATTGTGATGTTTGAGCTACTGTGTCCAAATAATTCCCCTTGTGGGTCAGTAAAATTGGTCTAAGTCTAAGGTTTTTGGTCTGGAGGGTTATTGCGTTTTGGATCGGTGGAGATCCAGACCCAGACACGGGCAGAACATGCAAAAAAAAAAAAAAAAAAAAGGATCCAGGAATCAAACCCTGGCTCTCACAGACGACGGCGGTTCTGCTTGTGTTATTACCCGGAGAATATCGGAGCGAAACCACAGCCCAAAGCCACATCTCCAGACTCTGAGCCTGACATGCCAGAGAACCAAGGGCCCCTCTCATGTTTCTAATGATTCAGACATCTCGCTGCTGCCATTTCCTCTTAGACAAACTTCAGCCCACACCACTTTAAACTGTCCCATTCCACCAGGACCAGAGCTGAAAGACGGGATTTGAAGGTCAGCCGTATTTCCAAGACTGCTCTATGTTGTATTTTGAACCGCTTTTGTACCAAGTCTGGATCTTTTAAAGTCATCGGGCTCTCGTAGTGATCAGTGACAGGAAAGAATGTGTCTGCTGTGTGGAAATCGCATTGTCATTTCGCAAACGTTAAGTGAGCTGTTGGTTTATAGATACAAAGTCCGTTTTTGATTTTCTAACGCCGCTATTTAAAGTGGTTGTGCCTCAATTTTGTCCATGTTGTTTCACCCCAGTGCGGATAATTTATAAAGCAGCTCTTGGGGTCAAAATGAAACCGAATATCAAGTGATTTTATTATCTGATCATCAAGAAGTTACTCTGGTCTCATCGTGGTGAATAATTAGAATGCTAGGAATTCCTATGGGAGACTTTTCCAAGATTTTAAGATGTTAAAATCAGGTAGAGCCCCTTTAATATGTATAAGATTGCTTGTTACGGGAGTCGAACTCGTCACCTTCTTGTTCTGAGGTGCGAGTGCTTGCTACGCAGCCACTGGGCCGATTAATGCCACAAGATCGTGCACACATGAGAAAAATGATCTTGTGAGATTTTTTCCCCCCCTAAATTTAACTTCAGCTTAGACAGAGTTAAGAGCTGGTGTGTTATTTAACTTGAGAAGCAGTAGTTCCAAAAAGCAGAACAGGCGTCCCTCACTATAATGCGGTTCACCTTAAACAGTGCCAGCAACGACCCATAACTATGTTCTTCACTCAGAAAAAGACACCTGCAGTGGAATAGACGCAATGTTTCTCACACAGAGACCACTATGTGACTCTGTGCCCCCCTCCTCCTCAGTTTAGATTGCAGAGCCTGTCTGAGAAAAGTGTGTGGTGAGGGGTTTTACAGCCTTAAAACATATATAATAATAATAAAGCTGACTACTATGCAGATTTCGCCTATTACAGGTTATTTTTAGAACGTAACCCCTGTGATAAACGAGGTGTTACCACTGTACTACAATGATCACTAATCCCTGGTGTACACTGTGCGATTTTTGGCCCTTTTTGAGCCAATTTTTTACTTGTGCGAATGTTTTTGGGATCAAGTTTTGGCTTAATCGTGTGTCGTGCTTGATCGGCAATTGTAGGTCGCAAGAATATCAAACCTGTTTGAAATCCAGTCGCCTCTGGTGAGGGTTCGCACTGTTGAAGTAGTTCGTATCGTCCCTTTTAGTGTTCGTAAACAGTAATGATGTAGACTCGGTTGCGCCACAGAATTAAAAACTCAGCAGCTTGTCGAGCTCTGCGAAAGGATTATCCTCAAAAGATCACAAATATTTCCTCAACAAGCCGACTTTGACAAATGGGGTCCGACTGCCAGATCCTTGTGCGATCAGTGAGTAAAACTTTAAAACTTGAGTTCGCCGGTAGAATATCGATTCTGACAAACACACACAGAACAACCAGACATTTTGGTGCTGGAAATGTTTTTATCTCTGTCGTCGTCTGTCCATGTTCAGTCTGAATGAATTGGAATGAATGGGGAACAAAGCCACTTCTGTCGCCAAAATGCACCTGTTTTTTTATGATTTATACAAAGTGCGATTTGGTCGTACAGTTTGAGCTGGGGATGAGTGGAACCTTCGAAAATATCGCACAGCGTACGCCCGGCTTTAAGTATTACATAAAATGCATAAAAATGGGGAAGACAAAATAGTGAAATGGATTGCACTGCTTATTTATTACACATTATGTTAAAATCTCGTCTTGTCTCATTCTCGTGGACACAATCTTGTGGTGTGGTGCGTCTCTTCTTGCGAAAATTGTGTCTCATCCCGCAGCTAGTTTAATTGTTTTAAAGTTTTGGAGGAAATGGACAGTTGAATCTACATTTTCACTCATAAAGATGGTGTTGTTAGTCGTACTTCAGTGGAATATAGTTTTGAGAGGCGAGTCCCTAACAGTCTCTAGTGCTTAAGAACATTGGGTATGTCTTGAATTTCTTGAGTCGAAGTTCAGAATTACAATAGCGGTTCACCCTCTTAGCCGTTCTGTGCACCGAAACAATGTACGAGGAAAAGCATATTAAAGTTAAGGGCTGTACAAACTTAAACGTCTCTTCTAAATTCTTCCATCTGCCCCATTTGTTAAATTAAATCTGGCCCCGGGCTTTGCAGACACGCAGCTCTGTGGTCCCTGCGGTTCAGATGTCAGTTTGCATCTCGCCGTGCCAGAGGTGATGAAGCTAATGCGCTGGTCACTCACGACATCAGGCGAACAAACAAAGCCTCATACGTCCCCGGAGCGTAACGGCCGCTACGCTCCTGTTAGGGTTGTGTAAGAGCAGGACGCTGGCTCCAGGGCGCTAATGCTAACTCGAGCCTGTTCGTGTGAGAAGCCACGGATCTATAATAAAAACTGGGTAAGGATGAGGAGACTAGTGGCCGCTCCAGGTACTGCAGAAAGAGGATTTGTAGGATTCTTTTCTATTTTCACCACATAAACTTTTTCTGAAACATTTTTTAAATCCTCAAAGCGATCTTTGTAAGACTTAGCCTAGCCCCGCGCTCGCTCTGCTCTAGTAGCTCTCGGTTTGATTTGTCCACGCCTTAATTTCTCTCCAGCGACTGGTCAGGAATCAGAGTACACTCGGCGGTTTGCAACAACGGAAAGGAAGTTGTAGTCGGCGCCGTGAAGCTGTGACGTCAAACTCAAGCGTCTCTCTGGGTCCTTTTGTGGTGCAGCACAACAGTAAACAAAGCGGTCGAGATGGATGTAGACGAAGCCGTACATTTTGTTTTTGCAACGATTCCCCATATCAAGGATTTAAAGCCGGAATAAAGAAAATATTTGGTGAATTTTATCAAGGGGAAAGACGTTATTGATGTTATTGCCCTTCTTCCTTACGGGATTTGCTGTTGTGCCGCGATTATTTGGACTTCCGGCGCATTACAGACGTCACCACCAAACAGCAGCGATTGGTTAAATAAAAAAAGTACCCGCCGACCGTTGAGTGAATGAATCCTAATGCTGTGAGCTCAGACGGTTTCCACCAAGTGAAACCGGCTCATGAATTGGGCTAGAACTCGGAAGAGAAAATTATATTTGAACCCATGCGCCAATGAGCTCAGGCCACTGAAAACAACACAACGCCATTTTGGGTTCATCTTCAGATTTTATTATAGTTCTATGGTAAGAACAATGTGCTAACTTAAGGACGTCTGTTTGCCTGTAAAGACTTATTTATTGAACGATGTATGAATTCAGTTGCCCAAATCAATAATTTTGAAAACTATGAAGCTCCATCTTTTATAAGGGAACATATTAAAGTGAAATGTCCTTTTTTTTTTATTTTTTTAAATGTGTTATGAACTTTTTACTGATGTCTCATCAATAGCTTGCTCAGTCTTTCTTTCCTCCGTTGATTCACGCAAGTTTGGCTAAAACAGTAGTGGGACAAATGAGTGTGTTGTCCCTGTTCCCAGGGTTTTGAGTTGCCCAGAACTCTACCCTCTTTTTAATAATTTATATTAGAGGGGGAGTCCATGTGAGTCTGCGTTCCCCGGGCCCCCAAATCTCTGTTGACTGGCCTGTGTATTATTATTATTATTATTATTATTATTATTATTATTATTATTAAGCTATTACTTATTTGTATTAAGTGCATTTTACAAAAGATAAAATGTCAAATCATAGTAGGGCCAGAATATGGAAACATATCGGCCTAAATCTTGCCGATATGGGTCGATGTTCCACGTGGACATGTTTTACCTTGTTATAAAGCTCAGACTTTATATTCTGCCCATTTAATCCAATTTACAGACAGATAAATGTCCTGATCTGTGGCTCCACATGAGGATTTATCTGAGGAGTCATTTGTCTGTGTCCGTCCCGCCCCTGAACGCATCACCATGTGCGTTTGTTTACAGCCGCAGCCGTAGATCCATGTGCACATCTCAGATTCTCTTGTTTTTCCGGACGCTCAGTGTGAGTCTGGATTAAAGGACAGTTCTTAGTGCAGACTTGTGATCTGAGAGGAGCCTGTGTGAGGCTGAGTGTTGAAATGTGTCGGTTTTGAGGCTCGTTTTGGTTCTTTCTCATTGGTTAGCGATTAGCTGCTGTAGCTCGCACACATAAACAGGCTGTTTTCTCTTCTATTAGCGATTGTAAAGTGACTATAGTGGGCGTATATATGTTACTGGACACGCACTGATATGTAAATGAGCTGTGAATAGAAGTGTGAATTAATGGCATTTAGCAGATCATTAATTACCACGAAGCATTTACCGCTAAAGGCTAATAGCGGTAGTTTACTTGCAGTACTTTCTTTACTGGCTAGAATATCATGCAAAAATGCTATTAGGCCGATCTACCGTCTTTAAATATGACGTAAAGAGGCAGAAGAACAATAAATGTCGTCTAAACAAAACGGTGCCAAACCGAAGTTTTCTAAACAGTTGAAGATTTACAGTGAATTTTTACGTCATAAATATCATATCGGCCACAACAAAATACATATCGGTCGGGCCCTACTACATATGTTGTAATTTAAAACAAAATACCCCCAAAAAGCACAATACAGTATGTCCTCTTTAAAGCTGCACCGTGTAACATCTATGGTGACATCGCTTTGGAATATTCCGGACTTCGGCATTCCAATCCCTCGCGGTCCACGCCTCCATTCTGCTCCCACATTATTATTCCCACCGCAGCCTTTTCAACTATTCACTGGTTAGCATATCCGCACACCTGACTTCCTGATTCTGCCTTTCCCATTGTCGAGCGCTCGTCTCAGGTAAGATCCAGGTCTCTGAAGGCGGCGTTCCTGATCCGGGCAGAAAATCCCACACCGGAATCTGAACCCCTCTGTGCCTTTCCATTATTCAGGAGTCATGTGAACTACCGCTGCTGCTGCTGCTATCGCTATCGCTATCCGCCTCCTTCCCCGCGCTCTGTCCATCTCGTACGCTCGTGTTTTCTTGTTTGTCGTGTCTTTTCTCTTTAATATATGTGACCACGGAGGGGCCCCATAGCCCAACGTTCACCCCAATGTAAAACAAATAGTAGTTTTTTGCTTTTCTTTTCAGTTTTTTGGATCGGTAATGAATTGAAATGAAATCAGCCATGTCGAATTGTCAATGATGTTTGGGTTTTTTCTGAAGGAGAGAAGCAGCCAAGGCCCTGTCAGTGAAAGCATGCGGTTTGGAGCAGGGTTCAGAGTTTGGAGGGGAAAAAAATTCTGACTGTGGCTATTTTATTATTAAAAGTATGTATTGTTTGTCTGAATGAAATCAACTCTGAAAGCCATTTTTATTTGGTTTAAATCAAATCGACAATAATCCATGAGGGGGTAAAATAAATATGGGATTATTGTTTAAAATAACGAGACCCATAATCCTTTACACTTGAAGTACAAACACACACACACACACACACACCACTTCCATACTACACTACTACTAAATCTGAAGATATAAACACTTAAATCTATCAGAAAATGACTTAAAAGTAGTGAAATTATCTGTCTGTGCAGCATGTTCTCTTAAATCGATCACAAGAAGTCGATATAAGAGGGCGAACCTTAGATGTTGATCCATTTATTAATGCACAAGTTAAAAATAACAGATTTACAATGGTAATTAATCAAATTTGAGTTACCAACCAAGCTACACCACAGTAGGTTTGGGCGGTATCCAAATTTTGATCCCGTTAAACCGTCTCAGCATTTTCCCGGGGTTTACGGTTTTACTGTGACCAATTCAGAATTATTTAGTAGCTGCACCTAAACCCTTCAGAAACAGAGTCGCAGCTTTATATTCGAAGATGAGGCACAAGTTCTGATCAAACCAAACTTTGCAGCGCGTTCGATCGCATCAGCATCAGCGCACGAGCTGTTTTTATCAGCGCTTATACTGTATGCAAATGAGCCATGCGGTTTGAAGTTTGGTTTGTGTAAAACGTAAACAAATGTGCCAAAGCTGCATTAAACACATTATTCCTCAAAGTCTATAATGAGCGGAGCAGTGGAAATGTAGAGTGGTGGAGAGGACCAATCACAGCCCTTATCGTCTGCGTCGTTTTGAGGTGTCATTAGAAAGTTTGGGATGTGCCATAAACTGGGCTTTACCGTCTCCTCCGTGAAAGTCTGACTTCGCCCTCGGGAACTTTCTCCTCTTCAGCCTCGTCCCCTCTCGACTCTCGGCTTCAATAAAACGTCTCCGTCACAAACTTTTGGGCTCAGCGTCGCACACGAAGTGTCAGTCAGGTTTTTTTCTTCTTCCTCGCTGCGTGTGGATGGAAATCTCCGAGCGGAACCACGTTTGAAGAGGAGAGAGAGCGGAGGGGAGGAAGTCCTGCTGTGGTTTTAGGTCCTTATGCAGATTTTTTTAATGACTGTGACGAAACCGATACCGCTGCTACTTTTTGATACCGCGGGAGACCGGATTACCGTCCAACCAAGCTACACCACAGTTAGTGTTGTTCCGATAGTTTTTTTTTGGAAACCAATACTGTCTGGACCTTGGTGTACTCGCTGATACTAATACCAATCCGATATGATGGTGTGAAGAAGTACACTTAGGCTACTTAATTTTGTAACATACAAGAGCAAAAATAAATCTTCTAAAAGGATACAAATGCCTGAAAAATGTGCGGTATCGGAGCTTTTGCCGAAACTGGAATTGATATCGGAACAACCCTAACCACAGGGCACCAAAACAAAAAATTTTCTTGTAAAGTTAAAGCGTTTCGGACTAAAATGGATCAAGTTTAATAGAATAATACATTTTTACATGACGCAATCAGGCAATAATCAATGACCCAGATATTAGAACAGTATTTTCGGCACATTGGCCCCGTTTCTCTGCAAACTCTGCATTATTTTTAGTTGCTGGCACAGAGTTACACCCCAAAAACAAATCGTCCTGGCGTATGAATAATCTCCCGTTCAGTCTGCATTGCTCCTTTAAAGTTCACCCATAATAGTGTCCATGATTCAGTCTTAGCTCCATGGTAAATGTTCTCGCGGCTGCCGTCTCCCTTGGGTGCCCTCTCCTGTGCTTATACACCTGGGGTTTCTCTCTGCTGCTAAGCCGTACTCTTTAAAGGCACTGTACCCCATTTTCCTCCATGTATAAAGCACAGTGTGTCTTACCTCGGTGCAGATGTGTTTTATGAGCAGCTCTCGAGGTCAAAATAAGGCGAGGAAAGTTTATTTGTTTAACACAATTCGTACACAGAGTTATTTAAGTGTTTTACAGAATAAGAAATACATTCAGATCAATACAAACACATCAAAACGTGCAGAATTTAATATTAAAAGAGAAAAGAGGAGAGTGCGGATTAAAAAAATAAAAAATAAGGCAGCTGTGTTCTGTCTGCGTCTAATTTATAAAGCTTCAGGAAGTGCGAGGGTAATTAGCATGCTAGTTGTTGGCTTTACCGTGAGCTTTACTGCAAAACTCCGGTCTCTGAAGGTTGTGAAAAGCACCAATTAACGCATCGTGGTGAATAATTATGATGATCTGAAGTAAGTTTGAATGATTTGGGGAAAAATGTCTGCACTAATTGAGAATTTTCTGACAATTTTTGCGATTAAAGTTGTGATTTATGTCTATTCCAGAACTAAATTTCCCATTTTTCTCATTGACTTCATGAAAAAAATAAAAATATATATATTAAAAGCTTGAAAAAAAGTTAATCGGCTGGTAACTGATGACCACAAGACCACAAGAGATCATTTTATTCATAATCTGTTTCTGAAACTTTATAAAAACGTTTTGCAGAATCTTGTGTTTTAAATGAGCTTTTTGGACTGCGTTATCAATATTCTTAAAACTCATTTTTATCGATTTGCCTTCCTTTAGCTGGTTTTAGCTTGACTTTATTCCTTCTTTATTTATATTCAGTTTTATTAGTTTATTTGTTATATTATTGTCTGTTTTTTATGCTTTCTGTACGCATTTCTTATTGTTGTTTGCTGCTTCTACAAAAAGATTTATGATTATTGTCATTATTATTAGTAACCACGTAGCTCCAGCCTCCACAATGCCTCAGAACTCTTAATAGTTTCATTTTTGTAAAGTCTATGGGAAAAATGAATGGAAAATGTACTTCCAGAAGTGGGGCAAGTGTCTCTATTGAGCTCCAAGTTCACATTTCAAACCTGTCCAGGACTTATCGTTAGGGGTGTGTAAAAATATTGAAAAATCGATGTATTGTGCTGGTTAATTTCATGATACAGTTTCGATGTTATTGCTGTATTGATATATATCACAAAGAGTATTTTGTGGTATATTTTACTAAATTATTTTGTGAACGAGCCACAGTTGTGTAGCTTGTTTGGAGAAAAGAAACTTGTTTATGCGACACATTTGACATTTTCAGTTCTGAGTCAAATGGCTGTTTTTCATTTCAACTTTTTGTTTCATACAATTTATTCAACGGACAATAATGGGGGGAAAATAGGAATCTTTTACACCATTTTTACACCATTCTTCAGTTGAAGGTCTGGAAGTCCGCGGATGTTCTGAAGCCCCTTGGAGTCGAAATGACGTCCAGTTCCAAACACACGTCTGTCTGAGGCACCGGTGCCAGGGAATCCGAACAGTCCTCTTTCCCTTTCCTCCGTTGGTGAACTTGTGGATGTGAGCTGTAGCACTGCCAGGAATCATTAGACCCACTGTCACGATGGCAAAGCCGGGCAGTGTTTCTTACCACATGATTGTAGTTTTAGGATACAAATTTACTTCTTTACTTTCAAGTTTTCTCGGGACAAGTCGACACTTGGCACAAACTAAGACTACGTTCAGACTGCAGGGATTAATGCTCAATTCAGATTTTTTTTGTGGAATCCGATTTTTTTTGCGAGGTCGTTCACATTTCTAATTAAATGCGACTTGCTTGTGATCTCCAGTGTGAACTTTAAACGCCCCAAAAGTGTCCCGCATGCACATAGGAGACACGACGACGTCACAGCAGCAGCTCAGTGTTTACGGAAGTCGCCTGAACATGGACGCTGCACTGAGCTACTGGAGATTTTAAAGTTGCTGTTGTACGACTCTCGCAGGAGGAAACACGTCTTCGGCCTGTTTCAGTAGCAAAGACGACGGCGTTGGGCTGTTTTGGCTCACAACAGGAGCCAAACTCTCACTTGCTGATGATGTGTAGGTCGGATGAATGCGACCTGACTTCAGACTGAAGTCACATGGCAAAAGATCGGATGTGTGTCAGTTTTAGGAGCACATATCCAAGTGGTCTGGGTCGCATTTGAAAAAACTGAATCTATGTCGTTCAGGCGTCATTAAAAGATCAGATACAAGTCACATAAGGGCGAAAAAATCAGATTTGGGTCACTTCAGGCTGCAGACTGAACGTAGCCTTAGTGGTTTAATAAAGACTTTTAGTTTCACAGCTGTGATTTAGCCTTTGTTTTTACTGAACTGTATCAAATCGTATTGAACTGAAATCTCACTGTATCGAAAAACGTATCGCATTGTGACCGAGCCTCTTTTCTGTTTTTTAAAGACAATACAGTAAAGTGTATTTACCTTGTTGACATTCAGAACTGTCCCCGGTGCTGGTGGTGCCGTATATCAGCTGTTCTTGTTCTTTCCTGTAGGCGTGGTCAGACTGACCAGTTAGCAGCCGAAACATGTCAACAAGGTAACTACACTTTACTGTATTGTCTTTAAAAAAAGAACCCAAGAAGTTAGAGTACCGTATTTTCCGGAGTATAAGTCGCACAATAAAGAAGAAAAAAACATGTGGCACTGGGCTATAAGTCGCATTTTGGGAGGAAAATGTATTTTATAAAAACAGACCCCAAGAACAGACATTTCATTTTATAGTAATAATAAGTTACGGGTCTGGTCTGGGGGGCCAACCCACACAGGAGAAAAAGCCTGAATTAACAGGAAAAGTAGAGACAACAGGCAGTGAGTTTCTGTTCAGTGTAGCCTCGCCTCGTTGTATATTGTATGAAGGGGAGTGGCACCGGGCTGGACCTCACTATACGGCCTTATGGTGCACCCCGAGAATGCAAGAGTGCCTCAAAATCAAACAAAACGAGTAAATCATGACGATTTAGTGCATTTTATCAATAAGGGAGCTACTATCAATACAAATACAAATATCCAATTTACAAAATAGCATAAAATGTGACTGTACATTTTATGTGTGTCACAAATAGAACAGAACAACAGGCTGAACATGTGTTCGGTGTGTTCACGTCACATATGAACAGTTATTCACATTCACAACTAGAGCATAAACAACAGAGCAGAACAAGTTTACCAAACTCTTCATCTCAAGTCTGAGTATAAGTCGCAGGAAACATCCAAACCATAAAAAATGTGACTCAGTCCGAAAAATACGGTCCATAAGAAGACAAAATGAACATCCTTGGTGCACTGTGACGTACGTATCATATCGGCAACTTCTTAATGATACCAGCTCTACTTATTGTACTTAAAAACATGTAATTATTGGTGATTTGCAAATGGCTCTTTTCAAATTGTGATTTCGATTTGATTAATGTCGCAGCTCTACTCCGAATGCACAAGTGCGGAATAACTTTAGACGACTGCAAACTCTTCTGAATGAACTACTTTTGTTTTTCACCTTTTAAGACAAAAAAAAACAAAAAAAAACAGGTTTCTGAGGGATCGTTTGTTTTTGCATATTCACCCGTTAGATTCACCCGCACTAATTTGTCTGTTTAGTTTTGTTTACGCTCATGATTGACGGTACAGATTGGGATCACCTTGCGAAAAACCTGAAGGTGGCGTCGACAAAAAAAAAAGGACTTCTCTTCTTCTGTCTTTTTGGTCAATTGAAATCTGCCCGTCAAGCTGCTTTTATCATTCAAATTGGTGTTTATCATCTACTGTTTTTTTTCAGAATTATTAGCGTCGCGTCTTGGCAGCGACATCAAACGTGGAGCTCGGTAACTGCGTCCTCCCCGGTGGCTTTTGTGTAAGGCACCTGCTCCAGCCACAAAAGGAACGACGGCTCTTTTCTGTTGGAGAGGGGAAGAGAGGAGAGGGTTTGGAGGGGACAAAGAGAGACCGAGGGGGTCAGAGCTCTCAGCCACGTGCCGGGTATTGTGAACGACTGCAGAGGGAGGAGAGGAGAGGAGAGGAGAGAGGAGTACGGGGAAGAAAGATGGAGAGAAGGGAGGAGAGGAGAGGCAGAGAGGAGAGGAGAGAGAAGAGGTGTATGAGGAAGAAGGATGTAGAGAAGACAGGAGAGGAGAGAGGAGAGGAGTACGGGGAAGAAGGATGGAGATAAGGGAGGAGAGGAGAGGCAGAGAGAGAGAATTAGGAGGGGAGAGGCAATGGACAGAGAGGAGGATGGAGAGAGGGAGGAGAGAGGGAGAGTTGGGAGAGAGAAGAGGCAATGACAGAGAGGGGAGAGGAGTACGGGGAAGAAGGATGGAGAGAGGGAGGAGAGGAGAGGCAGAGAGGGAGGAGAGAGGAGTATGAGGAAGAAGGATGGAGAGAGGGAGGAGAGGAGTATGAGGAAGAAGGATGTAGAGAAGGGAGGAGAGGAGTATGAGGAAGAAGGATGGAGAGAAGGGAGGAGAGGAGGGAGGAGAGGAGAGAGGAGTATGGGGAAGAAGGATGGAGAGAAGGGAGGAGAGGCAGAGAGGGAGAATTAGGAGAGAGGAGAGGAGTATGGGGAAGAAGGATGGAGAGAAGGGAGGAGAGGAGTATGGGGAAGAAGGATGGAGAGAAGGGAGGAGAGGAGTACGGAGAAGAAGGGAGGAGAGGCAGAGAGGGAGAATTAGGAGAGAGGAGAGGAGTATGGGGAAGAAGGATGGAGAGAAGGGAGAGGAGTATGGGGAAGGAAGGATGGAGAGAAGGGAGGAGAGGCAGAGGGGGAGAATAAGGAGAGAGGAGAGGAGTATGGGGAAGAAGGATGGAGAGAAGGGAGGAGAGGAGTATGGGGAAGGAAGGATGGGGAGAGGGAGGAGAGGGAGAATTAGGAGAGAGAAGAGGTGATGGACAGAGAAGGAAGGATGGAGGGAGGGACGAGAGAAGAGGCAGAGAGGGACAATTAGGAGAGAGGAAAAGGAGAGGCGATGGACAGGAGGGAGAATTAGGGGAGAGAAGAGGTGATGGACAGAGAGGAGAGAGGAGCGTGGGGAAGAAGGATGGAGAGAGGGAGGAGAGAGAGAATTAGAAGAGAGGAGAGGCGATGGACAGAGAGGAGTTAGAGGAGTATGAGGAAGAAGGATGGAGAGAGGGAGAATTGGGGAAGGAATTAGGAGAAGAATAAGAGAGGACAGAGGCGATGGACAGAGAGGAGAGAGGAGGAAGAAGGATGGTAAGACCGGGGAGAGAGGTAAGAGAGGAGAAGTGCGGGTAGACCGAGGGGTAGTGGTAAAAGAAAGGAGAGAAAAGGGGGAGGAGAAGAATGTGAGGGAGGAAGGGGAGAATTAGGAGAGAGGAGTACGGGGAAGAAAGATGGAGAGAGAAGAGGAGAAGAGTGGGTAGAGCGAGGGAGCAGGGGTAGAAGAAAGGAGAGAGAAGGGGGAGGAGAGAAAAGGGGGAGGAGAAGAAGGTGAGGGAGGAAGGGGAGAATTCGGAGAGAGAAGAGGCAATGGACAGAGGACAGGAGTATTGGGAAGAAAGATGGAGAGATGGGCGAGAGGAGGAAGAGCGATGGGGAAAGGGTAGAAGAAAGGAGAGAAGGGGGAGGAGATGAGAGGAAGGCGAGGGAGGAGATTAGGAGAGAAGAGAGGCGATGGACAGAGAGGGTGAGAGAGGAGTACGGGGAAGAAGGATGGAGAAAGGGGTGAGTGAGGAGATAGAGGGAGAGAGAAGAGAACATAGAGCGAGTGGTAGAAGAAAGGAGAGAGAAGGCGGAGGAGAGGAAGGGAGGAGAGGAAGGTGAGGGAGGAGATTAGGAGAGAAGAGAGGCGATGGACAGAGAGGGAGAGAGAGGAGTACGGAGAAGAAGGATGGAGAGAGCGGGGAGTGGGGAGAGAAAAGAACGTAGAGCGAGTGGTAGAAGAAAGGAGAGAGAAGGCGGAGGAGAGGAAGGAGATCAGGAGAGGGAGGAGCAAGGTGAGAAAGAGGGAAATGAGAGGAGAAAGCGAGGGAGAGAAGGGAGCAGAGCGTGTAGAGGGAGGTGTAGAAGAAAGAGAGAAGAAGGGGGAGGAGGGGAAGAGCGAAAGAGAGGGTGAGAGAGGAAAAAGAGGGGGAGAGGAGGGGAGAAAAAGCGGGAGAAGAGGTGGAGAGGGGCAAGAAGGTGATAAAGTTATAGAGGAGAAGAGAAGGGGGGAGAGAGGACGGAAAAAAAGGTTGAGAAGAGGAAGAAGAGGATGGAGAAGAGCGGGTCGGATGAGAAACGGCAGGAGGGGGAGAACGAGGGAGATGAGGAGAGAGAAATGAGGAGGAGAAGAGGGTGTGAAGGGCCTGGAGACACCTGCATGTGCTCGAGCGATGCTGAATGGAGGAGAGGAGCAGAGGAGGAGACACAAACGCACAGGTGGCCACAGAGACGGAGAGAATGGGGGGGGGGGAAAGAGGGAGAAAGAGAGATGGAGAGGCTGGGTGGTAAATGAGCTCACCAAAAATACACCGAGACACAAGAACTGAGGGGACGGAGGATAGAGAAGAGGCTTTAGTGCTGGAGACTGTGAATCATTTAAGATGTAATTAGGTTTATCGTATTGATTTACTGGTTTTCCATTGTTCTTCGACGGGTTTCGGATCACACGGACGCTCTCAGGCCCGAGTAATGCGACGGGTTTCAGATCACACTGACCCGAGTAATGAGGCTGCAGACAAAACTACACGTTAAACATTTGAATTCTTTACCGTTTTTGTTTGTGCCGAGAGAGAAACGACGATCATACACGTGGGTCAGTGACGGGACGCTGTCCAGCTGCAATTTCCTCCGTTAAAAAGGTTCAAATTTCATCATATTTCGCCACATTTCTGTTGGAACCAAATCATTTTTTTCCAGAAATCCTGAGTTGTTCTGCGTGTTTTTTGTGCTTAAAGTGTTAAAATGTCATGTGGTGCGACCGTGCATCATGTGGTGCGACTAATAACAGCAGGAATTCTATGGCTGGAGGTTTAATAACAGAGTCGACTTGGGTGAATGGGATTCTTTAGGTGTTTTTCCTCGTTTGATGCATTTTTTTCTTCTTTTTTCTTCATTTTCCAGGGCAGTAGTTTGTTCATTAAACACAAGCAGGTGACTGTCATGTTGGAGCAAAAGAAAATATCAATATGCATTAAAAATCTAAAGAAACGCAACAGTTTGTTTCTATACACTTCATATTACTCAGAACTTCGATTACTCACACATGTTTACAGATGTAAACATGTCGCTTGATGTAAATAGTTTGTGAGAGAGAACTATTTTTCATCTTTTATCTTATTGTATTTATCTTAACTTATTTTTGGAATTAAGCAAACGTTAAGTTCTTAATTGTCTTTCCACTTGATATTTGATTCTAACTACATGTTCTTGGTCGGTTGCATCTGTCACGAAGAAAATTTCCCCGTATCGGTACTTTCAGTACTCGGTATCGGCAAGGACAGAAATGATTGTACTCGTATCGGTTTTCAAAAGAAGTGGTATCGTTGCACTCCTAAATAATAAAAAGTAGTTAACACATTTCATTTAGCATCACTTATTCGTACGGCCTTATATTAGCCTTAATACACTTACAGTATACAGAATATAGCTAATTAAATAATAGATTATACAGCTAATTTATTTTATTTAGCTCCATATTTATGTTCTTATACAGTTACAGTATACATAATGATAGATAATATAACTACCGTAAATTCCGGACTACAGAGCGCACCCGATTAAGAACCGCATGCTCAGATTTATGAAGAAAAATCAATTTTGTAATTATATGAGCCGCACCATATTATAAACCGCTGGCCAAAGACTAGGCGGGGGGTTCGCTTCTGCGTCCCCGCCGCCTGGAGCGTCTCCGGGACGGGCCGCGGACGCGGTCCCCGCTGAACTCTGGGGACGGACTCGCTCACTGGTGACACTTGGGACACACACGCGCCACAGGCACTTACACACCTTCACACACATACACACCTTCACACACTTGGGACACACACACGCGAAATGCACATACACACCTTGGCGCACATACACACCTTGGCGCTCTGGGAATAAACCACGGTAGCGATCGCTTTAGCCTTCAGTCTGATTTGTACAGTGCGGCCGCTCTTTGCGTGTTAACCCAGTCCTCCAGAAAGTTTTCAAGCTCAGGCCATCTGCTACGGTTACCTCTGAAAGCTCTGGTTGTCTTTTTACACTGGCTCAGTTCTTCTTGCTGGAGCCTCCACCTTCGCACTATCTACTCGTTTATGCCAATTTTACGGGCAGCAGCTCGATTTCCTTCTTTAACTGCCAGAGTGATCGCTTTTAGTTTAAAAGCTGCATCATATGCTTTTCGTCTGGTATTCTCCATGTTGATGAGGGTTAACAGAAAGACTGAAATAAGGAAGTTGTGATTAATCATACAATTTCATTGGACCTCAGTGAACTACTTATTCATTTTATTGGTCCATGTTTTTCCCGCGATGAAAAAAAAAAATAAAAAAGCCGCTTCATATTACGAGCCGCAGTGTTGAAAGTGTAGAAAAAAAGTAGCGGCTTGTGATCCGGAATTTACGGTAATTTATTTCATTTAGCACCATATATATGTTCTTATTCAGTTCCAGTGTATATAATAGATAATATAGCTAATTTATTTCATTTAGCACCGTATATATGCTGTTATACAGTTTCAGAATACATAATAATAGATAATATAGTTAATTTATTACATTTAGCAGCACATATATGTTCTTATACAGTTCCAGTATACATGATAATACATAATTTAGCTAATTTATTTCCTTGAGCAGCACATCTGTCCTTCTCGTCTCGTGGCCTGCAGTATGGTGCAGTATGGATCAGTGCAGGTGTAGAGCGGAGCCAGAGGAGCCGCCGTGTTGTTAAATGTGCTGGTTTGACGCTCGCACTGTGGAGCTGATGCTAAATAAAGGGCAGAGTAAGAACACGGCACTTTGTTCAGTTTGTGTTGAAATAAATCAGTTTGGGCCGCACATGGAGCCGGCCCTGATTGTGCTGTGCTCTTTACTTTACAGCGAAATAATCATTAGCCTATAAAATGTGAAGTGAGTTATATGGGCCTCGTTATAAATAGTGCGGAGCCGGAGTATGGATCACCGGCCGCGCTCGGGTCCCTGTGGGCTGCGCTGCTTTGCTTTGTCTTAATCTTCTCCCTTCACATCTTTCTGTGCCAAGAGTGGGGCCGAGTAAATAACGCGAGGAAACTACAGCGGTTTCACGAAAACTATGGACTTTCTGTAGTGATTTGACTCGGAAAATAAAGCTGAATTGTGTGAATTTTCTGGCGAATACTTCGTCAAATGCTTTTCTTGCTTTTCTCTTTTTCGGGAGATGTTATTGCTTTGTCTGCAGTGTTTCACAGTGTGTGTTACGATTAAACCTTTCTTTCAAGTTACAGCTCAGATCTGGGGAGAGGCAACCCCGCTCACGGTCAGAACGTCTGTTTTTCCAGTAGAGTTGGACGTTTTTAATAAAAAAAAAACTCGATTCACGATTCGATTCGACCGTAAAGCGAGCGTCCAAAACTTTCATTATGTTGTGAAAATCTCTCTTCTCCACCGAATAAACAGGAATAATTTCATATGGTTCACAGCAGGGATGGGCTTAATGCATTGAATTAACGGTCATTTATCGATTAAACATTTTCATATTAAAATTATCATAATTATTACGTATTACTGTTACTAATCTGCATAAATAAACTCAACTTTACAACATATAAACCATCACCACTGCAGAGCCACTTCAGTGTGAGATCAGAATATGTTTAATGCAGCTTTAAACATTTGTTTACGTCTTACAGAAACTAAACTTAAAACCACATGGCTCATTTGCATAAACTGTAAACGCTGAAAAAAGCAGCTCTTTCCTTGTGCTGATGCTAAAGGACACGACTCGGTGGAATATGAGTGTTCTCCCTGTGACGGAGATTTGTTTGTTTGTGTCGTTCTCGGGGGGAAAGTGAGAGATGCAGGAAGTGAGACACACATCCTTTATTTGTCCCACAATGGGGAAATTTCAGTGTTGCAACGCACAGTTGAGAGAACAGCAAGAAAACAGTAGTAGCAATAGACGTACAGAATTACTTAAAAATAGACACTCTATAAAGATATAAATAAAAAATAAATAAAATTGTCTATATAATAAATTGCTATCTGAATACAGTGGAGGACGGAAAGACGACAGGAAGTCTTGGCCAATGCAAAATGTACGCGCTGTATAAAAAAACATCTTAAGTATCGGTTTTCCAAAAAAAATGAATCGATTTGACTTGCCAACTAAATTTTTATTTTAAATAGATTTTTTGACCAGCCCCATACTCGGCATAATCTCTTTAGTAGCAAAGATACTCATGGTCAGAATCCCAAATACGAGACTCTGCTCCATATTCGCCTCTATAACTCCCGGCCTCAATGAGCTTCATTTGACTGGACGCCACACTCCCCTTTCGTCCACTTCTTTGTACAGTCTACGGTTCCACAGTATGGCATTAATCTGAGCTATCTCTATGGAGACAAGCAAGTGACGCAACCAAATCGAGTTACCAGGCCAGTTCTGTGGAGAGGCGACCCCAGTCTCCGTGAGAATGCATCGTTTTCGTGCCATTTTTGACCAATAAAAACATTTACTTTTGATGAAAAATCGCAGTCTAACCTGTCGTAAGCGCTTAATTCATCCCTGTGTTTTTCTCTTACAGATTTGCGAGATGATAATGAAGAATAAAGTTTCCCATCTTCATCTAATATTCTGTCAAGTCTCGGTTTCTCCTTTAAGTCCTCAAAGGGCCACTCTTCCATACCGAGGTGTAAATTGCTCCTTCCTCCTCTCCACACATTGCAGCGATAATGATTTTTGTAGTGATTAGAATGAATTGGAAAGTGTGCTGCGTGGCTTTGTAGTATCTGGACCTCTTCGTCATTAGCGGCTGCATGTCCCCCTCTTTTTTTTTTTTCCTCGTCTTCAGTGCGAGGCCTGGGGTGGGCGCTTTCAACGCTCAAAAGGCTCCTTCCTCTTCTTGTAATCATGGCCACTGCTCGTCTTGGGCTTTTCTGTCATCACCGGGTTCCTCAAAGGTTTAGAACGTTTGATTCCTTCTCATCCTCCACCCGGACCAGATATTGTTATGCTTCATTTGCTCCTGTCTCATGTTTTAAGTGTAAAGAGAATATGGCAGGTTAGAAGGCTAATTTCACTAAATCATAGTGTACTAAAATATATATTTATTGGTTATTTTATTTGGTTATTTGGTTGGACATTATGTGACTAATGTGGTGGTGATTCCATAACATAAATCACAATAGTTATGATTAAGGCCGTCGCACTCTACAGGAGAATTTACCCGATTTTAGCTGCGATTTCTTCTCCCCGAGTTCAGGAGACGTGACCCGACTTTTTGTCTCCGTGTGCGATTTTGAAGCCGCTGCACTTCATGTGTGGAGTCAGTGTCAGATCAGAACCACCAAACATCAACAACGCGACGGAAACAGACGATAAAACAGAGCGTCAGGAGCAGAGGAGCGACGGACACAGAGACGCAAGATAAAAACTTGTGACAGAGTGAAAATAAAGACTTTATTACTCACCTCCCATAAAGTGGGACATTTAAAGTGCAGCGTTTCATCCACATTATATTGATAGAAATTGTCCTCTGCAAATAATGACATCCAGTCTACAAAACCGCGCTATAAATCCATTTTGAAGCGTCTTTGAAAGTAAAAAGACTAAAGTTGTTCCTCACATGTGTTTGTTTACGTCCACAGAGCGTAAAGCTGCAGATCAGCGACAGTGACTCTACTTCCTGTGGACTTTATCTCCTCATTTCTGCTTTAAAAATCCTGTATCTGAAGTGTTGCTCCACATTTCACACATAACAATAGCACAGTTTGGACTTGTGTCTAAACTGGAAGTGCAGAGTCTGATCTTTGAACACTTCAGAGTCTCAGAGCGAGTGGTTTTAATGTAGACAGGAAACAGCTGACGCCATCACAGCCTCACAGCTTTATATCCTGTGCTCCACACACAGATCCTGCTGCGTCTTTGCGATCAGAGATTTTAAGTCTCAGAAGTTTCTCCTCGTGTCTGTGGTGTTTGCGCTTTTTGTCACATGTTTAAAAATCGTTTAAGACTGAGTGTCGCGGCCTTAACAGTCAGGTTTGTGGAGATGCTCGTGTTTTTCAGTGCTACTTTTGCAGTACTTTTGCAGCTGCCTTAAGGGAAAAATTACTGAAGCAAGATTGCCAAGTGTGTGAAGTGTTTTGCCCAAGGACACAACAGCGGTGTGCACTGATCTGAGCAGGGATTGAACCTCTGAGCGTTAACCACTGGATGAACACTTAAAACCACCGCAAGGTCCTGTCCAACACTGCACGGTTGTAAAAATGTATATATATATTTTTTAT
The DNA here is from genome assembly GCA_034769755.1 of Odontamblyopus lacepedii. NCBI lineage: Eukaryota > Metazoa > Chordata > Actinopteri > Gobiiformes > Gobiidae > Odontamblyopus > Odontamblyopus lacepedii. Next base: position 37,126,014 of record CM068350.1, read on the forward strand.
AGTTTTTTAGACTTCAGTTTATTTGATTTATTTGACAGGGACAATGTACAGGGGCATTAATCACAAAAGATGAAAAGATGCTTTGTACCAGACTTTAACTCTCGGAACTAATTTCCATCTGCAGCCCCTGAGACAAACAACATTACAGACGATGTTTGTGACACGTAAGGGTAACAAAGAAGAAGGTTGAAATAAACATAAGACATAAAACAATGCAATTTACAATATTTACAGTGTCGGTGATACATTTCATCAGTGAGTTAAAAATAATTTAAACTTTCCCTCCCCTGTCCCCTTCTCGTGTCCAGTCTAACGTTAATACTGACCCCTCTGCACTCTTAGAAACTGTTGTTTAATTTCCAGGCTAAATTTTTTAAAGTCTTTGCATAATTTTAGCTCAGTTGGAAGTTTGTTCCGTTCTGACATTGTTATAACTGAAAATGCAGATTGTCCTAATGATGGTTTCCATTTCGGTGTTACACATTGGCCACTGACTGTTGACCTGGTTGTTCTGACCATGTGATCCGGGGTTAAATGGACAAACTTTGGTTTACAAATCAAGCACGAACCAAGATGGCGACTGGTGAACGATGTCTCAGATGGAGGCAAGAGTCAGATTATTCTGTTGAGTACATTTGTACTTTAAGGTGAAATATCCAGAAGGTAAAATCACAAATATTGAACCTCATTTCTAATAGTGACTAGACCCCATTAACTACATTACAACAGAATCTGCATTTAAACACTATTAACTTTATGGTAAATGGTAGGGCTGATATCATTAAGACGTTGCCAATACGATACATTCCTTGATACAGTGCACTTTCGATTCGATGCAGTATATCAATCAATCAAATCAATTCGACACGGTTTAATTAAAAAAAAGTCTAAATCGTGGCTGTGATACTAAAAGTCTTTGTTAAACCACTTCTTGTGCAAAGTTCAGATGAAGCACGCCCATTTTAACCATCAAAACGGTTAAAGTGATGATGATAAAAACACTTAAGACAACAGAATGTTTGTTTCTGCACAAAATATTTTTAAAATAGTCTTAGATCTGATATATATGGTCATTAGGGCTGGTATCATTAAGAAGTTCCTGATACGATACATATTTCAATACAGTGAGTTTTCAATTCGATACGATATATTTCAGATCGATTCATAATGGTTCAATAAAAAATAAAGGCTAAATCATGGCTGTGGTACTAAAAGTCTTTGTTAAACCTTTTCTTGTGCAAAGTTTATACAAAACATACCAATTTTAATCATCAAAACAGTGAAAATGTCAAATGTGTCGCATAAATGAGTTTTCTTCCACTAAACAGACGGCAAAACTGTAGCTCTGTAACAGAATAATTTGGTAAAATATACCAAAAAATACTCAATAGCCCACGATATCGATACTGTATCAACACATTAAACAACGATATATCAATAGATCGATATTTTTGCACACTCCTAGTAAATGGTCACACTTTTATACAGCTTTTTTCCACCTTTAAGGCATTCAAAGAAGCACTTTTCATTACAGGAATCACATCGGCCAATCTGCGGGTCTGTGGATTTCGACCGCTCAACCAACGATGTTGACAAACGCTCGACCGGCTGAGCCCCTGCCGCCGTTTTCCGCCCACGTCTGCGTTAAACACGGGCTTATGGAATGTCGTGATGAAACTTTACACTTGACGGCAGCTGTGCCCAAGAACCGTCTCTTTGAATCTGCTTGCGTTCGCCGTCGACCGTTTCCTGTTCATCCATATGCTAACAAGTCCGATTTCAAATGACCGTCCATCCCACACAGCTCCACATTGTGTCCGCATATCTGCGCTGTGTCTGCCGGGGCTTTGTTCCTCCTCTTCTGTCCCACCGCGTCTGTACTCAGCCCCATAATTACCTTGGTGTGGAGCCTCCTGCAGTGAGAGACGCAAGACAGTCAGAAAGCGGGGTTGTTTACACCGGGAGGTTGGTGGTCCGGGTGTAGAAATATTCCCTTTCATTCTCCTCGGCGAGAAAACAACAGCTTACCGGAGAAGAAACGTGCCCGCTTGATCACGCCGCCCGCTCTTTCTCTGCATTTCTCAAAGTTTTCACAGGAAATTGTCCGTGCCTTCCAACTTTTGTACGAGAACTACTCGCTTCCATACAGTGTCATCACTTTCGCCTTGATTGTGTAGCGTAGCGAGCGAAACAAAAGTCGTGGCGTACAGCTGTCGAGGGCCTCTTTGCCGAGTGCCTATGAATAGTTTTTGGGATTTAGTTTTTAGCTGTCACGCTCCCAGCCTCGGCTCCTCACATCCTCGCGACGAAGACGGGCTTTGCGTTTCCGCGGCCACTCGCTCGCACGTCAAAAGAATAATTTCGACTATAGGTAAGATTTAATGACGTCAAACCAGACCAGAGCTGTGCAAGTCGAAGCTTTGCGAAGTTTGAAGCACATGGAAGCTGCTAATTAAACGAAGGAATTTGTGTGTGTGTGTGTTAGTGGTGTACGTAGACTGAACCTAAACTTGGCAGAAGACATATCGTTTTTCGAGATGTTAAATTAAACTTAAACTTTTCTGCTTGAGGGTCTGCCACAAGCTTGTTTCCATGGAGATTTTATTGTTTCGCCTGAAACGTTTTGCTGCACATTTTTCTGATCTGGCCAAGATTTTAAAACTTTTGTCAGGTTATTCGTCTCATTTTCAGATTTATTATTGACTTACTAGACCAGAGACTGCTTCTTTTTAGTCTAGGGGTAGTTTATTTTAAGAGAACTTGCCAAGTAAAATTATTTTGCTGCACAGACAGATCATTTCACTACTTTTAAGTCATTTTCTGATTGATTAGTGAAGTGTTTATATCTTAAATTTTGGACAAGCTTTTTTGCAGTGTTCATAGTTTGGCATTAGGGCTGAGTATCGATTCTGATTCCGTGAACCGATTCCAATTCTCAAGATTCAGAATCGATTATCACGATTCGATTTGATCCGATCTCGATCTCGATTCGGGTTGGTGTTATTAGAACCATTTTTGAGCTGTTCCAGTGGTTCCTGAGGTTGGTTGTGTTTCCGCTGTGCTTCACCTCCATTTGGCCTTTAAATCGCTTTACTTCTGTCAAACGCATCTTTGTCTTTATCGTTTCTGGACCCAAAATGGTGCCAGACGGAGTTTTGAGTGTTTCTGGCGTCTTCAAAGTCGGGACTTGGCGAACGCTGCCACTCGTTTCCCGACGCCGTGTTCATAGTTTTGATAAAGTCAGAATTCAGTGATGCGACGAGTGGGGCTAAAGTTCACGGGGGGAAAATTTATTAAAAATTAAACCGATCTTTGGATGTACGAATCGATCTTAAGGAATTAATATGCAAATCAATTCAGAATTGGTTTAATGCCCTAGGGCATTAAACTCATCTACCGTAAAATACCAAATAAGAGTCGGGGAGTTTATTTGCTTCAATCACTTGACAGCCCAGGCATTTATTTGAGACCAGGCAGCAATTTGGTGCAGGAGATGAATTCCTCCTTGACAATAATCTTGCTCAGTAAAACTGGGAAAATATGGAGCTCAAATTCTTTTAACCAGTATGACTATAATTTACTATTTTTACACCGTTATACGATTCCTGCCGCCTTGTCCCTGCCTTTCCTCACTCCTTTGCCACAACTTTCCTCTTACACCACAGCAGCTGCGATGACATTGCAGCTTCCTCCGATTTGCCGAACTGAAGTAATATTCGGCAGAAAAACTTCTCGCTGCTTCTCCCGAGTTTTCCTCTGCATATTTTACCACAGAAAGTTTAAATTTTAAGTTGTATTTTTTATTTTTTCTCTGCACCGGAGCCATAACGATCAACAATGTGGTTAAAGACGGACTGAGAAAAGCACGATGGGCGACGTAAAAACAAAGAAAAAAGAAAACCGGTGAAGAAGAAAAACGTGTGCAGAGTCAGTGGTCACGTCTTCTTCCTTGATTTATTTTATTTTTTTAATACAATAGACTCTGTGCTTATTTGGAATCGGTGATTATTCATCAAAATATCCACCTGCACCCGGCGTTTAAAGAGGACCCGGCTCTTCTTTGGTATTTTACAGTGTTTTGCATTTATTCAATTACAGATGTTTTGCTGCTCAAAAACATGACAGAAAACATGCTTTCCTACAGTGAACGAGCTTGCCTTTTAACAGATCTGACCTGTAACGTGGCCTGGAGGCACTGCGGGCTCGTCTACATGGAAATAGATACGTTTAATGTCATACTGTGGGGCATTCTAGCTAAACCAATAACATCTCTGGCGAGAAAAGCGTTTGATGGACCTTCAACCAGAAAAATCACACAATAGATCATTAAAATTTGTAGTATTTTTCACTTTTTGGCATGGATTAAGATTAATGGACACTTTAATGGGCCCTTATTGAGAATTTTGCCCTCTGCGCACACTTTCTTCGTGTGTTTCAGGCCACGTTTCAAATCAAGCAAACACAGATTCTTAAATAAGTCACGTTATTGTTGTAAAATGTGTGTTTGTGATGCGAGCACCCCCTTTCGAGCCATTTTTTTTCAGTCTCGAGAAGTGTTGCTTTGCCGGAAATACTCTCGTTCATGGGATTTAGTTTTCAGCTGCCACAAACCCGACCACACGGCACATGGAAGCTGCTAATTAAGAGAAGGAATCCTGGCGTGTGGTTGTGTGTTAGCGGTGTTTTTGTGTGCGTGCGTGTGTGTGTGTGTGTGTGCGTGTGCGTGTGTGTGTGTGTGCATTGAGAGACTGTAGTTTTTCAACATGTGGAATTTCAGCAAACTAAGTAAAGTTTAGTTGTGTAAAAATATATGATTTGGGAAGGATGATCATTTGTCACTTTTTCTCACTATGGATGTACAAATTTTACGTCTTTATTGTACCTGTAGACTGTCACCTCTCGTCTTGAGCATTAATAAATACTAAATACTAATAAAATACAACACTAAATACAATCAATTAAATTAAATACTGTCCCACTTTAACTGTATGTTTTAAATCTTACTTATTTTATGCTGTTGTAAAGCGACCTTGAGTGTCCAGAAAGGCGCCTAATAAATACAATTTATTATTATTATTATTATTATTATTATTATTATTATTATTATTATTATTATTATTATTATTATTATTATTATTATTATGAGAAGGGGGCGTCTGGAGGGAGGAGGGGGACGTTCCTAGAAATACCTAGAAAAACAGGGATTCTTTCTGAGTGGGGTCGCCTCTCCACAGATCTGACCTGTAACTTGGTCCGGTTTTGTCTCCATGAAGATAGAAAGATTTAACGCCCTAAACAAAACAATAACATCGCCATGGAGACACGCATTTGTACTCTTTAATCTTTAGAAATACTGATAATTCTTGCTTTGTGCGTTTTAACTGCGATATCAGCAAGTGAAATGTGTTTTGTGGTTGGATTAATAATACAAATCTATGTTTTTTTTGTTTGGTTTAACGATAAAATTGTGAAATCAATACCAGAATATTACCTAATCAGTGTATCATGACCAAAGAGCATTTCTGTGGCTTCATGGAGCTGTGGGAAACTCGGATTTCCTAACACCGTGCAATTCCCGTATTCTGTTTTCCCCGACGTAATGACCCAAACTTCTATCGCCAAACGCCTAACCTCCCGGACCGGACCCGACGAGACCAGGAGAGGCGAGTCCGGCGGAGGGGAGGATTTCAAATGAACGCAAGAGCAGAGGATCAGGTTTAAGAGACGACGGATTGAGCCGAATTAAAGACCAATTCAAACATGATGAAAGTTTTGTCAATCTTAAGGTCTACAACGACACGCCTCTTGGTGGATTCTGATGGGGTTGACGTACTTAAAGGACCCGTTTTACGCTATTTTCTGATCTGCGGTATAACGTTTCCTCATCACAAACAGACCTGGAGAGTATTTTGCGCTTTTGGAGATGTAGACAGACGAATAAAGCAGGATTACGCAACACAGCGCCAGGTCTGTTTTTCAGGAGGCATTTTAACATGACTCAAAGCTCACAGGAGAACATTTTGCGTAATATACGACCTTTAAACGGCAAACGACAGCTTTTCTACAAACAGAATGAAAGTGTTGTCATTTATTTGTATTAATATAATTATAACTGTTCCATTTAGACACGTTTTGGTGCTCGTTTAAGCTTCTGTACCTGATTTTTACGGTCTGAAAAGCGATTGGAGGGTTTGCACTTTTAAAAAAAACTTTTTGTGCTTTTTCAAAGGTTTAATAAACGTACATAAAAGAACAATCAATCTGTGGGGTTCTACAAAAAAAAGAAAAAACCTTATGTGTTGTAAATAGACCATTTTGACCATCACTTCTCAAATTTACCAGCTTTAAATCTCAAATAATACGTTATTTTTACCATCACAAAAATTTCCTCCATTATATGTGCCCATTGTTCCGATTTCAGCCAATTCCTTAATACTTTCTTGCCAAGAGCATCAGGTTAAATAAATAAAAGTCCTCAGTTTGAATATGTTTTCATGCATCAAACCCAAGTACATAACCTGTGGGTCAGTGGGTGTTTTATTCATTACAATTGTAATATTTTCCCACAACATAAGCACTTTTTAACAAGTTGTTTTGCTGTCATGGTAAAACTAACAACAGCTAGCATGCTAACGCGCTTTTCCTCATTATCGGACAATAAAACGCTTTCTAATAGATTATTATAACAACAGCAGGAAGTGCCGCAATGTTGTTCCCGTCGACGCTTTTCTACGGCAAGATCCCTGTGGAAAAGTGTCGCATATTTTTGAGCAGCTTCATAAATCTGTCACATGTCCAACCAGCAAGTAAAATTAGAATTACAAATATAACCAAAATTTAAAATCTAGAAAAAAATAGGCAAGATTTTGGTCAAATCTTAAAGGTGCACTATGTAACTTTTCGATTGGGGGTTTGTGTCCATGGATATGTCCTGGATGTGTCCTGGAATGTTCCACAGAGTCACATTAAACAGATCTAACTTGCTTTTTTTCAATTATAAGTGGTTTTACAGCTCAACAATACTTAAAAACAGGCATTCTGATTGTGAGCGGGGTCGCCTCTCCACAGATCTGACCTGTAACTTGGTCTGGTTTGGTCCCCATGAAGCTAAAAAGGTTTAATGCCGTACTGTGGAACGTTCCCGACGCAGCAATAACATCTCCACAGGGAAAAGCGTTTGAGAAAAGTTACACAATTCACCTTTAAATAATGATTCGGTGAAGAGCGTCGCCTCACCTGTCGCGTGCTCTTTAAATGAGATCCAAAAGAGCAGATCCCACCCTGCGCCCCTTTGCTCCTCCTCTTTGAAAGAACAGGATTAATAATTCCCTTTTTCCGCGGCGCGTTAATGTGACATGGCATTCTTAATTGATCTGGTTAATGTGGGCCACGGGAGGCAGGGCTGCAGCTCAGAGCGCGGAAGAACCCCTGTTAGGGTGACATTTAGACAGACACAGAGGAGAGGAGGGAGGAAAGGAGGAAAGGAGGGGAGAGGAGAGGACTGAGAGGAGTTACACGGTGCCTGTGTGGTTTTATGGAAACACTCATCCAGCCTTTTTCACTAGAAATGCTCCAAAATGCAGGAATTATGATGCATTTCCCCAAAAAAGTTGTGGGGGAGGACCTCCAGACTGACTATTACTCAATGGAACTGTGGGAACACTGTTGTTGTACTGATTCATGTGCATTAGAGGCCTTTGGAAAGCCGTTTTAACATTTAAATACCGTATTTTTCGGACTGTAAGTCGCACCAACCAAAAAATTTGTAATGAAGAAAAAAAAACATGTATAAATCACACTATTTTGGGGAAATTTATTTTATAAAATCCAAGAACCGACATTTCATTTTGAAGGGCGAGTTTTAGAAGTTATAGTAAGAAGAACAACCGAATAGAGAAGAATCCGTGTATCATTCGTTCGTTCGTTTTTCAATATAGAACCAAAAATAAGAAAATGAAAAAACAACTCTTTTCTTTATTATTTGTCTCTAAAACAAAAATGAAAAAACGGATAATGATTTGTTTTTTCAGTTTTGATTCATATATACGATTCATATATTTGGTCTATGGGCTGTCGGTGTGAAAAATGTAAAATATAAGTCGCACCCGAGTATAAGTCGCAGGAAACACCCAAACCCTGAAAAAAGTCAGAATTATAGTCCGAAAAATATGGTACTAAGTTTGACTTTCCAAAATTAACATTGTAGATATCAATGTCTTTCCGATTAGGTGTAATTTCATTTTGGATAGTGGGAATTGTCATTTGAGAGATCTGTAATGTAATTTTGACTGGACGAAACAACAGTTAGAGATATCAGCAATTCAGTTTGGACTCGGCAAAACGGAATTACAGATATTTGCAGTTACGTCACTGAAAACGACATTCAGCTCGTTACACACCATAAATGACAATTGCAGATATCCGTTATTCGGTTTTGACGAGGCAGATTTAAAGTTAAAGATTTCTCAAACGTCATTATGACACAGAAAGCCCCACGTTGTCTGTAGCTACTAGTGCACAATTTGTCCAAAAAGCCATTTGTCACTAAAGCTAAACAACCGCCAGTGTTAAAATTACTGTTTGTCGTTAATATAATTTTCAACAAACATTTCAGTGCATTAACAAAAAGACCCTAAGTTGTATTTTGGTGATTTTTACTGATAAATTAAGTTTTCGTTAACGCACAGGTGTCATGTAGAAATGCTCCACTCCGCCTAAAGGGAATTATTTACACACAGACATCTGCAGCGTCATTTCGCCGAGTGAAAACTCCAATTCATGAAATCTGTCATTATATTTTGACTCGGCACAATGAAGTTTATGGATATCTCCCATTTCAGATATCAAAATTCATGACAAGATATCTAAAACTTGATAAAGAGAAATCTACAACTAAATTATGACTATCCCAAAGTCCAGTTTCAGATATCGACAACATCATTTTGGCTAATTGTAATTTCAGTTTGAGATTTCTACAGCGTCATTTAGCCTCGTCAAAACTTAAGATATCTGAAAAGGAGCGTGTAGATATCTTCAGCTGAGGTGAATTAAAAATATCTTGAACTTGAGTTACGACTAGAATCAAAGTGTAGATACAGTATCTCAAACCAGAATTACAAATATCTACAATTCAGCTGCAGATAAATGCAACTTACGCTGTGGAAATCAATAATTTATGAAACCCAAAGGTGACGTCATTTGCCCTGGGAAGAATGTCGTTGTGGATTTCTAAAATGACAATTACGGATGGGAAGAATGTCGTTGCAGATATACAAAATTTTCTTTTTGACTAGGCAAAATTGAGTTGGAGAGATCTGCGTAAACGTGTCCATCACAGCGTAAAAATGTTAATACGCCTTTTGCCTTATTGTATTCTTATTGGCAAGTCTCTGAAATCTGTGAGAAACACTGAACTCGATTCGCCGTTTCCAGTTTTATAGGCGCCATTTTGAGGACCGAAGACCATTTAAAGATATTTAGTTTGATGTTGTTCGTTGCTATGGTAACAACACCCGCTCTGAAACCCCCGGATTCCCCCGAACATCATCCGCGCTCTGGAGCCGTCTGATTCTCCTGATTAACCTTTAGTGTGTGTGTGTGTGTGTGTGTGTGTGTGTGTGTGTTCGCCCCCAACGCTCCTCCCTCTCTACCTTCTTCTGTCTACCTCTCTCTTTCACTTACCCCCGTCTCTCTCTCTCTCCCTTTTTCCTCCTCTCCCTCCCTTCTTCTCTCCGTCTCTTTCTCTCCATGGGGACTTTTAATTGGCCGGACTCAGGAGACGGTTCAGCTTCATCAGAAACACAGACGAGTTCAGACACACACACACACACACACACACACACACACACAGGTCTAAATCTGCTCCTCTGTGTGTGTGTGGACTAAACAAAAGCTTCTCTGCCGTGTATTTGTGACATTAGAGGAAACATATTTACACTTTTTTGTTATTTACAGGCTGTCCCAAAAGATTTGACATCATTTTAAAAGCGATTATCTTGGAAATCACTAAGTCCAGCTCAGTGAAATTGAACGGTTTAGGTTCAGGCATGTCCAGACTGTGGCCCTCAGACCAATTGCTTCCAGGTGAATCGGCCCAAACTACCACAAGTAGGACTTTTTACTGCATGTTTTTGAAATCTACCTTGATCAAGCAAATTTCGTGTGTCCTTTTGAGGGTCTAAACATAAACAAAGGTCTGGAGGGTCATTCAAACCTGTTATAAACGCACAGATTTGGATTATTCATCGTTTTGCCCCTCAGTCTGTGACCCTCGATCGGCCTCACACTGGTCTGTGTTTTAATATGTGGCCCTTGATGGAAAAAGTCTGGACACCCCTGGTTTACACAGCAAAAAAGGATTTTCTAGCAAACCGACTTGAATTAAACAGATTCATCTTAAAAGACCAATTTTACGATTTTATTACTTAATAAGATGAGTTTTTTTTTTTTACTTCTTTCAAGATATTCCATCCTGATTTATCTTATCTCGATATTACAACTTATTCTAAGCACTTTTTATAGTAAATCAGTCCAGGTTAAGCCTCTTTAACTTCCTTCTCCAACCAATAAGGTGAAAAATCTTGCCATAAATACTTGAAACTAGTGTTTTCTGCTTAGAACAAGATTCGTATATTGTCTTGTTTTAATTGGTATTTTTTATATAAAATTGGTATTTTTTTTCTTATTTTTTGACAGGCCTTTTTTGCAGTGTAGGTGTTGAACATCATAAGTTCATTATATTATTATATTATGGGCGTTTGTTTGCCAGTTGGTGAAGTTTTTCCATATTTTGCACTGAAATCTGCACAGTCTTGGGTGAGTGTGTGGAGCTGATTCCAAGATGCAAAATGAAGGTGTGAACGGCTCAACCTGAAAACAAAACAAAAATAAAACATTGATTTGTTTCGATACATTCTGTGAAAATTTGAGCTTATTTCAACAAGAATTGCCCAATTGTCCTGCGAAATGAGGTCAAATATTTTGGGACACCCTGTATTTTTAAAGGAACACAAAGGGCTGCACAATGTATCACAAATAAGACTAAAACACATCTGTATTATCGCCAGGCTCATTATTGTATTGTAAATAGTGTCTGTGTAAAGTTGATGTAATACCACAGATGATAAAAACACTTTTTAGACAATAGAATGTATGTTTCTGCACAAAAGGTTTTAAAATAGTTTGTTAGATCTGATATATTTGGTCATTAGGGCTGGGCGTCATTAAGAAGTTGCTGATACAATACAAACCTTAAAGCATAGGCCACCATACATATCTCATACATATCTCAATACAATGAGCTTTTGATTCGATACGATATATTTCAAATCGATTCGATGTGGTACAATTAAAAAATAAAGGCTAAATCATGGCTGTGATACTAAAAGTCTTTGTTAAGGCCGCCACAGACGACAGGAGAATTTGCCCGATTTTAGCTGCGATTCCTTCTTCCCGAGTTTGTGGAGGCGTGACCTGACTTTTTTTTGGCGATTTTGAAGCCGCTGCTGCTCCTGTGCGGAGTCAGTGTCAGATCAGAACCACCGAACATCAACAACACGACGGAAACAGACGATAAAACAGAGCGTCAGGGGCAGAGGAGCGACGGACACAGAGACGCAACAAACAAACTCAGGATATAGAGAAAATAAAGACTTTATTACTCACCTAATGTAAAGTGGAACATTTAAAGTGCAGCGTCTCATCCACATTATCCATGGAATGTGTCCTCTGTAAATAATGACTCCAGTCCACAAAATCGCACCATTAATCCAGTTTGCGATGTATTTTTAAAAGTCAAAAGACATTGTTTCCTCACATGTGTTTCTTTACATCCGCAGAGTGCATGGTGAAGCTGCAGATTAGTGATCGAGACTCTACTTCCTGTGGACTTTATCTCCAACCTTTTGTGCTTTAAAAATCCTGTATCTGAAGTATTGCTCCACCTTTCACAAATAATAATAACACAGTTTTGACTTGTATCTAAACTCGATGCGCTCACAGCTTTATATCCTGTGGTCCACACACAGATCCCACTGAAGTCTGGGGGAGATTTTAAGTTTCTCCTCGTGTCTTTGGTGTTTGCGCATTTCGTCGCACGTTTAATAACCGTGTAAGACCGAAAAATCCTGTAGTGTGTAGCAGCCTTTAAACCACTTCTTGTGCAACGTTCATATGAAACACAAACATTTGAACCATCAGAACAGTGAAAATGTCAAATGTGTCGCATAAACGAGTTTTCTTCCTCTAAACGAACAACAAAAACACTAACAAAATAATGTAGTAAAATATACCAAAAAATACTCTTGGAGACATATCGATACGACAGCCCATGATATCGAAACTGTATCATGACATTAAACAACACGATATATCGATATTTTGATATTTTTGCACACCCCTAATGGTCATATCTACATATACACACACATATTTTCTGACAATAGCTTTTAATGGTTTTGTTTTTCTTTTTAACAGTTTTAAAAAATATTTTTTAATAGCATAACACCTACTAGATCGTATCTATAGCCCAGACCAATACAAAAATATTCAGAAAAGATCCAAGTTTGTTTGAATTATCTGACTGATTCTTGTTCTGTTGAGTTTGCGTTGACACCAGCTTTAATATTGATTATTATGGATTTTATTTGCCCGCCATAGCGTGCATTTCCCCTGTAGAATGAAGCACCGTCTCCTCTTGCATATGTGGGGTCTGAAACATGAATTATAAATCACCTGGTTCCAGCTAATTGTTAATCTACATTAGCATGTTAAGGACAGAGCAGAGAGCGCTAAACCCTGAGCGTCTGTCAAAGCCTCACCTAAATCCACTCAGACGGCGGACTCATCGGCTAATTTCACGCGTGCATCTCGTTTTTGCGTCAGATTTTTCAAGGATGTTTGTAAATTATTCAGGTAACACTTTTATTATGGATGATGCTGCGCGTGTGTGTTTTGTATATATTATAATAATGTCGAGTCAGCCGTTTCTGCCAAGGTGTTTTTCACTCTTTCGATGCTATAACAGGTTTTTTTTTTTCACACAATCGCAACTGGCTGCGAGAGAGGATGTACCAAAATAGGGCAAGAGCAAATTAAACAGGAGAAATGGAGGATTGTGGGTAATGGTGTTCTGGAGTTGAAGTTGAAAAGACAAAATGGTGGATGAAGAAAGTTGACGTCTCTTTCCTGGTTTAACGGCGACTCAGGGAGATATGAGCACTGTTAAGGGACGTCACATTTATATATTTTTGGTTGGGAGTCCGTAAAACATACTTGTTTCTATGGATATGTCATGGCTCTGCCTGAAATGTTCCATAATATGACATTAAACAGCTCTACTTTACATTTATTCAATCACAGGTGGTTTTACAACTCAAAAATACCTAGAAAAAGGAGTTCTGACTGTGAGCGGGGTCGCCTCTCCAGAGATCTGACCCGTAACTTGCTCTGCTTTGGTTTCCATGCAGATGGAAAGGTCTAATGTCGTACTGTGGAACTTTCCAAACAAAGCAATAACATTTGGGCATTTGATGGACGCTCCATCAGAAAAGTTACACAGTGCACCATAGGGATGTCCCGATCCGGTGTTCTGTTTTGGTATCGGCTCCTGATCCGGCTCTTTTGAGTATCGGACAGTATTGGATTCAGTCCCGTGATTGGACAGATCCACTTTCACATGTTTTTGCAGCATCGACGTGTTTTACGGCAGCTGTAAATCCAAACGCCGCCATGTCGCTGTGTGGGACTTTTCACTACAGTGACATCTTTCTTTTTTTTTTTTTTTATTAAGTTAGACAAATCCTAATCCACAAATTAATACACAATTTATAAAGAGAGAGTACAACATTTAGATGACGAAAACCGGGCCATTTCCCCAGATTTACTATCGCCAACAGAGCCCAAAGAAAGTCTTGATCCGCATGTTTCCGAACGTCTCCTGGTTTTGTGACGTAAGCTTGAATAGAGCCCAAAAAACAAAACAAAATGAAAACACTTAGAAAGCTTTATTTTATTCTATATTTTGACTAAAAAAATGACACACCGTGGCTTTAAAGAATCATCTTATGCATTGTATTATACTATGCACCAACAGTATCATAATTAAAAGTAAGATATGAATTAGGGTGACCGGACGTCCCGATTTACCCGGGACAGTCCCAGTTTTGAGCCCTGTGTCCCCCGTCCCAGCAGATTTATCCAAAACCATTCATTTCTCCCATTTTTATAAAAGAAATGTCCCTGGTGTCCTTATTTTTGACCAATTTGACCTCCGCCAACAGTAACGAGAGGCATAAACTGTCATTTGTTTCAGTAAAATACAGAAAAACATGCTTAAAAATGATCAAAACACAAAGAAAATGTGACTATAGTGACTCACATGTTTGTCATGAATGGGCCTAGTGCCTTAATTACGCACTCGTTTCACAAATTTATTATTGCCAACCACCACAAAGGGGTGTCCCAGTTTTTTTTATTTCAAAAATCTAATATTAAGGGTTAAATAAATTTAATTTCATGCCCATTTCTTTGGCGTTTCCCTGAGTGTAGCTGTCCTGACACTGCAAGGTCACCGTGTTTGTTCCTAAGCTGCTCAAATCTCCTAAACATTTGTTATTTCCACCTTGCGCTGATCCTGCTGCTAAAACCATTGTACTAAAACATGTTCAGCTCCGGCCCGTGCAGCGTCTGTTTTTCCCGAACGCCTCACGCTGCGTTCAGGACACAAGCCAAAGTACGAAACCGCCACCTCCGCGTGACCTCCAGTTATCACGGAGCTAACGCGAGAAAGCCAATTCAGTGAGAAAAAGACCTGGACGAGCGCCAAGGACATACAAAGCCGTGTTATCTCCTCTTTTGTTTGGAGTGAAATCGCAGCGTTCTTAAATGGACTTTGCCGTAACCGGATCTGGCCCCTCTCGGTGTCAGGTCCACAGGCATGACGCGAATCGTGCGGGGCTGAAATCCGAAACGTTATTGTCCGTTTCCTCGCGACCGTCTCCCGCCCCGTCTGATGTTTTGTTTTATTTTATTTAACGCTGAGATGTGAGTGTGTGAGTGGATATTGATCAGTGGAAGCGGGGTGTTTGCGGTCAAGGCCGTACTGGATAATTCATTTGTTTTTGTGTGTTTTTTGTTGTTTTGCAGCGGTGTGAAGGATCAGACTCCGGTCACTATGGATATGGACACGCAGACACAAGGACAGCAGGCGGCCGTGCCAGTGTTTCAACACCAGGTACTCGGCTCTCACTCTCATCTGTGGGAACTCTGAGAGGCTTTCAGGATACAGGCAGACTTCTGTCAACGAGAGGCCTGGAAATATAGATTACCGACTAAACAATGTCAATGGAATTCATGCGGGAATACTACAGGAAATAACCATTTCACATCTAAGTATTATATAGTGCAGAGGTGTGAGTTGTGCAGGTTTGACTGGTGGTCAGAACAGTGAGGAATGCAAATCTGTGCTTTTATAAAGGGTTTAAATGACCCACCAGACCTTTGTTCATGTTTAGACCCTCAAAAGGACACAATAAATTTGCTTGATCAAGGTAGATTTCAAAAACATGCAGTAAAAGAATGACTTGAGGTAATATGGGCCAATTCACCTGGAAGCCTGAGGGCCAAAACGATTGGTCTCAGGGCCACATTTGGCCCCTGGGCCATAGTTTGGACATGCCTGATATTGTGTTTTCAATAGTTTTTTTGCCATATCATTAGTAGATGCAGTGTTTGATGCTCATGTTATCAACCGTTTAGTGAGTTGGTTAGTCTAAGATTTCAGAACACCAGAGCAGCCAGTGCCCTGTGTTTTTTCCGACAGTTATTATGCCACATTCTGTTAACTTCTGTTAAGGGTCACTTTCTAAAAATAACCCGCAATAGGTGAAATCTGCGAGGTGATCAGCTTTATGTTTTACGATTGTTAAATATGTTTTAAGGTTGTAAAACTTTATACACTTCTCTCAGCTCTGCGATCTAAACTGAGGAGTGTTTTTCCACTGAAGGCTTTGGTGCCGACTGAAGAACATAGTTATGGGGAGTTGGTGGGTTGTTTTTTCTTCTGGGCGAGAAGATTCTTATAAACAAACATGCTCCTTCGATTACGCAGAACACAATGTGTGGTTCAGGTTTTCCCTTAGCCAATCAGAACGCAGAACACAATGTGTGGTTCAGGTTTTCCCTTAGCCAATCAGAACGCAGAACACAATGCGCGTTCATACGTTTAAAAAAAAAAAAAAAAGATAGCAAAATTGCACCAAAAAAATCTGCAAAACCGTGAGGCCACGAAAGGTGAAGGGCGTTATAGTGACGGGCGACTGTAGTGGATAAATCTGAGTCAGTTCTCCCGACATCCGTTGTAAATCTGTTCCATTGCAACAGTCATGGAAAATATGGACTCCCGAAAAAGTTTAATGTTTATTTTGTTCGCTTATGAATCCCGTATCCAGTCTGAAGAACCACATTTGGAACAGGCTACATAGAACTCACTACGACATCTGAATTTCCAAGAACTCCGAGGTAGTTAATGTCAGGTGACTGTCAGCGACTCAATTCTGACAGTTTGACGATTACATGTTCAGAAAAAAACCTCGTGTTACTGTCAAACGATGTGAAAGAAAGTCTAAACGTCACGACAAAGTTTTCAGAAGACACTTCCTCTGCACGAACACAACTTACCACATCAAAATGACCAAAAGTTAGAAAATGTCTGTGTTCCAGAACCATGATTTGGTCGGCCGTTTCATCGCACTTTCTCGAGGTGGAGGCCGGTTTTCCCAAGTTCCCAACACAATAGAAAAGAGGCATGAGCATTATCCTAAAATGATGACTAATCCAGAGGGCGTGAACCGCATTTAGGTGAGGACAAAGCTTTGTTAAAAGACTTTGGGCCTCTTCTTATTTGTACAGATTTATACTTAAGCTATTCCTACGAACGTTTTTGACATCGACACTTAAACCTACTAACCTAACCTAATATTTTTTAGAAGAACAAATCCTACAAACCATCAGGAGCGCTCGTAATAACAAAAATTCAACTGTTTTTTTTTCACTCTTATACCGACCAAATAACCAAAAATAACAAAAAATTCACATTCTAAAAGTTATATATATATTTTTATTATTTCTTAAAGTGGAAGTTGCAGGCATTTTTAAAGAAAGCGTCCGTGCCCAAGCCCAGTTGCTGAGCGTGTAACCCGTTTGGAGTTTTATTTTCGAACATAAGTGGCATCTGAGCTAAAAGTGAACCGTTTTTCAGTCGAGATTTCCAAACGGCTCCGCCCCCGGTCACCACTAAACGTCCCGTCTTGTAATTTCTCGTTTGGTGCTTCGAAATGAAAGAGGATTATAGTTTGGTATTATGGTTTTGGAGTTTGGCTCTACCTATTTATACCTTTCACACTTCATCAACAAACAAGCCTCAGTTGGCAGAGTGCGTTTGCCCGCTGAGGTTAGTGGTTCGAATCCCGCTCTTGACGTAAACATCGGATCAGAACGTGGACTATTTCATACACCGTCCAGTGCAGGTTTTCTTTTGCCAGTCTCGTTATATTTGATTTGACTCAACGGTAATAACCTAAACTGTAATTTTGGCCGCAGAAATTGTGAAATGTCCTGGCAGAGCTCCCACCCCCCCCTCAAAACCGCACTTGTTCACAGTCAGAACTCCGCCGGACCCCGCGGCGAGGCTTTTAAACACACACTCTCTCCACTCTCAACTACGGGAGCCCATCTGTCACTCAGCGCTCGGCCCGGCCTCTGGGGGGGGCTGCGGCTCAAGGTCAGAGGGCGCTGGTACTTGGCAGGCGGACGTGACTGGACAGATGCTTCTCTGGTCCGCGGAGGGTGGGCATGGAAAAGGCTGGCGCGGGGCTGGAGTTTTAGATCTGCGCTTTCGCAAACAATGCATCCGAGTGCAGAAGTGGGGCACGGGGCGGTGCGCGTGACCCGGTTTGAGATTACGCGGGTCATCTTTGACGAAGCACCTGTTTTATCGCGCGTCTGTATTGTAAACAGTGAAATAGCTGCTTTTAGACGCTTTAAACTTCCATCTGCGCGTTTTTGTTTGTTTATTATGTATTTTTTGTCAGTAAATGGCAGATATGAAGCCTGCTCTCACCAGACTTTGCCCCTCCTCTCACCTGTCCCCTCCCCTCTGAGCTTGAGACAGGTTAGTTTTACCCTACTGATGATGTGTTGTTGCAATAGTAATTCTGCCCCTCTGAGGCGGCACGGTGGCTGAGTGGCTAGCACTCATGCCTCACAGCAAGAAGGTCGCGGGTTCGGTTCCTTTCTGTGTGGAGTTTGCATGTTCTCCCCGTGTCTGGATGGGTTTCCTCCGGGCACTCCGGTTTCCCCCATCAACCCAAAACATGCACTGTAGGTGTAAAAGTTGTGTGAGTGAGTGTTGGTGGTGGTCGGAGGGACCGTTGGCGCCGCTTGGCTTGGCAGCCGCGCCTCCGTCAGTCTGCCCCAGGGCAACTGTGGCTATAACAGTAGCACCACCACCGGGTATGGAGTGAATGAAGAATGCTCTGTAAAATGCCGTGTAAAGCACTTTGGGGACTTTCAGATGGTACCTTTAAAGATGCGCACAGTGAAAAAATGTTTTTCCATTTCCATAATGGGCGTTAAATTGTGGAACTCCCTGAATATGGAGCTCAAAACAAGCAGAAATATAATCCACTACAAACATAATTACAATGAAAACATATTTGTTAAATACACTGAAGCTGACGTTTGAAATCACGTATTATGAAATGAAATTTGTATTAAGAATGGCAATGTTCATGTAAAATGTCTTGCGATAAGAAAATGTGTTAATGTATTGAACTAAAAACGTGTATATGAAATATGTGGGGTGGGAGTTTTAAAACTTCTTCCTTCTCCTTTTGAGCATCATGGACTCTTATTTTGTCTGTTCACATGACGGTGCTTTTTTGATTTTCTGATTATGTTAACAGTGTCGCCAAGCAACTGCTTTTTTCTATAAAAAGCTCTACTGATGCTCCAATAAATAAATAAATAATACATAAATAATCCTGTAGCTCAGTGTCACTGTCTAAAGTTAATCCTCACTTATACCTTATACCAGTTTATAAACATTTTTCACACCGTTCAGAGGCCAGAGCGGTGACGTACGGCCAGTGATTCTCCACGATCGCGGAAAACGGACGGAAAATGCGGAATCGTCATCGTGAAGTGGAATTTATACATTTCTTTAATTTTGCACAAAAATCAAACTGAACTTGTTAAAATATTTGAAGACTGAACTGAACCGGCTGTTCTTGTTCTTCTTCTTCTGCTGCTTCTTCTTTTCCTTGTTGTTGTTCGTTGTCTTCTTCTTGTTCTTCTTTTTCTTGTTGTTGTTTGTCTTCTTCTTCGTCTTCTTTGTCTTCTTCGTCTCCTTCTTCGTCTCCTTCGTCTTCTTCTTCGTCTTCTTCTTCGTCTTCTTCTTCGTCTCCTTCTTCGTCTTCTTCTTCATCATCTTCGTCTTCTTCTTCATCTTCTTCGGCTTCTTCTTCGTCTTCTTCTTCGCCTTCTTCTTCGTCTTCTTCTTCGCCTTCTTCTTCGTCTTCTTCTTCATCTTCTTCGTCTTCTTCTTCGTCTTCTTCTTTGTCTTCTTCTTTGTCTTCTTCTTTGTCTTCTTCATCTTCTTCGTCTTCGTCTTCTTCTTCGCCTTCTTCTTCGTCTTCTTCTTCGCCTTCTTCTTCGTCTTCTTCTTCATCTTCTTTGTCTTCGTCTTCGTCTTCTTCTTCGTCTTCTTCTTTGTCTTCTTCTTTGTCTTCTTCTTCATCTTCTTCGTCTTCGTCTTCTTCGTCTTCTTCTTCGTCTTCTTCTTTGTCTTCTTTGTCTTCTTCTTTGTCTTCTTCGTCTTTGTCTTCTTCTTCTTTGGCTTCTTCTTCATCTTCTTCTTCATCTTCGTCGTCTTCTTTGTCTTCTTCGGCTTCTTCTTCGTCTTCTTCTTCATCTTTGTCTTCTTCTTCTTCTTCTTCTTCGTCTTCTTCTTCTTCTTCTTTGTCTTCGTCTTTTTTCTCCGGAGACACCGGGTGAGGATAATGGGAGGAGGAAAACTATATCGTTCCTAATTGTTTTTCTCTAACATCTGCTTTATGTGCAGGAAAAAGTTATTATTAAAAAAAACAACACTCCTGCTTGTCTCCATTTAGCCAAGTGAACTGCATACTGTGGAACATTCCGACTAAAGCTCTGGCATCTCCGTGGAGACAGACAGGTGCACCTCTGAGCTCCCATCCTCTTCCTCCTCCTCCCGTCTCTCGCTCTTCCTCCTCTCGGACTTCTCCTCCTCTCACTGGGAGTCGGACGGCGCCGGTGCATTTTCAATCTTTGTATTGATCGACTCGCTGGACCCGGACTCTCCTCTCTCCCCTTTCCTCTTTCCTTTTCTCCCTCCCTCTCCTCCCTCTCTTCCCTCTCTCCTCCCTTTCTTTCCTCTCTCCTCTCCTCCTATCTCCTAGCTCTTCCCAGTTTCCTCTGCTCTTCCCTGGTCCACGCTGCCGTTTCCTACGCCCTCAAACACCTCTCATCGATCCTTCTCCACGCGCTCTCCTCCATCAACTCTCCTTCCTCTCTCTCTCCTCTCTCTCCTTTCTCTCTCCTCTCTCTCGCCTTTCTCTTCTCTCCCTACTTCTTCTCTTCCCCCTCTCTCTTCTCTCCTTTCTCTCTCTTCGCTCTCTCCTCCTTCCTCTCTCCTCTCATTGATCCTTCTCCTCTCTCTCTTCTCTCTCCTTTCTCTCTCTTCTCTGTCCTTTCTCTCTGTTCTCTCTCTCCTCCTTTTCTCCATCTCCTCTTTCTCCTTTCTCTCTCTTCTCTCCTTCACTCTCTCTTCTTTCCTTGCTCTCTTCTCTCATTTCTCCTCCCTCTCTTTCTCCTTTCTCTCTCTTCTCTCGCTCCTCTCTTCTCTGTCCTCCCTCTCTCTTCTCTCTCCTCTCTATTCCCTCTCTCCTCTCTTTGCTCACTCCCTCTCTCCTCTCACTTTTCCTTCTCCTTTCTCCTCCTTCTCCTCCCTCTCTCCTTTCTCTCTCCTCCTTTTT
The DNA here is from genome assembly GCA_034769755.1 of Odontamblyopus lacepedii. Lineage (NCBI taxonomy): Eukaryota > Metazoa > Chordata > Actinopteri > Gobiiformes > Gobiidae > Odontamblyopus > Odontamblyopus lacepedii. The sequence continues at coordinate 37,147,067 of CM068350.1, forward strand.
CTCCTCTTCTTTCTCTCCTCGCTCCTCCCTCTCTCCTCTCTCCTTTTCTCCTCCTCCCTCTCTCCTCATCGATCCCTCCTCTTTTCTCTCCTACCTCCCCCCTCTCTCCTCCCTCTCTCCTCTCTCTCCTCTCTCCTCCCTCTCTCCTCCTCTTCCTTCCTCCTCTCTCCTCTCATTCCTCTCTCCTGATTGATCTCTCTCGTCTCTCTCTCCTCCCTCTCTCCTCTCTCTCTCCTCTCTCTCCTCCCTCTCTCCTCCTCTTCCTTCCTTTTCTCTGCTCTCTCTCCTCTCTCTCCTCTTCCTTCCTCCTCTCCTCTCTCCTCTCTCTCTCCTCCCTCTTTCTCTCTCCTCATCAGTTTCTCTCTCCTCCCTCTCTCCTCCTCTTCCTTCCTCCTCTCTCCTCTGTCTCTTTCTCTCTCCTCATCAATCCCTCTCTCTCCTCTCCTCCTCCTCAGTCTCTTTCTCTCTCCTGATCGATCCCTCTCTCCTCCTCTTCCTTCCTCTCTTTCCTCCTCCCTCTCTCTCCTCTCTCTCTCTCTCCTCCCTCTTTCTCTCTCTTCATCGATCTCTCTCCACGTGGATGTTTTTGCGTTCGTAACTATTGAATCTGGTTTAAACAAAGAGGCTGGTCCGTGCCCCTGAGTGGATGTGGATTCTTCCTCTTCTTTTTTTTCTCTTCTTTTTCTTCTCTAAAAATAGTGTGTGTTGTTTTTCCTTTAATATTTGAGGGCACCGAACATTAACACTGGAATCGCTCTGGGCCTTCGTTTACTCTCCGTTGTAATTGTGAAATTAAAGATAATTGGTCCACGCGCTCCACAACGCCGGAGAAAAGCTTTAATGAGTAATTTGACTTAAACAGAGCTGCTCCTCCGCTCTCTCTTTCTTTTTCATCTTTTTTCCCCTCTTCTTCTTTCTTTACTCCCTCTTTCATTCCCTTTCTCCTCTTCCCTCCTTCCCATTTCTTCTCCTCTCTCTCTCGCCCTCTCTTCATATTCTTCTCTATTGTCTCTACCTCCTCCTCTTCTTCTACCTCTTCTCTTTCTCTCTTTTTCTCCTTCTCTTTCTCACACACACTCTCTCTCCTCCACTTTTCCACTCTTCTGTTTCTTCCAGGAGTTTCATTAGTTCTTAATAACTCTGTCGTTATTTTACGTTTAACTCTGGGAACTTTGGCAGCGGCGTCACGGTTTTCTTCCTCAAAGTTTAAGACTCTCTCTCTTTCCCTCTCTTTCTCTCTCACTTTTTCTCCCTCTCCTTCTCTCCCCCTCTCTCTAAACTCTCTTTCTAAACTCCCACTCTCTCTCCCTCTTCCCCTTCTCTCCCCCATCTCTCTCAACTCCTCAACTCTTTCTCTAAACTGTCTCTGAACTCTCCCCCCTCTTTCTCTCTCTTCCCCTTTCTCTCTAAACTCTCTATTTCTAAACTCCCGCTCTCTCCTCCTCTCCCCCTTTTCTCCTCCTCCCCATCTCTCCCAACTCCTCGATTCTTTCTCTAAACACTCTCTCTCCCCCCTCGCTCTCTCTCTCTAAACTCTTTAATCTCTCTCCCCTCTAAATTCTCTCTCTCCCTGTCAACTCTCTCTCCTCCCCCTCTAAACTCTCTCACTCTAAACTCTCTTCCCCTCTCGCTCCCTCTCTGTCTAAACTTTCTCTCCCTCTTTCTCCCTCTTTTTCTCTCCCTTTCTCCCTCTCTCTGTTTCACTCTATATCTCTTCCTTCTCTCTCTCAAAAGTGCTTTCTCTCTTTCTCCCCCTCTCTCCATCTCTCTCTCTTTCTCCCCCCCTCTCTCTCCATCTGTGTGAGTGTGTGTGTGTACAGGTGTTTCAACAAATGCACTTTCCAAAACATCTCTGAGCTCCGGAGGAAAAAAAATAAAAGAAAGAAACGCAAATCTGAATTGTAAACGGCGACAGGAAGTTCTGGAGAGAAGAGAAAGAGAGGAGGAAGAGTGAGAGAAGAGGGGGAGGAAGAGGAGGAGGAGAAAGGAGGAACTGCGTTTGCATAAAGGTAAAATGCAGGAGACATGGGCAGGTGTGACGGAGAGAGGGAGCGCTGGGTGTGAGTGTGAAAGAGGGAGGGAGGGAGAGAGGGAGGGGGAGAGAGAAGGAAGGAGGGAGAGAGAGAGAAATAGTGAGGGGGTGAGAGAGAGAAGGAGGAGGTACAGAGGGAGGAGGAGAAGGAAGGAGAGAGGGGGAGGGAGACAAGGAGCGAGGGAGGGAGAGTGGGGTTGGGAGAAGAAAGGAAGGAGGGAAAGAGAATATGGGGAGGTGAGAGAGTAGAGAAGGAAGAAAGAAGGAGGAAGATGAAAGGGAGAGGAGAAGGAACGAGGGAGGGAGAGAAGGAGAGTGGGGGTGAGAAAGAGAAGGAAAGAGGAGAGAGGAATAGGGTGAAGGGGAGAGAGGGGTGAGAGAGGGAGAGACGGAAGGAGGGGGAGGGAGAGAAGAAGCGAGAGAAGGAGAGAGAGGCGGAAGGAAGGAAGGACAGAGAACAGAAGTGAGAGAGGGAGAGTGAGAAGGAGAAGGAAGGAGGGAGGGAGAGAAGAAGTGAGAGAAGGAGCAAGAGAGGGAGGGTAGGGTAGGGGTGAGCGAAGGAAGGAGGGAGAGAGGGATGGGGTTGGAGGGGGTTGAAAGAGAGAGGTGGGTGTGAGAAGGAAGGAAGAAGGGAAAGAGAAGGAAGAAGGAAGGAGAGGGAGGGAGAGTAGGAATGAAAGAGGGAAGCAACAGGGAGATATGGATGGGGGATGAAGGGAAGGGAGGGGGGTGAGAGAAAAAGGAGAGAAGGGAAGAGGGAGAGAGGCAGGCATAGATAGATAAGGAGAGAGAGATGGAAGGAAAGAAGGAGAGAGAGAGAGAGCGAGGCGACTTTGACTTTTAATCCTCCCTTTATTATACGTCACTTAATAAACAGAGGGATGGATGGAGAGAAGGAGAGCAGTATCACACTTCTCCCTCTACTGCACGTCTTTACACTCCTCTCCTCCTCCTCCTCCTCTTCCTCTCCTCCATCCCCCTCTCCTCCTCCTCCTCCTCCTCCTCTCTCTCTCTGTCTGTCTGTAGCACGTCTGCTCTGTCACATCACACCTTCTCTCTCTGCCACATGTCTTTACCCCCCTCTCCTCCTCCTCCTCCATCCCCCTCTCCCCCTCTCCTCCTCTGTCATCCCTCCATCCTCTCCTGCTGCTCGTGGCCTGTCACTTGTCTTTGGCAGTGGTGTCATTACCGGGCAGCTCGTATCACACTTCCTCCGATAAGCTGTCTCTCTTTCTCTCTCCTCTGTCTTTCTTTTCACCCACTCTCCCTCTCGCTCCTCTCTGTCTCGCCTTCCCCCACTCTCTCTTCTCTCCTCTCTGTCTGTCTGTCTGTTCCCCCTCTCTTCTTCCCTTAACTCTCTCTCCTCTCCTGTCTTTCCTTTCCCCCACAAACTCTCTCTCTCTCCTCTGTCCTTTCTTCCCCCCACTTTCTCTCCTATGTCTTTCCATTCCCCATTCTCCCCCTCTCTCCTTTCCTATGTCTTTCCTTTCCCTGTTCTCCCTCTCCCTTCTGTCTTTCCTTTCCCTGTTCTCTCTCTCCTCTCCTCTCCTATGTCTTTCCTTTCCCTGTTCTCTCCCTCTCTCTCTCATCTCCTTTGCCTTTCCTTTCCCTGTTCTCCCTCTCTCTCCTCTCCTCTGTCTCTCCTTCCCCCACTCTCTTTCTCCTCTCTCTCTCCTTCCTCCCACTCCTCTTGCTTTTCCTCTCTCTCTTTCCTTCCTCCCACTCTCCCTCTCTGTTTCCTCTCTCTTTCCTTTTTCCCTCTCTCTTTCCCCTCTCTCTTTCCTTCCTCCCACTCTCCCTCTCTCTTTCCCCTCTCTCTTTCCTCTCTCTCCCCTCTCTCTCTCCTCCCGGGTTCGCCTTCTCTCTCTCTTCTTCTTCTCTGTCACTGTCTGTCCATCTCTCTAAAGCTCACTCTCCTCTTCCTTTCTCTATTTCCATGTTTCACTCCAATTCTCTCTCTCTCCCCTCTCTCTCTTTCTCTGTCACTTTCTGTCCACCCCTCCCCTCTCTCTCTTCCTCCTCTTCTCCATCCCTCTCTCCTTCGTCCCTGAGCTCCCCAGTCGCCCGTGGCTGTTGTGTGTGTGTGTCACCTTTTTACCTTTTTACCCGAGACGTCCCTCACAGATGTTCCCCGCGACGCGTCGCTCGCCCCTCCGCTCGCCCCTCCACTCGTCCCTCCGCTCGTCTTTCCTCATCAAACTTGAACGACTCCGAACTGAAGCGGAAAAGTGACATTTCTTCGGCAGATGCATAATTAATCCAGGGAAAAGTTGGCGGATTTGGAGGTTTTCGTGTGAAATCGTGTGCTGAGTTTTTCTGTGTAGATTCGGGCTGATTCTGACGTCTCGGACCCGATCCAGATTTACTCCGGTCCGAGGTCCGAGGTGCAGCTCCGGCTCCTGGGGCCTAAATCGAGACTTAAAACCACTTATTAACGTTTTAAAATTATTTAAATTGTCATCATTATTATTACTGTTACTAATCTGCAGAAATAAACTCAACTTTTTAACCACTTCAGAGCCACATCAGTGTGAGATCAGAATGTGTTTAATGCAGCTTTGGCACAGGGCAATTTTAGCACATTTCTCCTCGCCTGGGTTTTTTTCTTAATTTTGCTTTTAAAACTGCCCCTTTTACCCAATAATGAAGTGTTATACATCTTTTTTTTTCAGTACAACCTGTTATTTCACAATCTGCTGCTGTAGTTGTGTCATGAGGCTGTGATAAAAGCTACAGGACCAGAAATAGAGATGAAAAAAAAAAAACAGAAAATAAAATTCACACTTTCATACAAAACACACAGCAAACATGTATAAACAACTTTTTGGACATAAAAAATGCTTAATTTAGGGCCTTAGCTACAAAAGTTCAAAATATCAAGTAAATTAAAAATCTCCTTATTGACCTAAAAAAGTGTAATCGCTACATGACTTAGTTAGTTTAACCTTTATTTTACTAGGTAGGTCGGTTGAGAACCAATTCTCATTTTCAGCGACGACCTGGGTGTGGCACCTGGAATTCCCAGTGGTCTCCCATCCAAGTACTAACCAGGTCCGGCCCTGCTGAGCTTCTGAGATCTGACGGGATCAGGCTTTGACCAGCCGGTATGGCAACTTTCCTGGTCGAGTCCTGGAAACAGCTCCTGTCAGGTCCAGGGCCAGAGCCACAGCACTTCTGCATTTCCCTGGTGGAAATTACATTTGTATTTGTTCATTTTGAGTGAAATAAACCTTTAAATAAAAATAGAAAGAAATGCGCAATTACACACACCAAGATGTGTAATTTTCCATGTATGTGAGAATTAACTCCACTTAGAGCGACTTTTTCACTCGTTATAAACACACACAGTCAGAGGAGTCGACCATCTTGACTCACTTCACTCTTTGGCAAAGTTTGGCTCGATCAAAATGGACGGAGCGCATGAGTTTGGGGAAAACAAAGTTCCTATTGGACACTCGTTTTGCTCACGTCATCACACAGCGTGAGTGTGACGTAGGATAAAGCCGCAGAAATGTACGGAAACCTCTATGTCTGCACTTTCAGAGGGGAAAAGGAAGTTTCTGTCTTTTACGGTTAGAAAGTTCTGCGCGGTTATAGAAAACATATTCCTCGTTATCGTATACGATAACGTAGGTCTTCGAGGGTTAAAACCACATGGCTCATTTGCATAAACTATAAACGCTGAAAAAAGCAGCTCTTTCCTTGTGCTAAAGGACACGACTCGGTGGAATATGAGTGTTCTCTCTGTGATAGAGGATGTTCTGCTGATGGTGAGTCTGTTCTGTGCGTATGTCGCGTTGGAGATGTTCATGTTTTCAGAGATCAGATGAGTGCAGGTTTAGTGCAGCTCTTTATTTAACATCATTTCACTTTATGTCGGTCACTTTATTTATTTTGGCTTCTGTTACGATGAAAAGACTGAAAAGTGTTTGTCTTTTGGACCCACTCGACTGTTGCAGTAACGAGGACACTGCGTTTACATGCGCCAGGACTAAACCGGGAAACTCCAAAAACCCGATCATACCCGGGACACTGATGTGCAGGTAAACACACTCTGAGGAATATAGTGATCTCCAAGGAGCCAGAGCCGAGACGTGGGACTGTGGGGCTCCAGTGTTTGTGCTGTGAGACGCAGCCTCGACTCCTCACGCTACAGAAACCTACATTCAGTTTGTGGATTAAAATGAACGTGATCGACTAATCATGTCCATCCCTAATACTCAGTGTAATCTTCACTCTATGTTTATGTAGCACATTTGAGAAAAAATATGTTGGCCGTGTTAATATTTTGGTATCTGCCCACGAGCACTAATTAAAGCTTCCACATGTGTGTGCTGTGGAAAACATCGGCTTTCGTCGCCTTTTTGGAGCAAAAGGTACGAACTTCCTTCACGACACTACACAAAAAGGTATCGGCTCGGTGTCGGAAAGAGCACTCCTTAAAAAAATCGGATTGTACGGAGACCAAAAAATCTTGATGGGGACACCTCTTGCTTTAAGTCTCGTCTTAAGACCCACTCTTAGGTGAAACTACGACTACGAGGGACGCCATAGTTTCCCTTATTAATGGAAAACTCTGATTATACTCATAGCTTCTTATGCAGAACCACAGACTGTATAAAGAAGTAGACTAAGAGAGTGTGACGTCACCCACAGCGTTTCAATCCAGTCAAATGAAGCTCAACGAGGCTCGAAGTTATAGGAGTAAGTGGGGGTTTATTCTGATTTTAAAGCCGAATTAATTTATTCCTCCTTTATTCTTCTTAACCCCTTAACGCCTGAATTTATATAGATGGATATAAAAAAAGTTTTTTGTCTTTAAGTAGATGGTAAATTAAATTGAGATTATTAATTTGACTATAGCAAAAAAAAAAAAAAGACAATTGTGTGTGTTGCAAATTTGCGACAACTAGAAACAAGTGCTCGCCCAAGGTTCCTGGGAAGGTTCTGCATCTGCACTAATGGCACTGGAGGAATGCAGCCGCCATCTCGAAACAGTTTGTTGCATATTTGTGACAGTCGGCGTTAAGGGGTTAAAAATAATCCCGGTGGTTCGTGTTCATTGTGTCGTCCTTCGATCCGGCTCCTCCAGTCGTTTCTTGGGACTTTCCTCCATGTCTCTTTGGATTTGTGAGCGGGATGTGGGAGTGGGCTGAGGTGTGGCAGCCTCAGACTCAGTTTGTCTTCTTCCTCCTTCTCCCACACTCTTCCCTTCTCCTCCTCAGCTCACAGACGTAAAGCGTGAGGACAGAATTCTCCAGCTGCTGCTTCGTTATCATCGGAACGACCGCGGAAAAAGTTTGGATCGAGTTTGTGTCGGCGGCGAAACGACAAACCGAGATGACAGAAAAGCCGGGAGCAGCTGAAGTGTGGGTTTTCTTCCCAAAGACGGAAATACGTTTGTGTCGCTGTCCAATCAGAACCTTCCCCACCCCCAGACACTGAGCTCAATTAAATAAAGACAATTTAACATGTTTTTTGTGTAAACCTCAATTCAGAATTATTATTTCCATGTAACCTCGAAGGAGAATATTTAAAATCCGAACTATTTCATTCAGAACAATTAATTCGGAGTGAAAAAACCATGTAAACATGGCCTGAAGCGCACCCATGCTCACTTTTGAAACACGGCTGTGGGTCATCTCCATCCATTTCTATATCCAGCCTGTGCCGCTGTCGCTCAGCTGTGCCCGGCTGTGCCCGGCTGCCCTTTAAAGCCCGGGCCGAGGGCAGAGGCGCCTCAAACGGCCTGTGAAGTTTACCCACACTGTGCCACTGCTAAACACACCAGCGCTAATCAAGTGTCTAATGCCAGGCTCCGGGTGACGTGATCTGTCCTGGCAGCTCGGGCCCTGGGCTGCCAAAACCCACGGCCGCTCCTGCCCTCCCCTGCCCTCCCCTGCCCACTCCCTGTCCTCCCCTGCCCTCCCCTGCCAACTCCCTGTCCTCCCCTGCCCGCTCCTGCCCGCTCCTGTTCTCCCTGCCCTCCCCTGTCCTCCCCTGCCCTCCCCTGCCCACTCCCTGTCTTCCCCTGCCCGCTCCTGCCCACTCCCTGTCCTCCCTGCCCTCCCCTCCCCTGCCCGCTCCTGTCCTCCCCTCCCCTGCCCTCCCCTGTCCTCCCCTGCCTGCTCCTGTCCTCCCTGCCCTCCTCTGCCCACTCCCTGTCCTCCCTGCCCTCCACTGCCCTCCCCTGTCCTCCCTGCCCTCCCCTGCCCTCCCCTGCCCGCTCCTGCCCTCCCCTGCCCTCCCTGCCCTCCCCTGTCCTCCCTGTCCTCCCCTGCCCTCCCCTGTCCTCCCCTGTCCTCCCCTGCCCACTCCTGCCCTCCCCTGTCCTCCCCTGCCCTCCCCTGCCCACTCCTGCCCACTCCTGCCCTCCCTGCCCTCCCCTGCCCACTCCTGCCCTCCTTGTCCTCCTGTCCACCTCTCTTTCTTCTCTCTTTTCCCCTCCTCCCTCTTACCTCCCCCTCTCTTATCCTCATCTCTCCCTCTCTCTCCTCCATATTGGTCTCCTCTATCCCTCCTCCCTCTCTTGTCCTCCTCTCTTCCTCCCTCTCTTCTCCTCCTCCTCCCACTCTTCTCCTCCTCCTCCCTCTCTCTTTTTTTTGTCTTACCCCCTCCTCCCTCTCTTGTCCTCCTCCCTTTCCTCCTCCCGTCCTTGTTCTCCTCTCCCCCTCTCTCCTCCTCCCTTTCCTCCTCCCGTCCTTGTCCTCCTGTCCACCTCTCTTTCTTCTCTCCTCCTCCTCTCCTCCTCTCCTCCTCTCCTCGGTGAGCTGGTAGTGTTGCTCTCTCTGCTCTGTGGACGTACAGATGTAGGTCATTGCATATGTAAATGTGTGATTAGAGGCCGTGGTGCCAGGACACATTAGCGGCGCTGTGGCCTCAGCAGGCGCCTGTCACAGCGTTTTAGCCGCTCACCCCGACGTTTGTCAAACTAACACGCGCCCTCTGAAAGCAATGCCCCCGCGCCCTCTCCCCCCGCGCACACACACACACCGACACACACCGACACACACCGACACACAGCAACACACACCGACACACGCCAACACACAGCAACACACACCGACACACGCCAACACACAGCAACACACAGCAACGCACACCGACACACACCGACACACAGCAACACACAGCAACGCACACCGACACACACCGACACACGGCGACACACACCGGCACACGCCAACACACAGCAACACACACCGACGCACACCGATGCACGCCAACACACGCTGACACACAGCAACACACACGACACACAGCAACGCACAGCAACACACACCAACACACAGCAACGCACACCAACACACAGCAACGCACACCGACGCACAGCAACGCACGCCGACACACAGCAACGCACACTGACACACACCGACACACAGCAACGCACGCCGACACACACCAACACACACCGACACACAGCAACGGACGCCGACACGCACCAACACACACCGACACACAGCAACGCACACCGACGCACAGCAACACACACCGACACACACCGACACACGCCGACACACACCGACACACGCCGACACGCACCTCCAGCCTCTGTGTGGGCACAAGGACACTCACCCTGCACGATTTACCACAGCAGGGTATCGGTAAGAAGCTGCCGATACAACACACACCTCCGTACACAGGCCACGATACGACACACACCTCCGTACACAGGCCACGATACGACACACACCTCCGTACACAGGCCACGATACGACACACACCTCCGTACACAGGCCACGATACGATACATTAGGGATGGGCATTCGATTAAATTGTCTTAATCGATCGTCGGGAAAATTAACAATCGATTTTTCATTAATCATTAACAATTTATATTAAAATTATCATCACAATTATTACTATTACTAATCTGCATAAATAAACTCAACTTTACAACATATAAACCATCACCACTGCAGAGCCACATCAGTGTGAGATCAGAATGTGTTTAATGCAGCTTTGGCACATTTGTTTACGTCTTACAGAAACAAAACTTAAAACCTCATGGCTCATTTGCATAAGCAAAAAAAGCAGCTCTTTCCTTGTGCTGATGCTTCAGCTTCTGTTGGACTAAACAACACGACTCAGTGGAATATGAGTGTTCTCCCTGTGACAGAGGATGTGATGAGGCTGGTGAGTCTGTTCTGTGCGTATGTCGAGTTGGAGATACTGCGTAAACATACAAAACTGGGATACTCAAAAAAAAAACAAAAAAAAAAAAAAAAAGATCAGATCATAGCTGGGATACTGATGTGCAGGTAAACGCACTCTGAGGGATATAGGGATCTCCAGAGCTGAGACGTGGGACTGTGGGGCCACAACTCCAGTGTTTGTACAGCCTCGACTCCTGACGCTACGTTACACAGACGCCTACATTCAGTTTGTCCATTAAAATGAACATGATTGACGAAATTCTTAACGATCAATTATCAATGAATCGACTAATCATGCCCATCCATAATACACAGGCCACGATACGATGCATACCGTAAAATACCAAAGAACAGCCGTGTCGCCTTTAAACGCCGGATGCAGGTGGATATTTTGATAAATAATCGCCGGTTCCACACAAACGCAGAGTCTAATGTGTTAAAAAAAACAATAAAGGAAGAAGACGTGACCACTGATGGTGCATGTTTTTCTTCTTTGCCTGTTTTGTTTTTCTTTGTTTTTACATCGCCTTTCGTGCTTTCTTTCAGTCCTTATATGATATTATGACATTGTTGATCGTTATGGCTCCAGTGCAGTGAAAAAAAATAAAAAATACAACTTAATATTTACTTTCTGTGGTAAAATATGCAGAGGAAAACTTCTGTGGAGCAGCCGCGAGACGTTTTCTGTCGAATACCGTATTTTTCGGACTATAAGTCACACTGGAGTATAAGTCGCACCAGCCAAAAAATGCACAAAGAAAAAAACATGTTTGGGGGAAATTTATTTTATAAAATCAGAGACCAAGAACTGACATTTCATCTTGAAAGGCGAGTTATAGAAGTTATAGTAATAAAAACAACACATTAGAGAAGAATCCGTGTATCATTCGTTCATTTGTTTTTCAATGTAGAACCAAAAATAAGAAAATGAAATCTCTTTTCTTTATGATTTGTCTCTAAAACCAAAATAATGATTTGTTTTTTAATTTTTGATTCATATATACGATTCATATATTTGGTCTATGGACTGTCAGTGTGAAAAATAACAAATATAAGTCGCACCTGAGGATAAGTCGCAGGAACCACCCAAACCCTGAAAAACGTATAGTCTGAAAAATACCGTATTACTTCAGTTTGGGGATTTGGAGGAAGCAGCAGTGTCATCGTAGCTGCTGTGGCGTAAGAGGAAAGTTGTGGCAAAGGGGCGAGGAAAGGCAGGAATCGTGCCGACAATGAAGTCAAAGTAGTCGCCAAACCATCGTATAAAAACTGTTATATAATTATAGTCATACTGGTTTAAGTGGTGGTGAGCTCCTGTGGGCTCACCACCTGCAGAGGGGTTCATAGGGGGGGTCAGGTGCTATGAGTATTGGGCAGCAAGCTGCCCCCGCGACCCAGCCGGATTAAGCGGGAGAAGATGGATGGATGGATGGATGGATGGTTTAAGGAATTAATCGCCCCAAATTGCCGCCTGGTCTCAAATAAATGCCTGGTCTGTTAAGTGACTGAAACAAATAAACTTTTATATATTTGGAGCTTTTAGTAGGAATGGGACAAGATCTCGTGAGATTTTTTCCCCCCTGAATTTACCTTTGTGCTCGAACAAATAAAGAGTTACGGGAGTTAAAATTTGAGAAGTTGTAGTTCCAAAAAGCAGGACTGCAATCAACGCATTACATTAACCCCAAGCCAAAATTGTGAAATGGTTGCACTACTTATTTATTGCAGCTTATGTACAAATCTGGTCTTGTCTCGTTCCCGTGGACCCGATCTCGTGGTTTCGTCTTGTCTCATGAAAATCGCTCTCATCCCACCCTTACTTTTGAGCGCGTCGGCTATCGAAGAATATGCATAAAGCTTTATTTGAACACTTCAGTGCAAAGAGAACATTGGGCAAAACATGACTACACAGCTCCCATTCATTTTCTAATAAAACAGGGTTGTGAATGTGGTTTTAGGCATTTAAAATCGAATAATTTGGAGAAAATAATGAAAATCCGCCTTGCGTATGAGCTCAAAAATACTGGCGGAGCTGCAGATCGGCCTTCGGTTTCTTTGTCTTAAAAATGTGAAAAATAGTAGTCCAAAGTTATTCCTCACTTACTTTACGCATTCAGAGCATCCTAATTATTCACCAGAAAGAGTTTTTCACTATGTTCAGAGACCAGAGCGGAGTTTTTCTGTCACAGTAAGGCTAACAACAACTAGCATGCTAACTTATCAGATGCAGGCAATACAGTTGACGATTTGGACCTCAGGAGTAACTTATACAATGTCCAGCTTACTCCGCCCTGCTCACTTTTGTCTCGAAAAGCTCCTAAACGTGTTTTTTTCTGGCGACACTCAAAAACAGTGATCCCATTCGTCTCAATGGAAAATTTGGGAGACGTTTTGCATCTTAAATATGACATTTGTGTAAAATGTTCAGTTTTCATGTGCAACAACAAGTAAACACTGCACCGATTCTCTCGAGACTTTAAAACGGTTTAAACTTATTTGCTTATTTGATCGGCAGCCCCGTACAAAATAATACAAACCGAACAGTCCCCGGGACAGTCCCAGTTTTGAGCCCTGTGTCCCCTGTCCCTGCAGATTTATCCAAAACCACGGATTTGTTTCAGTTTTATACAAAAAATGTCCCTGGCATCCCTATTTTTGACCAATTTAACCCCTGCCAACAGTAAAGAGAGGCATAAACTGTCATTTGTTTAGGTAAAAATACAGAAAAGGTGCTTAAAAACGCCCAAAACACAAAGAAAATGTGACTATACTGACTCATGTTAATCATGAGTGGTGTCTGCATAGCAATTTTCCTTAATTACACACTTGTTTTACAGTTTTACTATTACCAACCACCAAAAAAACGACGATGTCCCAGTTTTTTATTTTGAAATTCTGGTCACCCAACGACAACTTCTGAAATAAAGTGGAATTTTGGTCAAATGCGTAGAAAAAAAATCGGGTACAGAGCCTTTTAATATTCTATAAAACTATATATTCACCGCTTTTTTAACTGGCGTCGAAAATTCACGCCGTTCAGTGATAATCATTGCGTCTCGTTTGATTAATGAAACCGCGGATTGTTTCTGAGGATTCAAGTGTCGAATCGCCTCTAATTTCGAGGTCACGTGTTTGTTCTGCGTCAGTGCCCCTGTCACTGACGCCCCTGTCACTGACGCCCCTGTCACTCCTGAAGAGTCACTGCACAATATGGCCCCATGTAAATGAGGCGTTCGTTTGGCCGGGACCCCCTCGCGCCGGGTTAAGTTCATTACGGCTCGTTCGGGATTCGCTGGAGTCGATCACGTGACGTCACAACGTGTAAATGCAGCTGGAGGCTCGACACGTTTTATTTATGACCCGGTTTATGGATAATACCTCTGAAATGACCTTTTATTTATTTGTATCTGTTTTATTTTGTTTACTACTGGCTTTATTTATCCAATTTAATTATTTTTGTTCATTGATTTTATTATTATATTTTTATTGAATCTATTAATTTCTTTTGTTTGGAATATATTTATGCTTCTGACTTTTTAAAGTGAAATATTTTACTTTGCCGTGTGAAGCGCTTTGGAAACTGACTGTAGAGGAGAAAAATAAGAGCGGCTGAAGTTCTAGGGGTTTCCAAGTCAGAAAATCTTAATTACATTCAGATATTTGTGTTATAGCGGTTGTTTTATATTTTATGTTTTTATATTTTTGTATTTTGTAGATGCAGAACTTTAAATAAGCCATCAGAGGTGGGGTTTTCTTCATGAACATTATGTATTGTGCTGTTTTGTTTGTTTTTTTTGTATTCATATTCTTTTTGGAAATTTAGAATTTTCAATTAGAGACGGCATTTTTCAACACTTTACAAAGAGTGAATGCATTTTGTATTAATTAAGTTGCTATTCGGTGAGTTTTAACTATAAACTAACTATAAAATGTGCTCTACAAATAAAGTCGGATTGAAGTGCGTAAGGCAGGATTTCATTTTCGTTTCTCTAATTATTAACGTTCTTCCAATACCGTTTGTTGGGGATCTGATCCGATACCGATACTTGGTCTTAGTCTACTCGCCGATACTGATACCACACAGTGTGAAAAAGTAGACTAAGGCTACTCAGTGTTGTTACAGTACAATAAAATGTTTTTTTTAGCTTCTCTAGATTAGAACCTGCATTTGGTTCCATATCTGGTCAAAATAGTTTCCAAGTTTTATGCAAATTATTTAATATTTAGAGGTTGCTCACCACACTTGAAAATTGCCTTATATAATAAAACATAGCGAGCCAAATAAATAAGGTGTATTCCAACAATTTTTTGTCATTTTGTTGTGCAAACACAAACTGAAACTTGCATAAAAATTACTTAGAAGGTCCATAAAGTTGCTTAGAGAGTCCATAAAGTCCGTGAAAAGTTACTTGGAAACACAAAAATTAGACAATTTAGACAAAAAACTTCATGCAGCTTTAGCAGCCTCATAAACATCTCCTTTTTCTTTCAAATTTCGTCCTAATATTCATGTGCATATTTGGGAAATTTGGGCATATTTGGCTGTAGTTGAGCATAAAATAAATATTCGTAAACTTTCGAATGAGTCCAGTTGCACATAAAATGTTTTGTGTGTATTTTATCCATCAGATTATGAAAAGTTACGACATCAAGAATTACAGTTACGAAATGAACATTTATGATGAAGCTTTCTTCAGTATGAATACAAATTCACAGATGTGACTCGACTCTTAAAAATACGTCATCACTTTACAGGCACTATTTACTGAACAGAAGAAAGAGCGATTGGACTTTTGTGCCACCAGGACTGAACCAGAACTAAAACGGGACTAAAACGGGACAAAAACAGGACTGATCCCAGGACTAAAACGGGACTAAAACAGGACCAAAATGGGACCAAAACAGGACTGATTCCGGGACTAAAACTGGACTGAAATGGGACTAAACCTGAGACTGATCCCGGGACTAAAACGGGACTAAAACAGGACTAAAACAGGATTAAACAGGACTAAAACAGGACTAAACAATGACTACCGTGACTAAAACAGGACTAAACAAGGACTAAACAATGACTACCGTGACTAAAACTGGACTAAAACAGGAATAAACAATGACTACCGTGACTAAACAAGGACTAAACAAAGACTAAACAAGGACTAAACAAGGACTACCGTGACTAAACAAGGACTAAACAAGGACTAAACAAGGACTAAACAAGGACTAAACAAGGACTAAACAAGGACTAAACAAGGACTACCGTGACTAAAACAGGACTAAAGCACTAATCCCAGGACTAAACCGGGACTAAAACGGGACTAAAACAGGATTGATCCCGGAACTAAAATGGGAAAAAAGGGACTAAAACGGGACTAAAACAGGACTAAACCTGGGACTGATCCTGGGACTAAACCAGGACTAAACCAGGACTAAACCAGGACTAAACAAGGACTAAACCAGGACTAAACCAGGACTAAACCAGGACTACAGATTTCTATCCTATGCACATGCACATTTCTAAAATCTTTTGTACTCCACAGCAGAGCAGGTCGTGTTACAGTGAAAAGCAGCCCCCACCAAATAAAGTCCTCAAGATGTCGCCGGTAACAGAAAAGTGAAACCCCTGGACAAACACGCAAGATAATTCTGCTGAGCGTTTGTTCTGGCGTTGCGGTGTGGAACAATAGACCCCGGTGGGCTGCAGGGGGGGTGGTGTTACGGTGGAAAACGCGCCCACACTTCGCCGGTGCTAATTGGACAGAGCATCTCATTATGTGGCACCTCTCACGGCGACTGTCATCTTAACGCTGCAGCAGATGAAAGGGCCGACTCCTCTCCTCTGACCCCGGGCTGGTGCAGACGTCATTTACAACCGCACCGTTTCCCCTTAAAGCCGCGGGAGACGGATTTTCTCCAGTAAATAAGTTTAAGGGGATGGAACAGTAACGGAAATATCGGGATTTTGTATCGTCGGAAGCCTCAGAATAATATCGTGGACTGTTTCAATAGATCGAAGTGCAAGTTTCTTTACGGTTTTACTGTTGACTAATTCAGAATAATTTTGTAGCTGCGCCTAAAACATTCAGAAGCAGCTTTATATTTGCAGATGAGGCACAAGTTCTGATCAAACCAAACTTTGCGGCGCGTTCGATCACATCAGCGCACGAGCTGTTTTTATCAGCGCTTATACTGTATGCAAATGAGCCGTGCGCTTTGAAGTTTGGTTTGTGTAAAACGTAAACAAATGTGCCAAAGCTGCATTAAACACATTACACCATAAAACTCTAGTCAAGCTAAAATGACTCGGATTAAGAAAGTTTTTACCCTGATTTAAGTAAATTTCACTTGACAAGTAAAATTATCTGCCAGTGGAATAAGACTTTTTGTAGTTAAAATATGAAAATACATCTTTTTCTCCACTTAAAATAAGAAAAACAACAACTTTTTGCACTTAAAATAAGAAAGAAAATCAAATGTTGCTTGAATTAAGAAAAATTCACTTATTCCACTGGCAGATACTTTTACTTGTCAAGTTGAATTGACTCAAATAAAGTGAAATATTCTTAATTTAAGTCATTTTATCTTAACTAGAGATTGTTTTTTCCAGTGGATTACTCAAAGTCAATAATGAGCGGAGCAGTGGAAATGTAGAGCGGTGGAGAGGACCAATCACAGCCCTTATCGTCTGCGGCGTTTTGAGGCGTCGTTAGAAAGTTTCGTCGACGCGAATATGTCTTGACCATGGATGTACAATACAGAACCGTAAACTGGGCTTTACCGTCTCCTCCGTGAAAGTCTGACTTCGCCCTCGAGCGGGAACTTTCTCCTCTTCAGCCTCGTCCCCTCTCGACTCTCGGCTTCAATAAAACGTCTCCGTCACAAACTTTTGGGCTCAACGTCGCACACGAAGCGTCAGTCGGGTTTTTTTCTTCTTCCTCGCTGCATGTGGATGGAAATTTCCGAGCGTGACGATGTTTGGAGAGGAGAGAGAGCGGAGGGGAGGAAGTCCTGCTGTGGTTTTAGGTCCTTATGCAGATTTTTTTAATGACGATGATGAAACTGATACTGGAGCTACTTTTTGATACCGCGGGAGACCGGATTACTGTGTTACTGCCCAACTCTAGTGAGCGGCGTCGCCTCTCCTCAAATCTGACCTGTAACTTGGCTTGGTGTAGTCGCCATGGCGATAGAAAGGTCCCAGACAAAGCAGTAGAGAATTGAGAAAAGATTCTCATGGACCCTCCACCAGAAAAGCTACAGAATGCACCTTTTAAATTCACTATAATGGTGCAGCAACAGCTCAAAAACAGAGAGAACTACACAGACCATGATCCTTTGCTCCGTTTCAGTCCATTCCACATGATGACACAACTGTTATTAAGCATTTTTACATCTTAATTTTGTGAGTCTCCACAAAATATTGCAATAAATATCGTACCGTGAGATGCATATTGTGA
Source organism: Odontamblyopus lacepedii (assembly GCA_034769755.1). NCBI lineage: Eukaryota > Metazoa > Chordata > Actinopteri > Gobiiformes > Gobiidae > Odontamblyopus > Odontamblyopus lacepedii. Next base: position 37,164,709 of record CM068350.1, read on the forward strand.
AAATATCGTATCGAGGGATTTGGATATCGTTACCTCTAGGGGTGGGCGATATCTCGATATTTAAAATATATCGAGATATTTTTGAAACTCGATATGAATTCTGACATATCGATATATCGCTATAATGCTTATGTTTACTTCTGGTGTCGCCGCTTCGCTTGTTTTGCCTTTTCTGTGCCGCGCTCGCCTCCGCCTCCTGCTTTTGTCCCCCTGAGCTCCTCCGCGGAGGGACCTGGCCGCGGACTAAACCAGGACTAGAACTAAATCAGGACTAAACCAGGACTAAACGCTGCCGCAAAGCCCGGGGCTCGGCCGCGGACTAAACCAGGACTAGGACCAGGGCTCTACAGTGCGCCCATTTCACTTGCATTTGCGAGCAAATATTTCGTCGTGCGAACGTGGAAAACCAAACAGGCGCATCTGTGCGAGTGTTTCTGCAGCCACAATAAGGAGCTGCGCACAGACGCAACGTGACGAGTTAAACTTTCTAAATGCACGTTTCCCAGCATGAGCGCGAGCGCAACCACATGACACCTCCGACCGCGCACGACCCCAGGACACGAGCTCCGCGTGTGTGCAGATATCACGAACAAACTCCGCTTCAAAACACACCCACGCCCCCTTAAACGAGGAGCCCCCGCAGCAGGACCCACACCTGCCCCACCCCTCACAGACACCCGCGTGCCGCTGGACAAAGCGAGAGCTTTGGCTTTTGTCTTGGTCTTGTCTCGGACTCGAGCGCATTTGGACTCGGTCTTGTCATGGACTCAAGGTCTGAATACTGAGTGCGGTCATTTTTCATTAATGCCGCTGCTGTTGCCAATAAACTCATCCCGGTGCGGAGCGCGAGTCTTGGAACGTGCGGGGCTTCTCTCTGCAGCCTGTGCCAAATGCCAAATAAATCCGTTTGTCACAATGTGCGTTTGATTTGGTAAATGTGCAGAGACTAAATACCACTTTAAAACAAGAGAATGTAACTCCAGTTTGGAATTTGAAAATACAGGTTTAAAAATCTTGCACACTTTATTCACTTTGAAGCAGTTTTGTGTCAGTGGAAGTTCTCTTAAAGAAGAGGTTCTTAAACTGTGGGTGAGGGTCCAAAAAGGGGTGTCAAGAGTGTTTAAGTGCAGTACTAAATGAATATTAATCAGATAAAATTTGTTTTTTTGTTTTTGCAGTAGTTTGGGGGGGCTGTATTTTTTCCTGTAAAGATATCGAGATATATATCGTATATCGAGATATAGCAAAATATATCGAGATATATTTTTTGGTCCATATCGCCCAGCCCTAGTTACCTCGTGATGTCGCACTGCAAATTTCTCTGATCTGGCCAAGATTTTAAAACTTATATCAGGTTATTCATCTTGTTTTCAGACTTATTATCGACTTAAGAGTTCTGAGACGCTTCATTCTTGTCTAAAGGTCCTTTACTTGAAGAGAACTTGTCAAGTCAAAGATCATTTCACTACTTTTAAGTCATTTTCGGAAAGATTAAATGTTTATATCTTAGTTTTTGCAGTGCATGAAGTGGTAGTTTTTATATTTTTTACCTTTTTTTTTTAGAAGAGATGGGAATTTCCAGGGTTGTAAGTATCCAGACGAATCTAGTGAAGGTGTTCGGAGTTTAAAAATGCAGTGGAAAAAGAACTCAGCCTAAATCTGCAGGTTTGTGCGTTAAATAGACACGTGTGAATGAAACAAAACACAACTCCAGGTCTGGTTTTGAAGAGGAAACAACATTATAACACACAGGAGATCAGAAATGGTATAATATGGGCTCATTAATTGTAAAAATAAGAGTCAAAAGATGCTCGTGCCCAATTAAAATATCACACAGTAACGACGCTGTTGTCATGGCAACGTGTGTGGTCTCCTCACCGACCAAAACAACACGTAAAAACCTGTGGAAATGCAGCGTTTTTTCGGTGCGTTTTCCTTTTTTTTTTTATCCGCGACCTCCTCCCTCGTCCTCCCCTTTGGCCGTGTCGCGAGCGCCGTTGCCCCGAGCTGTTTGCCGGGCGGCCATTTTGATTTTGACAGGGCCGCACCTGCCGCGTACACATGTCACTTCTGTTTTACTCGCGCTAACGTCTCCTACGAGTTTACCCGAAGCTCGCAAAGGTCAGCGACGCCTGCTCTGCGCCGGAGGGCTCATTACGGGAGGAGGAGGATCGAAATAAACAGCTTAATATAGTTTTGGATTATCGCCATGACGACGTTCAGACGAGGTTTAACTCATTCTAAAAATATGCAAAAACGGTTGAGTTGAAGTGTAATAAACAATAATATTACACTATTTTCTGATGTTATAATGTAGTTTCCTCGTCACAAACAGACCTGGAGTCGTGTTTTGTTTCATTCACACATGTTTTAACACACAAACCCTGCACATTTAGGCTCTGTTCCACTTTGCGATGTCATGCGGTGATACAGGAAGTGCTCCGCTGTGTTTTTAAGCTCCACACACCTTCAGAAATCATTTGGATGATTTTTTTTCAGCTCTGGAATTGCCGATCTCCACTGAACTAAGGGTAAAAAAAAAAGTACTGTAGTTGTTAACTTGAAAACTACCACTTCATGACATCACGAGGTGGAACAGAGCGTTTTGAGCTTTGGAGAGGTGGACAGACGACATCTCTACAACTCTACTTTGTATTTATTCAATTACAGGTGGTTTTATAGGTCAGAAATACCTAGAAAAACAAAATAAATGTGTTGTGATTTATTTTTGTTTGTCCAATTAGAACTATTGTGTAATTTAGACAAGTTTTGGCCCTTATTAGCATTGTGGTTGCTAGGTAACCGTTATGAAATTACCTGTACATATGTCACATCTGCTGTAAGTAAAAGCAGTAGTAGTAATGCACAATCTTAGGAATTATTGTATTTTTGAGCAACAGAAACACCCACGATGAACAAATGCTCGACAAATATGTTTAATGTCCTACCAAGGATCTCCATGGAAATCCTCCTCCAGAAAAGTCCCACAGTGCCTGTTTAAATAGTATTAGCGGATTTAGTCCCGTTTTAGTCCCTTTTTAGTCCTGGTTTCTCCGTCAAGTACCGGTTTAGTCCCTGTCTAGTCCCAATTTAGTCCCTGTTCTAGTCCTAGTTTAGTCGCTTTTTAGTCCTGGTTTAGTCTCCGTCTAGTACTGGTTTAGTCCTGTTTTAGTCCCTTTTTAGTCCTTGTTTAGTCCCTGTGTTTACTCCTGGTTTAGTCCCTGTTTTAGGCATGGTTAATCTCATTTTAGTCCCAGTCTAGTCCCAATTTAGTCCCTGTTTTAGTCCTGGTTTAGTCTCTCTTTCGACCTGGTTTAGTCCCTGTTTTAGTCCTTGTTTAGTCCCTTTTTAGTCCCTGTTTTAGTCCTGGTTTAGTCCCTTTTTAGTCCTGGTTTAGTCACTGTTTAGTCCTGGTTTAGACCCTGTTTTAGTCCTGGTTTAGTCCCTTTTTAGCCCCGGTTTAGTCACTGTTTAGTCCTGGTATAGTCCCTGTTTAGACCTGGTTTAGTCCCTGTTTTAGTCCTGGTTTAGCCCCTTTTTAGTCCTAATTTAGTCCCAGTTTAGTCCCAATTTAGCCCCTATTTTAATCATTAGTCCTGGTCGAGTCCAGGTCAGTTCTGGGCTTTGTCCCACATTTGCTGTAGTGTGATGGAAGTGGCCGTTTATTTATTTATTTATATTTTAACATTTTTTAAATATGTATTTTTATTTATGTAAATTTTTTAGGCACGACTTAAGCTTCATCAGAACAGATCCTTGCTCTCCGCCGTTTGTGTCTAAGAGTAAAATAGTGTGCACGTATTTCCCGGCTCGGCTCCGTTCCCTCGTACGTGATGGTTCGAGGATGGGGCGGTGAGCCGGGCACACGGTGGCGCAGTGCCAAGCTGCCGCTGATCCACGTTGGCACAAACACAAGACGAAGGCGTAGCAGGAAGTTCGGTGTCATGTCGAAACGTGATTAAGAGACGAGCGGCGCTTTTCCTCGCGCCCGCCGGGAGTCCACCCCACCGTTTCAACACAGCCGAACCCGGAAAAATGGAGAGAATAAAATAAACGGAACGGAGAGCGTCGTAACTCAGGGCCCGGGTTCGGTTACGAGCACTAAAGTCTGAGCAGAAGACGGACGGATTTATTTTCTTTTACATTAAAGATTATTTAGGGCTTTTCCAACGCCAAACTGCCCCCGACCGGGTAGAATTACAGAAGGAGGGAGGGAGGAGAAAGAGAGGATGAGAGAGAGAGAAGAGGAGTGAAAGAGAGAGAGTGAGAGAGAAAGGTGGGGGGAGAGAGAGGATTAAAAGAGAGAGAATGAGAGGAGTGAAAGAAAGAAGAGAGGAGAGAGAGAGAAACCAAGAAAGAGGGGAGGGGAGAGAAGATTAAAAGAGAGATAAAGGATGGGAGAGAGAAGATGGAGGGAGAAAGAGAGGAGGGGAGAGAGGAGGAGTAGGAGGGAGGAGTGAGAGAGAGAGAGAGAGGAGAGGGAGAGCGGCGGGATGAAAGAGATAGAAAGGAGGGGAAAGAGAAGAGGAGAGGGAGGATGGGTGAAAGAGAGAGAGAGAAAGGAGAAAGGAGGGGAAAGAGAGGATTAAAAGAGAGAGAGAGAGAGAGGAGTGAAAGAGAAGAGAGGGGGAGAGAGGAGGGGAAAGAGAGAGGGAGGAGGAGAGAGATAGAGAGGATGGAAGAAAGAAGAGGGGAGAGAGAAAGAGAGGACGGGTGAAAGAGAGAAAGGATGGGAGAGAGAGGTTTCAGTGAGAGCGAGAGGAGGGAAGAGAAAGAGGGAAAGAGAAATGAGTGAAAGAAGGGAGAGAGAAGAGGGGAGAGAGAAAAAGAAAGAGGAAGGGAGAGAAAGAGAGAGGCTTGAAAGAGCGAAAGAGAGGAGGGAAGAGGGAGAAGGAGGGGAGAGAAAGAGAGGAATGAAAGGGAGAGAAAGAGAGAGGAATGAAAGAGAGGAATGAAAGAGAGAGAAAGAGAGAGGAATGAAAGAGAGAAAGAGAGAGGAATGAAAGGGAGAGAAAGAGAGGAATGAAAGAGAGGAAAGAGAGGAATGAAAGAGGAAAGCGAGAGGAATGAGAGGAAAGAGAGGAATGAAAGAGAGAAAGAGAGAGGAATGAAAGGGAGAGAAAGAGAGAGGAATGAAAGAGAGAAAGAGAGAGGAATGAAAGAGAGGAAAGAGAGAGGAATGAAAGAGAGGGGAATGAAAGAGAGGGGAATGAAAGAGAGAGGAATGAAAGAGAGAGGAATGAAAGAGAGGATAGAGAGAGGAATGAAAGAGAGAGGAATGAAAGAGAGGAAAGAGAGGATAGAGAGAGGAATGAAAGAGAGAGGAATGAAAGAGAGGAAAGAGAGGAATGAAAGAGAGGAAAGAGAGGAATGAAAGAGAGGAAAGAGAGAAAGAGAGGAATGAAAGAGAGGAAAGAGAGAGGAATGAAAGAGAGGAAAGAGAGAGGAATGAAAGAGAGGAAAGAGAGAGGAATGAAAGAGAGGAAAGAGAGAGGAATGAAAGAGAGGAAAGAGAGAGGAATGAAAGGGAGGAAAGAGAGATGTTTCCTTGGTTGGAGGTTCCAGTCTGAGGCGGTTTCATCTTCAGACTTCGTCCAAAGGAGAAACAGTAGAAATGTTCTGACCAATAAGTAAATAAATGTCGTTATTGCTTGAATAAAAAAGCTGCGGCGAAGCCATAAATTTGTGACCTGCGGTTTCTGGCTCTGAGAAACTTGTGTTAAACAAACTTTTAAATATACGTTACACAGTTATTTTTATTGAAATGTAATAGTTCAGGGGAGGGACTGCAAAACATACACATTTTACATGTTTTATTTATACATACATATTTTTTTGTCCTTTACAAGTTTTGACTGTAGATAAATTAATGTTTTCAAATATTTAATTGTTCAAGTTTTGTTTCCATAATTATGCAGCTCTGGTCTGGTAAAACAGGTCTAAAACGGGTCTAAAACGGGACTAAAACGGGTCTAAAACGGGACTAAAACGGGTCTAAAACGGGACTAAAACGGGACTAAAATTGGGACTAAAATGGGATGAAAACAGGACTAAAACAGGTCTAAAACAAGACTAAAACAGTACTGAAACAGGACTAGAACTGGATTAAAACGGAACTAAAACAGGACTAAACTGGGAATAAAGTGGGTCTAAAACGGGCCTAAAATGGGACTAAAACAGGACTAAAATGGAACTAAAATGGGATGAAAACAGGACTAAAATGGATCTAAAACGGGTCTAAAACAGGACTAAAACAGGACTAGAACTGAACTAAAACGGAACTAAAACAGGACTAAACTGGGACTAAAGTGGGTCTAAAATGGGCCTAAAACAGGACTAAAATTGGAACTAAAACGGGACTAAAATTGGAATTAAAACGGGACTAAAACTGAACTAAAACAAACAATAATAATGCATTTTATTTAAAAACAGGACTAAAACGAGACTAAAATGGAACTAAACGGACTAAAACAGAACTAAACTGGGACTAAAGTGGGTCTAAAATGGGACTAAAATTGGAATTAAAACGGGACTAAAATTGGAACTAAAACGGGACTAAAATGGGACTAAAACAGAACTAAAACAAATAATAATAATGCATTTTATTTAAAAAAACAGGACTAAAATGGGACTAAATTGGGACTAATACGGAACTAAAACAGGACTAAACTGGGACTAATACGGAACTAAAACAGGACTAAAACAGGACTAAACTGGGACTAAAACGGAATTAAAATAGGACTAAAAGCGGACTAAAACGGGGCTAAAATGGGACTAAACCAGGTCTAAAACGGGACTAAAACAGGACTAAAATGGGACTAAAACAGAACTAAAACAGGACTAACCTGGGACTCAAACAGGACTAAACTGAGCTCAGACCATAGGACCAAACCAGAGCAAGTTTGATCTCTTTACTTCATTGATTATTTCTGTTCTGTTCAGTTTTCCGTGATTGGCCCAGTGATTTTTTTCATCCCTAAACGATTGCGTCTCTCGAGTGAACGTGAAAGTGCGTCCATCCCTCCTCCGTCTGTTCCTTTTCTAACCGCTGAACGTCGTTATTGATCCGTGTTTTCCTCCCGCAGAAACCCCTGCAGCCGGACATGGGCCATAACTCCCTGGCAAACTTCCAGATCGAGAAGAAGATCGGGCGAGGGCAGTTCAGCGAAGTTTACCGGGCCCGATATCTGCTGGACAACACCTCCGTGGCCCTCAAGAAAGTACAGGTATGAACTCATGCTGCAGTTTGGGGTTTTGGGCCTCGGGAAGCTCACGTATCCAGTCAGAAAGCAGAATGAGCCTTGTTGTTGTTCATTACTTAAATTCAGTTGGTTTACAGTGAACCCTGGTTTACCGCGGGGGTCACGCTCCCGTTTTTTTTTTTTTTCTGCGGGAGACGCTCCAAACGGCTCTTTGAGTGTTTAAGGCGCCGACCCCTGGTCTAAGTGAAAGGCCAATGTCAACTTTTATCACTTCTAGACGACAGTCCCTCGGCCAATCAGGATTCAGAACACAATGCACTGTTAAAAAGAAAAAAAAAAGCATAAAAAAATCTGCGAAGCCGCGAAAGATGAACTGCGTTATAGCGAGGGATCACTGTAAACCTAAAAGGACTTAAGGAATTAAAATAAATATTATAAAAATGATATTAAAAACACACACACACACTTGCATCACACTATTTCAAAACCCAAAACTAACCTGGACTCGACAAGGACTTGATCCAGAATTACACCAGACTAAACCGGGACTAAACCGGGACTAAACCGGGACTAAACCGGGACTAAACCGGGACTAAACCGGGACTGAACTCACATAAGGCCTGTCCATAAACTGACTGAGACAAGTGTGATTGTAGTTTACCTGATAAAAAACAAGTGGTGAACAAAATATTATAGTATTTTTTTTAAGCCCAAAGGAAATAAATAGCGGTAAAAGAACACATTTGTATGATTTTTAAATGGAGTATATTATCAGGATGACCAGAAGTCCCATTTTCTTCAGGTCTGTCCCAGTTTTGAGCCCTGTCCCAGCAGATTTATACAAAACCAGTGATTTGTCCCAGTTTCATACAAGAAATGTCCTGAGTGTTCCTATTTTTGACCTGCCAACAGTAAAGAGAGGCATAAATTGTCATTTGTCTCAGTAAAATACAGAAAAGCTGCTTAAAAATGACAAAAACACAAAGAAAATGTGACTACAGTGACTCACCGAGTGCATAACAATTTTCCTGACGTCCTCGTATCACAATTTTATTATTACTAAGCACGAGGGGTGTAACGGTGCATGTAACAGAAACGTTTGGGTGCAGGACGTTCGGTTCGGCGCAGGGCTGTGCACGAGTGAGCAAAACGGTTTTGTTCAATAAGGCGTCAGATTTCGTTCAAGCTGCTCGACACTACAGCAGACGTATAACAGCTCATAGGGACGCAGAATGTTGTCGAGTTAAAGCGCCGGGAATTAGCGCCAGTGTGGAGCTGTTTTACGAGCGAGACCCAGGTCTGAACCAGGTGTGAACCAGGTCTGAACCAGGTGTGAACCAGGTCTGAAACAGGTCTGAAACAGGTCTGAAACAGGTCTGAACCAGGTCTGAACCAGGTCTAAATCAGGTCTGAAACAGGTCTAAACCAGGTCTGAACCAGGTCTGAAACAGGTCTGAAACAGGTCTAAACCAGGTCTGAACCAGGTCTGAAACAGGTCTAAACCAGGTCTGAACCAGGACTGAACCAGGACTGAACCAGGTGTGAACCAGGTCTAAACCAGGTCTAAACCAGGTCTGAACCAGGTCTGAACCAGGTCTGAACCAGGTCTGAACCAGGACTGAACCAGGACTGAACCAGGACTGAACCAGGTCTAAACCAGGTCTGAACCAGGTGTGAACCAGGTCTAAACCAGGTCTGAACCAGGTCTGAACCAGGTCTGAACCAGGTCTGAACCAGGTCTGAACCAGGACTGAACCAGGACTGAACCAGGACTGAACCAGGTCTAAACCAGGTCTGAACCAGGTCTGAACCAGGTCTGAACCAGGTCTGAACCAGGACTGAACCAGGACTGAACCAGGTCTGAACCAGGTCTGAACCAAGTCTGAACCAAGTCTGAACCAAGTCTGAACCAAGTCTGAACCAAGTCTGAACCAAGTCTGAACCAGGTCTGAACCAGGTCTGAACCAGGTCTGAACCAGGAACAAACCAGGAACAAACCAGGAACGAACCAGGTCTAAACCAGGTTTAAACCAGGTCTGAACCAGGTCTAAACCAGGACTGAACCAGGTCTAAACCAGGGCTGAACCAGGACTGAACCAGGTCTAAACCAGGACTGAACCAGGTCTAAACCAGGTTTAAACCAGGTCTAAACCAGGACTGAACCAGGACTGAACCAGGTCTGAACCAAGACTGCACCCAGACTGAACCAGGTCTAAACCAGGTCTAAATCAGATCAATTATCATTATAATAGTTCTTAATTATTATTATTATTAGTTCTTAATTATTAGTATTATTTCTTATGATGATTTTGAGTAATGAGTAATGATTTTCAGGTTTGTTTTTATTTTATTTCCTGAGCATTCAGGATTGTGCAGTATCGTAAAAGACACAGGGTGAGGGGCCTTTTGGGGGGAGAGAAGTGCTGCATTTTATCATTCAAACGTGTGACATTTTTGCATTTTGTTCCCATACTGTACCAAAAATTAACCGAAACGTGACCTCAAAACCGAAGAATGTAACGAACCGTGATTTTTGTGCAGCGTTACACCCCGACCAACCACCCCCAACCGAGAGAGAAATTCTAGTCACTATATATATATTATGCAAAAATCTACTTTTTGGAGCTTTCTACCGTGTTATAACATTGCTTCCTCATCAAAAACATACCACCTCCTCCACCCACACGCCTACGACACTCAGAATGTCAAATACTAAAGTAAAATTTATTACCTGTTAACATATTTTTCCGGTGAATATAACATTTTGAAAACAATAAAAGCTGACACAGTGATCTAAATATGTTATGTGTTCCCAATTAATGCCCCGTAGACGTGTAATACCCCCACTTTAACTTCACAATAAAGCAGAATCTACCCCCCGTGCACGTCCAAAAACGACACAAGTCTGGACTAAAAATACCGACGGTGCAGTGTAGCTGTTTTAAGTGTGTTTTGTCTCTTTTCAAAACGGCAAAAACACTGTGTGAGTACAAGTGTTCACGCTGGGCGCCGCCGCCGCCATCTCCTCCTCTCCCTCCGCAACGCACCGATCACGTCGAGGCTTTAGACGCTTTTCCAGTCGCTTTCTACACCTCTCCATCTCGCCTTCTCCTAAACATGTCATAACACTCCTCTTTTTTCCCCTCCCCCCTCTCCCCGTTTTGATCTCTCGACAGATATTTGACTTGATGGACGCCAAAGCTCGCCAAGACTGCATCAAAGAAATAGATCTGCTGAAGGTAAAGTACCGGAGGAGCGGGAAGACGGTACCAAAGCGCTCCTCTGTTCACTTTTTACGCGGATCCTCGCCGTGGATTCTCACCGTCGTCTGTTGTGTGGCTTGGATGCGCCGTCTTCGGGGTTTTTGCGCCTTTTCGTCTCCCACCGCGTTGTCTTTTGTTGTTATTTATTGATACTTTGCAGCTGATTTCGTCAACATTCCCTGGAGCCGTGATGCTAACTCTAGGCATGTTCTGCGCTGCAAATCCTTCTGATCTGGCCAAGATTTTAAAACTTATATCAGGTTTTTCATCTTGTTTTCAGATTTATTATCGACTTACTAGTGCTGAATTGATTGTGTAATCTTAAAAATTGTCAAATATATTTCTTCCATGACTCAACTAAACAGAAAATCTTAAATTTAGGCAATAAGTGTTTAAAATAAGCTACATTTCACTTATTTCCAGCCCTTGAACACTTACAGAGACGCTTCATTCTAGTCTAGAGGTTGTTTATTTTAAGAGAACTTATCGAGTAAAATGATCTTCCTGCACGGACAGATCATTTCACTACTTTTAATTCATTTTCTGATAGATTTAAGTGTTTATATCTTACTTTTTGGCCAAGCTTTATTACAGTGTGTCTGAGGTTTTCTTAGATTTTAAAAGGACAGTTTGGAATTTTGGGCGTAGGGCCTCATTCCCCATGTTTGAAATAAAACTAACCTTGTGTCACATGAATCGTCGCATGTTGAGGGACTATTTTCTCATATATCAGTCCGCCGCTGCCGAGCTTCTGTCAGGAAGTACAACTCGCTGCTGCTGCTCAGACATAAATCCTTCAAATGCAACGGTTGGTTTTACTTCTAAAATGATTCTCTGGACACAGATGTTCACATGGACAGTCTGGAGTTCTAATAGTTTTTCCTCGGGTCTGTGGAGTGGGTCAGACTGTTTTTAGTGGCAGGACGACTGTGGCCATTGACATGCACTAGCCTAGCACCAGCAACCTCTGCAAATACAAGGACGGGAGGGAATATTTTAAAGAAGTGTCTCCGCACGTCTCCAACACTCTGGCTCACGAGGAAATGAGGCCCTATGTCCAAAAATCCCAACTGTCCCTTTAATCTGAGCTTTGTTTTAACACAATCTGCCCAGAAAGAGCTGATTTAGCTGGAACAGGTGAGCTGGTTTGTGCTGTGAAACACGTCTCTCACGTAAAATTACACTCACAAGCTACCTAGCGTTAGCCAACATTTTGTCAGTTTTCTGCTCTCACCTTTTTTTTTTTGCAGAAACTCAAACTCTTAAACAGGACCGCGAACGCTCGGACTGATCACAGGCTCCTGAAAACGTCGAGTTTTCGAGTTTTCAGACAATCGTAAAGCTTTTTTGACGGTGTTTTCTTTCTGTGTGCATCGTGTCAACATTGGAAACTGCTGAACATTCCACCGTAGTCGTACACATAGAACACACCCGGCTTGACGTCACTGCAAAGTATCAATTGTTAACAGTTCTGGATTGTAACTGTAACTGTAAATGTTTTTTTTTTTTATATAAACCTTCACCTTGATTTCTCGTTTGGCTATAGTTAGAAAACACATGTGGCACTGATGGATTCTTCTCTTTATTTATTTATTTTCTTTTTATTTATTTGATTTGGACAGTGCACATTAATCAATACATCAGTAAAAACATCAATATAAATATGCCGGAGTTAGCATAGTTGCTAAATTTCATCCATTGTCCTAAGGCAGGTTTCGCAAAAGAAACAGACAATACAACAGGACAAAACATGCAGACAATACACCACAAACATACAGTTTTATGGTGATTTTATGCTTTCCATTGATATATAACTTTCATATGTACAGATGCATTAGAACTGGTGTTTGCAAAAGCTTAGTCTAAAAGTCTAACATTTGACAGTTGGGGACATATTTGCTCTTTAATCGAGCCGTGTTCATTTCATCTGAAAATGACTGATCTGTCTGTTCTGCTGAGCTTCTCCATACAAACGTTGCTGCTCTGTCTATAATGTTCCACAGTATAAACGACCTGACGTGTTTCCCACAGTAGCATTGTGTGCTCCCCCCCATATAATGATTTGAATTTTTAGGTTTTAAATAGTAGGTATAATGTAACAATTATATAATACAAATTAAGTAAATAAAATTATAATTAGACAGAAGCAACAAGGCGACTAAATGAAACGACGATATGTCCGTATCTACAGTTGTGCTCATAAGTTTACAGACCCTGACAGAATTTATGATTTCTTGTCCATCTTTCAGAGAATATGAATGAAAACGCAAAAACTTTTCTTTCACTCATGGTTGGTGCTTTGGGTGAAGCCGTTTATTATCAAACACCTGAGTTTCCTCTTTTTAAATCATAATGACACAGAAACTACACAAATGACCCAGTGAGAGCTGGAGTCTTTTGTGATAGTTGTGGATGTGTTATTTTCTCTGATGGTAAATCTGCTCATTCTTCTGGGCAAAAGGCTCCAGTTCCTGTAAATTCTTGGGCTCTTGTCTGAACTGCAGCTTGAATCTGCCCAGAGGCTCAGTGATACTGAGGTCAGAAGAGACGAACACTCCAGAACCTTCACTTTATTCTGCTGGAGCCAGTGACAGCTCCACTTTGTGTTTTGGATCATTATCATGTTGGAATATCCAAGTACATCCCATGTGCAGCTTCTGGACCAAGAAATCATCAATTCTGCCAGGGCATGGAAACTTATAAGCACAACTATATCTCCAGTGCCCGATCTTAAGGGACCTCCTTGGATTCTGGTCCATTTATTCTGTGGGGGCCACCCAGGCCAGGCCCCTGGACAGCACCGGGCTTCATGCAGTTCTGAGTGTCGGGATGAGCCCAGAGGTTCGCCCACATAGATGGGGCGAAGCGCATAGCTCAGACACCGCCGCTAGGTTGTACTTTGCGGACGCCTGCTCCATGGCGTGATCCAGGGGAAGCCTGGCCCTGGCACAGAGTCGCATCCGGAGAGCAAAAAGTGCAGGTGTTTTATAAGTGTAGCGCCTCTGACATGTACGTCCGCTCTCTGTCTCTGCGTGTGAGCGAGATCGTCAGAATCGCATTGTCAATGTGTGCTGCAGCGTCTGTTTGTGGGAAACACTGGATTAAACCCGTCCATCATGAGGGAAACGAGCAGGTTACAGCACGATGCTACAGTTCAGATCTGTGGAGAGGCGCCCCTATTCACAGAAGGAATTATTGCTTATTTATTTATAAAGCACTTTTAAAAACAAGGTTTACAAAGTGCTGTACAAGCAGCAATGAACACAAAACACATAAAACAAAGAAAACAGTTAATGATCCAACAAATCAGATTAATTATGATAAAAAAATAAATAAAAGAGATAGAATAAAAAGAAGTAGGGAATAAAAAGAACGAAAACCATTAAAACCAAAAGGAAGGCCAAGTGATAAAAATGGGTTTTAAGAAGTGATTTAAAAGATGTTACTGATGGTAATGAATAAATGTCAGATGGATATGTTTAAAGTCACACCATGGAACATTCCAGGCAAAGCAGTAACTTCTCCATGGAGGTAATCTGTGCACTTTTACCTCCCTCATCTGTATTAAATATTATGGGCCTGTAGGATGTGGCGTTTCAGTCTGAAGCGCAGCGATCGTGTGTGTTTCTTTGTTTCGTTTGCAGCTGCTCGCATTAGCATACGCGTTTAGCCGCTTTCTCTTTCCTCAATTACGCGCCGAGCTTTTAGCACGTGGCAGCTCAAATACTAATGAAGGATCTAATGACAGTTTCAATGTTTTTAGCTGTCTGGGAGATGCTAGCGGCGTGTCAGAAAGGTTCCACCGCGAGTCTTTTGCTGTGTGTACTGTACGCACTTCAGGCAGATCGAGCGCATTAGGCAAAACACGGAAACAAGACCAATTAGCTCGTGCCAGTCAAACCGCCCAGATCTGCTCCCGGGGGTTTGTGGGCCAATCAAACGCGAGTATACTCGGATGTGGGGAAAGCACTAGGGGGAGATGTAGTGTACGAGGAGGGGCGGGTGCAGGGGTCACACCGGGGGCAAAGGGCAAAGGTGCGTGGGTAATAAATGAGGTGACGCGGATCAGGTAGGGCAGTTTGGGCTGGACGAGAGTTTATGGAAGAATGAGGGTTTTATGGTAACTTTGCATGTCAGCTGAAAAAATATTTGGGTTTACAAGTGCGGGCCAAACCAGGACTAAACCAGGACTGAACCAGGGCTAAACCAGGACTAAACCAGGACTGAACCAGGGCTAAACCAGGAACTAAACCAGGAACTAAACCAGGGCTAAACCAGGGCTAAACCAGGAACTAAACCAGGGCTAAACCAGGGGCTAAACCAGGGCTAAACAAGGGGCTAAACCAGGGCTAAACAAGGGGCTAAACCAGGGCTAAACCAGGCCTAAACCAGGGCTGAACCAGGGCTAAATCTGGACTAAACCAGAGTTGAACTGGGATTAAACCAGGGGCCAAACCTGGACTAAAACAGGGCTCAACCAGGACTAAACCAGGCGCTAAACCAGGACTAAATCAAGACAAAACCAGGGGCTAAATCAGGACTGAACCAGGACTGAACCAGGGCTAAACCAGGACTAAACCAGGAACTAAACCAGGAACTAAACCAGGGCTAAACAAGGGGCTAAACCAGGACTGAACCAGGGCTAAACCAGGACTAAACCAGGAATAAACCAGGACTAAACCAGATCTGAACTGGGATTAAACCAGGGGCCAAACCTGGACTAAAACAGGGCTCAACCAGGACTAAAAGAGTACCTAAACCTGGGACTAAACCAGAATTAAACTACAACTTAAACCTGGACTAAACCAGCGCTTAACCAGGACTAAACCAGGACTAAATCAGGACAAAACAAGGGGCTAAATCAGGACTAAACCAGGGACTTGAACCAAAACTAAATTAGAACTAAACCAGGACTAAATCAGAGCAAAAAACAGGACTAAACCAGGACTAAAGCAGGGCTAAACCAAGGCTAAATCAGGACTAATCCAGGACTAAACCAGGGGCTAAACCTGGACTAAAAATGGGCTAAACCAAAACTCAACCAGGGGCTAAACCTGGACTAAAAATGGGCTAAACCAAAACTCAACCAGGGGCTAAACCTGGACTAACACAGGGCTAAACCAGGGTTAAACCAGGACTAAACCAGGACTAAACCAGAACTGAACCAGACCTAAACCAGGACTAAACGAGGGACTAAACAAAACTAAACCAGAAACTAAACCTGGAACGACACCAGGAACTAAACCAAGGGCTAAACCAGGGGCTAAACCTGGACTAAAAATGGGCTAAACCAAAACTCAACCAGGGGCTAAACCTGGACTAAAAATGGGCTAAACCAAAACTCAACCAGGGGCTAAACCTGGACTAACACAGGGCTAAACCAGGGTTAAACCAGGACTAAACCAGGACTAAACCAGAACTGAACCAGACCTAAACCAGGACTAAACGAGGGACTAAACAAAACTAAACCAGGAACTAAACCTGGAACGACACCAGGAACTAAACCAAGGGCTAAACCAGGGGCTAAAACAGGACTAAATCAGGACTAAACTAGGGACTAATCCAGAACTGAACTAGAACTAAACCTGGACTAAACCAGGACTAAAGCTGAGCTAAATCAGGAACTGAACTAAAACTAAACCAGGGGTAATCCAGAACTGAACCAGGGGCTAAACCAGAACTAAACCAGGACTATATAGACTAGGACTGAAAAACCTTTGACTGTTGTATTGATTTTACCATGACCCAAACTCAAATGTCTAAAATCCACTGTAGGATCTGTTGGAGATGAATTTTCTTTGCCTGGAATGTCCCTCACTGTGGCATTTGACTTGTCTACCTCCTCGGAGAAAAGCAAGTGATGCTACCGGGCCAAGTTACAGGTCACATCTGCGGAGCGGCCCTGCTTTTTCCAGCCACGAAACCTTAAAATAAAGCGCCACACACATAAAAACGACGTTGAATCTTTAATTTCTCTCCGCGGACTCCTTGAACTCGGCCGTTTCTGTCGCTCTTCCTCCCGTTTTCCTTCTCGTTGGTGACGTCAGCGCCGCTTTGATCCGCATCTTCCCTTCTCCATCCCCTCAGAGCCTTTTGTCCACTTGTTCTCCTCGTCCTCTGCACGAAGCGTTTGCCAGAGAAGCGCAGAGTCGTGCCCAGTCAGCCTGAAGAGAGCCGGCTCCTCTGCTCCTCACCCGGGGACAGGCCGAAGACGACGGGGCCAAATCAGATTAATGAGCACGTCTCCCTCTCCTCCCTCGCCTCCTCGCCTCCTCGTCCTGTTTGTTTGTTTGTCTCTCTCTGTGTGTGCGCGCTCATCTGTGGCTTTCGTTTCTGGCACGATGCGTTCGACTTGAGAATCTCACTCCTCGGGCTCCTTTTGTCTAACGCGCAAATATTGGCTGCAGAAACGACGCGCTTCCTGTCAGTCTTCAGCGCGCCTCGTTCGCAGTCCAAGAACGCCGCTCGTGTTCGTTTGTGAGGAGGCTGCGCGGCTCGAGAATGCTTTTTTTCCCCCCTACCATCACTGTTCTAATTGTCGGAATTAAACGCGCAAAAACACACACAGACTTGCGCCGCGCTCCAAACAACTGGGAGATTTGTCGATTTCCCCGTTTGAAAATAATGAATTCCCGGTCATGATGTATCGTCAAAGGTCTCACAGTAACATCGTGGACCATCACAATATAACGAATTACAAGTCTCTGTGCTTAAATTCATAATTATGGTGCAGGAATGGCTAAAAACGGAGCGAACTACATAGACCATGATCCTTTGCACATGTAGAAATGTCTGTTATTAAAATATCATATGGACTTCTTTGGATTTCAAGGCATTTCAAGAGGAAAAAGCAGCGTATTCACAGTTTTGTTAGCCTCAGCTAAATATCGTAGTGTACAGCTCTGGAAAAAAAAATAAGAGGCAACTGCGTTTTTCTTTCTGAAATCAGCGTCTCTACATGTGTGACGGTCGTTTTATTCCAGCGTCTGTTGAATTCCAACACAAACACACCTCATTCTGCTTCATGAGGCACTGATGAGGAGATCACCTGAACCAAACCTGATTTAAGGAGGAAAAGGAGAGAAAAAATCAGGGTTATTCCACCAAATATTGATTTCTGAACTCTTCCCAAGTTCAAACATGAGTATTGTGCTGTTTTAAAATTAATATGATCTTGTTTTCTTCACATTATTTGAGGTCTGAAAACATTTGTTTTGTTTTTTTGTCATTTTCTGCAAATAAATGCTCTAAATGACAATATTTGCATTTGGAATTTGGGAGAAATGTTGTCAGTAGTTTATAGAATGAAAGAAACACAAATCTATAAGTAGTAAAATCAGAGAAACTGATCATTTTGCAGTGGTCTTGTATTTTTTTCCAGAGCTGTATATCGTATCTTGAGATTTGGATATCGTTTCATCCCGACGTTCCAGCTGAATTTTGTGTTGATAGAACCAATAATCCACATGCAGTTTATTATAATAATAATAATAATAATAATACATTTTATTTATTAGGCGCCTTTCTGGACACCCAAGGTCGCCTCACAACAACATAAACAAATTAAGTCTGATTAAAACATACATTTAAAAGCCTAAGGTTAAAGTGGGACAGTATTTAATTGATTGCTTGTGTTTAGTGTTGTATTTAGTGTTGTATTTTATTAGTATTTAGTATTTAGTCATGTATTAGACTCTATTTGAATTGATTTGTTGTATTTAATTGACTTACGATTTGTTATCCCTGTGAGAATGTGATTATCAAAAATCTTAAAGATTCACTGTGTAACTTTTTGCTTTGGGGGTCCGTCACTTTCTTGTTTCTATGGATACGTCACTGCTCTGCCTGGAATGTTCCACGGTGTGACATTAAACAGCTCTACTTTACATTTATTCAGTCACAGGTGGTTTTATAGCTCGAAAATACCTCGGAAAAACAAACATTCTGACTGCGAGCGGCGTCGCCTCTCCACAGATCTGACCTGTAACTTGGCCTGGTTCGGTCTCCGTGAAGATGGAAAGGTTTAATGCCGTACTGCGGAACATTCCAGACAAAGCAACGACATCTCCATGGAGGAAAGCACCAGACACCATCCTGATTAAACGCTAAACCTGCTGAATTAAGGAGGAATAAACTTTTTTTAAAATATAAACGTCCGTATAGAGTTTTGATGATGGTTCATGAATATTATTAAAGGTACAGACGGTCACTTTTTTGTTTCCATGGAAATAGAATAACGCGGAGAAAACGTTTGACGGACCCTCCACCAGAAACGCTTTAAATTTAACTCATGAACTGTGAAAAAAATACGTTAACTTTCTGTTACTTAGATTATAATGAAATTCCCCCCAAACATGTCGCATCAATATTATGGCTCAAGTGCTTTGAACCGAGCACAGTCACGTCTCTGGGGTTGAACAACGGCACCACTTTCTGGAGCTATTTGAAAACATAATTTCACTTTTCTTTTGTTTATACTGACCGGGGAACACGTCGAACTTCGCGTTTGTTTTGGTTTCGTGCGGGTGTGAACCGTAAACCGGGTCAAATCGTTTCAAAAGAAGTGAAAACTGTTCCTTCTCACTCAATGATCAGTTATTGTTTCTGTATGTATTATTGTTCTTGATATTATTTGTTTTAATTGTTGCTGATTTTTTTTGTTACTACTTGTTGTTTACTCCACATTGAGCTTTCACGTCTGGTGATTGGAGTGAATGAAGGAAGGAGAGTTATTCATATTTCAGGAGCTAATGGGGGAATAAACTAAACTAAACTAAACAAATCTGCAGCAAATTCCACCACAGAAATTTGACCTGAGCCGTAATATTAATGTGTCAAGTTTGTGGAGCCAGTGTTTTTGCAAACGTCTTTCAAAAACCCAGATTCCCATATTGATGCTAACTGAAGGCATGTTCTGTCTGACTTTGGTTTACTGCAATCTCACCATAAGGAACTGACCTAAAGGTGCGTTGTGTAACTTTTCTCATTGCTCTTCTCTGTCTGGAATGGTTCACAAAATGAGATTAAACCTTTCTATTACAGCTGGGTATTATTAAGAAGTTTCCGATACGATACATACCCCGATATATTTCAAATCGATTCGATACGGTTCAATTAAAGTAGAGGCGAAATCTGTGGCTGCGATGCTAAAAGTCGTTGCTAAACCACTTCTTGTGCAAAGTGAAGATGAAACGCGAATGAAAATGTCAAATGTGTCGCATAAAGGAGTTTCCGTCCTCTTATTATTATTATTTTTTATTTATGAATGAATTTAAAACAAGGACAGTGCACATAAAACATTAATCGCAGAGAGAAAAGATGCTCTGTGCCAGATTTAGCTACAAGCTCCTTTCCATCCGCAGTCATGGAGTAATAATAATAATGCGTTTTATGTATTTGGCGCCTTTCTGGACACCCGAGGCCGCCTTATAACAACAGCTACAGCGCTTTTTTCACAGACACGTGTCCTCAAAGACGCTTTACAGAGCTTTATTAACAGAGCGTTGTTCATTCACTCGAAACCCGCTGGTAATAAGCCACCACCAACTCTCACGCACGCTCCACTTTCACTTTCACACCTACAGTGCATGTTTTTGGGTTGAGTAGGTACAAAATACATGAAATAAATGAGGTAGAATCCACGGCAAAGTTCAGAGTTCAATTTGTCAACTGGACAAGAGTTTTATGTAGAAGACGTTTCGCCGCTCGTCCAGACTGCTTCTTCCGCCGATAAATTGAACTCTGCAGTTTGCCTTGTGTATCTATTTATTTTGGGCAATTAAGAAATTAAGAAATTTACGTTCTTTTACAAGGGAACATATAACATTAGAGAAATCATGATAGAAATAACAAAAACAACAACAAAACGGAGTGGGAAGAAGAGAATTTATTTAATCCCACCCCCTTTTCTAATCTAACGCAATGAGCTTCTTTTTCATTTTTCAGGCATTTTACATTAACTATATGAACTATTTACATCAATAAACGTATAAATAAATTAAAGAAACGATTTACAGCTCTCGCCACAACATTTCATCATTACAACAATCAAAATTCATTCTAATTTCCATAAATACAAGGTTTCAAATTCATCATTATCATCTAAAAATGTCATTGTCATCAATATCCTCTACATTGTACATTTACCAAATTCATTCATCAGTATTATTATTCTCCTCTAAGATACGATTCATCAACATCAGGAATGTCAGACAATAAATTTACTGCTACACAGCACATCTGTAGTGCAGTCAGTCCGTGTTTCAATGCATGAAGAAGCCAAAGTATCGTACTTAATTTGTTTACGTTGTTGTGAGGCGACCTTGAGTGTCCAGAAAGGCGCCCGATAAATAAAATGTATTATTATTATTATTATTAATGTCGACTCGCCTCTGATCAGAAGCTAAACAAGCAACAAAACTGTAGCTGCAACAAAATAATCTAGTAAAATATACCAAAAAAATACTCTTGGCGATATATCGATACAGCAGTCTCCAATATCGATACCGTATCATCACATTAACTGATACGATGTACAGCTCTGGGAAAAAAATTAACCACTGCAAAATGATCAGTTTCTCTGATTTTACTGCTTATAGATTTGTGTTTGTTTCTTTCTATAAACATTTCTCCCAAATTCCAAATAAAAATATTGTCATTTAGAGCATTTATTTGCAGAAAATGACAAATGGTCAAAGTCACAAAAAATATTAAATGTTTTCAGACCTCAAATAATGCGAAGAAAACCAGATCAGATTCATTTTAAAACAACACAATACTCATGTTTGAACTTGGGAAGAGTTCAGAAATCAATATTTGGTGGAATAACCCTGATTTTTTTTCCTCCTTTTTCTCCTTAAATCAGGTTTGGTTCAGGTGATCTCATCAGTGCCTCATGAAGCAGAATGAGGTGTGTTTGTGTTGTGAGGTTTGTGACGCTGGAATGAAACGGCCCAAACACATGTAGAGACGCTGATTTCAGAGCAAAAAAATGCAGTGGGCTCTCATTTTTTTCCCCAGAGCTGTGTCAATATCTGCATGGAGACCAAACCAGACCAAGTTACAGGTCAGATCTGTGGAGAGGCGACCCCGCTCACAGTCAGAATTTCTGTTTTTCTAGGTATTTTTGAGCTATAAACCCACCTGTAATTGAATAAATGTAAAGTAGAGCTGTTTAAAGTCATATCCACAGAAACAAGCAGGTGGTGTTTACAAAAAAAAGTTCGTCAAAATCACCTTTTTGTTGAAAATCAAACTCTTAAAACAGAACCACGAACGCTCGGACTGATCACAGACACTTGAAAATGTCCCCTTTACACAATTAAGCCAAAAGTCTATCCAAAAAACAGTCACACGAGTGAAAAATTGGCTCAAAATGGACCAAAAATCGCACAGTTTAGCAGCTCTATGTTCCCATTTTAAATACATATTTAATTTTCACATCTTCAACGTGAAAATCAGATACTAAACTTGATAAAACTGGAATAAAACTGCTGCTTTATTGTCCATTTTACCATGACAACACACTTATCTCCATGGAGACAAGCCAAAAAGTTCCACAGTGCACCTTTAATTGTAAGATTTTGGGCAAAGTTCATAGTTTAAAACAGAATCATGATCACAGACTCTTGAAAATGTCCCCTTTAAACCAATTTTGTATTTTTTCTTGAGCAACGGGACAACCCTAAACTTATTTCGCTGTGTCGACTGCTGAACATTCCATCATATCCATCATACAAATAAACGCAGAACACCCCCTGCGTGATGTCTCCGTGAAGTATCAATAGAGTTATATATTCCCGCGCTCTCCGTGTGGAATAATGACGCGGTGAATGCCACATATTACTTACACGTGCGTATTTCTGCCCCAGTTCAGTCTCTCGTCTCTCTGCATACATCACTAAGTCTGTGTTTGTCTGGGTTACATCTCGTGCACAGTGGAGTATCCTCCTCTTTTAGCTCCGGCGCATCGGACCAGCTCCATCCTTCCTATTTATAAACCTTCTTCCGCGGGCTCGTTTATCAGCGCGACTAATTCCGCCGCTTGCATCTGCCTGTTGTGGTTCTCCATCACCAGCTCCGCGGACGTGCCTGAGCCCAGAGAGAGGGGGAGAGAGCGCCACAGTGTGCATGATTCGGTCATTACACACACCGGTGCGTCTCAGTCGGCTTGAGTAATTATGTAATCAAGCACGACGACGGCTTTCCCGACGACTGCCCGTCTCGCTCTCCGGACCAGCGCGCAACGTGTACGAAAACATCTGCGTCGTCTGCGGCTTAAAGCTTCTGTGACGAACGCGGTTTTGTGATGGAGTACATTTTGTTTTTTCCTTCAAAGCTGCATTTTGTGATAGAAATGAGACCACTGCACACTGACGTTTCCAGTAAGAAGGTTCCAGGTTTGAGCCCCAAGTCGCCTGGACCTTTCTGTGTGGAGTTTGCGTGTTCTCCCTGTGTCTGGAGGGTTTCCTTTGGGCGCTCCGGGTTCCCCCATCAACCCAAAGAATCAGAATTACTTTTATTCATCCCAGAGGGGAAATTTTCTTCGTTACAGATGCAACCGACCAAGAACATGTAGTTAGAATCAAAATATCAAGTGTAAAAGTTAAGCAAAAGGATAAAAAGACAATTAAGAACTTAACGTTTGCTTCATTCCAAAAATAAGATAAGATAAATACAATAAGAAAAAAGATAAAAGATGCACAATAGGTCAAAAATTCTCCAGCTAAAGTCGTACTCACCAAGACTAACTCAAGATCTTATGTGACTCCAATCTCTTCCTACTTATTTAGACATTTATTACCATTTTTACTCTTTTCACTCTTCGTTATTGTATTAAAATGTGCGGTGTGAGCTCCTGCGTCTAAGTATTTTCCCTTGTGGATCAATAAAGTCGGTCTAAGATCTGGAGATGGGCCAATAACGTGTACGTCAACCATAACCTTAAGCTAATAATAATAATGTATTTTTTATTTCTCGTCAACCAGGTGCAGAAATGCAGGAAGCAGCGCTCCACTTTAGTTTCACTTTGCCGTCTGAAAAAGTTGTTCTAAAGCTGCGCCGCTCTCGAAACTTTACACTTATGGAGATATTAACAATGTGACAAAGCTCCGAAGCGTTTAGGTTTAAACTGGAACTAAACATTAAAGTCCAGTTTTGGCCATTTTAGTGCAGATTAGGCAGAATTTGCAGGTTTGTGTCAAAAGAAAAGGTCAGTAAGTGAGTGTGTGCTGCCCCCGGTGGCTTCTGCAGTTATTACAAGTACTATGTGACACCACGCAGGGCTGATCTGATGACAGACAGGGGTTTCTGGCTACAGGGGCGGGGTTTGAAGTGTGGATACCTGTAGCTGCACCTAAACCCTTCAGAAACAGAGTCGCAGCTTTATATTTGAAGATGAGGCACAAGTTCTGATCAAACCAAACTTTGCAGCGCGTTCGATCGCATCAGCATCAGCTCACGAGCTGTTTTTATCAGCGCTTATACTGTATGCAAATGAGCCATGCGGTTTGAAGTTGGGTTTCTGTAAAATGTGAATAAATGTGCCAAAGTTGCATTAAACACATTATTACTCAAAGTCTAGAATGAGCGGAGCAGTGGAAATGTAGAGCGGTGGAGAAGACCAGTCACAGCCCTTATCGTCTGCATCTTTAGAAAGTTTGGGAGGTGTAAATCGGTCGACACAAACACGTTTTGATGCAGAACCATAAACTGGGCTTCACCGTCTTCTCCGTGAAAGTCTGACTTCGCCCTCCAGCAGGAACTTTCTCCTCTTCAGCCTCGTCCCCTCTCGACTCTCGGCTTCAATAAAACGTCTCCATCACAAACTTTTGGGCTCAACGTCGCACACGAAGCATCAGTCAGGTTTTTTTCTTCTTCCTCGCTGCGTGTGGATGGAAATCTCCACGTTTGAAGAGGAGAGAGAGCGGAAGGGAGAAAGTCCTGCTGTGGTTTTAGGTCCTTATGCAGATTTGTTTAATGACGGTGATTAAACTGATACTGATGCTACTTTTTGATACCGCGGGAGACCAGATTAATTCAATTCAATTCAATTTATTTTTGTAGCGCCCAAAATCGCAACAACAGTTGCCTCTAAGGGCGTTCCAAGATTTGGATGAGCTAAACATACACACAGACATATCAGAACAATTACCGAACAACTCTACTGTTCGACGAATCACACTGTTCCTCATACCTCCAGAACCCGCTCCTCCTTCTTCCCCTCACTCTCCCCTTTAGTCCTTTATGCCAGACGTACACTGTGCGATATTTTCAATCGTTTCACTCAGCTCCAGCTCAAACTGTACGACCAAATCTCAGGGTTTAAAAGATCACAGCTCGAGATTCATGTTCTCACTGTACGAACGTCTTCAGCAGTGAAACCTTCACGAGAGGTGACTGGATTTCAGACAGGTTTGATGTTCTTGCGACCTGCGATTGCCGATCGGAAGCTGATCATGAGGTATTAATCGGTTCTCGTTTCCCCATGTTTACTACATGAAACACGACACACGATTAAGCCAAAACTCGATCCAAAAAACAGTCGCACGAGTGAAAAACTGGCTTAAAATGGACCAAAAATCACGCACTTTAGAAGCTCTCTGTGTTTCCAGTTTAAATACATATTTCCTCCATCTTCAGTGTGAAAACTTGATAGAAAAGGAATAAAACTGCTCCTTTATAGTGCGTTTTACCATAACAACCCACTTATCTCCATGGAGACAAGCCGAAAAGTTACACAGTGCACCTTTAATTATAAGATTTTGGGCAAAGTTCATAGTTTAGAGGGTTGGCAGTGAACAGTTCTGTTTTTAAGTATAGAATTTGTAGTAAATTTATAATAAAAATATTGCAAAAAGAGCTGATTCAGAAAAAATAGAATAAATAAATGTGTTCCAGCTTTCAAATAGGAATATAAAATGATTGTTTCTGCATCTCTGTATCTAATTTTGTTTTGTTTCTGTTTTGTTAGATGTAATATTGTCGGAATAATGTTATTAGGAGAGTAAAAATGTACCAGAGCGTAAGATCACAGCGCCGTCACAATCAGCCGCAATCAAGCTCCAGTGTTTTAAATTTCAGTGAGAAAAGCCCAAAGATATTCTGTGTGGAAGAGCAGAGGCAGCGGTGATGGTGTGTTATGATGGAGGGAGGAGGGGAGGAGGGAGAGGAAGAGGGGAGGAGGAGGAGGAGGAGGAGGAGGAGGAGGAGGGAGAAGTTGTCATCACATCCAAGGCTGCGCTACAGTGTGGATCGGTGCATAACTGCCACTCGGAGCCAAAAATACATCTGGCAAGAGGAGGACGTGTACTGAGAAAGAGGGAGGAGGGAAAGAGGGAGAGAGAGGGATGGGAGGAGAGAGGAGGACATGTACTGAGAGGGAGGGAGGGAGGGAGGGAAGGAGGGAGAGGAGGAAGGAGGGAGGGAAGGAGAGAGGGATGGGAGGAGAGAGGAGGACATGTACTGAGAGAGAGGGAGGAGGGAGGGAAAGAGGGAGGGAGGGAGGGAGGGAGAGAGGAGGAAGTGTACTGAGAGGGAAGGAGGGAGGGATGGGAGGAGAGAGGGATGGGAGGAGAGAGGAGGACATGTACTGAGAGAGAGGGAGGAGGGAGGGAAAGAGGGAGGGAGGGAGGGAGGGAGGGAGAGAGGAGGACATGTACTGAGAGGGAGGGAGGGAAGGAGGGAGGGATGGGAGGAAAGAGGAGGACATGTACTGAGAAAGAGGGAGGAGGGAGGGAAAGAGGGAGGGAGGGAGAGAGGAGGATGTGTACTGAGAAAGAGGGAGGAGGGAAAGAGGGAGAGAGAGGGAGAGAGGAGGACGTGTACTGAGATAGAGGGAGGGAGGGAGAGAGGGAGAGAGGAGGATGTGTACTGAGAAAGAGGGAGGAGGGAAAGAGGGAGAGAGAGGGAGAGAGGAGGACGTGTACTGAGATAGAGGGAGGGAGGGAGGGAGAGAGGGAGAGAGGAGGATGTGTACTGAGAAAGAGGGAGGAGGGAGGGAGAGGAGTACGTGTGCTAAGAGGGAGGGAGGGAAGGAAGGAAAGAAGGAGGGAGAGGGTAAGAGGGAGGGAAAGAGAGAACGTGTACTGAGATAGGGAGGGAGGAGGGAAGGAAAGAGGGAGAGAGAGGGAGAGAGGAGGATGTGTACTGAGAAAGAGGGAGGGAGGGAGGGAGAGGAGTACGTGTGCTAAGAGGGAGGGAGGGAAGGAAGGAAAGAAGGAGGGAGAGGGTAAGAGGGAGGGAAAGAGAGAACGTGTACTGAGATAGGGAGGGAGGAGGGAAGGAGGGAGAGAGGCAAGAGGAGAGAGAGGGACATGGAGAAGGAGGGAGAAGAAATGGAAAGAAAGGGACAGTGGAAAAGATAAATACAGGGAGAAAGAGGGAAAGACTGGGAGTGAGGGATGAGGAGGGAGAGAGAAGGAGAAAGAGAAAGGGGGAGGGACAGAGAGATAGGGTTTGTGAGCGAGAGAGAGAGAGAGGAAGAGGGTAGAGACGCAGAGACAAAAGAAAAAAGTGAGAGAAAGTGGGAGATTGGATTGGAGAACGAGGAAGAATGAGGAAGGTTAGGAAAGAGGGAGGGAGGGAGGGAGGAGAGATCGGGATAGAAAAGAGAGAGAGAGAGAGAGAGAGCGAAAGACGCAGCCAAGAGTGAAGAGAGAAAGAACAAGGGAGAGGAGAGAAAGAGAGAGAGAGAAACGGAGAGATGGACGTGATGATGTAGACGAGCGGAGGAAGAGGGCCGGCCCAGTGTAGCGTAACACTTCCCCGCATCAACCAACAAGCATGAACATTCCTTTAATCAGAGCTGCGGAAAGGCGAGCTCCGTCACCCACCGCACATCACGGAGGGCGATGTCACAGCACCCACTCACCCCTTCACCGCCCTCATCCCTCCATCCTCACCCCCCCCCCCGACGAACACAGACCCATCCCCAGCTCCTTAGTAATGACTACACCGCACCTCCTCCTCTACCCGGGCTCTCCGCTTCACCCGCGGAGCCCGGAGAATCTCTTACTGTCACGGAAAAAAAACGTCGAGAGGAAATGCAAGATACGGGATTCCTCCAGACATGCTGCGTTTTATTTGAGACATCGCTGGAGATTTTGTGGAGAAAAATGGCCGGATAGTCTGTGCGGTCCAAGTTTGTATCCGGGTTTTCTTGTATTTTCAAAACGCGACTGTTACTTTCATCAAATTTGTGAGAACTGACCGAGAAATGATTGCGATAAACGGTAATATTGACATTTTGAGACCATTTTTAACTAATGTAATGACAATGGAATAAAAACGCAAATACGCCCTTTCAAAGATCAATAAACTTTACTTTCTAAAGAACGTTTACCAGTGGTTTGTTTGGCATTTAACAAACCGTCGTTGAAGGAAACACAACCAAAACAATAAATAAAATGGGTTAATAAAGGGATAGTTTGGGGTTTTTTGACATGAATCTGTACGTCCCCATCAGCAGTGTCACATCAACCCTTTTTTTTTTTTTTAACCTTTATTTACCCAGGAAAGTCCCATTGAGATCACTAATCTCTTTTTCAAGGAAGTCCTGCTACGCACACATCACTTTCATACTAGGCAATGTGGGTGAAGTGTCTTGCCTAAGGACACAACACCAGTTTTTTGCGACTGGCGCCCCCCTGTGGCACCTGGAATCCCCAGTGTCTCCCGTCCAAGTACTGACCAGGCCCGGCCCTGCTGAGCTTCTGAGATCTGACGGGATCAGGCTTTGACCAGCCGGTGTGGCCACTGTCTTACCTCCCGACAGCGTCCGGTGAGCCGAGTTCTTCCCCAGTTTCGGTGCTGATGAAAGTGTCCGACAAGTTGGCTGGGGTCATGAAAATAAAGCGTTTTTCTTCTCAAAACAAGATGTGTTCAAAAGAGTGACACATTTGCGTCACAACCATTGTCCACGAAAAAGTCAGACCTCATAATCGCTTGGTACTATTTTCTCTCCGCTCATATCACTGCGCTGGCGCCAGGTGAAGCCGCACACAGATCGAAAACACTTTTTTCAGTAGTTCAGCAATGTTTTCGTGCTCAGACCGTTGACTGCTACGATGCGAGAAAAAAGCGTTGGGTTCGTGCGCGACTTCGCCTGGTGGCACCATAGACGTATGAGTGGACTAAGTGAGTGTGACGTCTCCACAGCGTCAGCGTCGCTCAAATGAGGCTCACGATGCCACAGTTACAGGAGCGAATTTGGAGCCAGGTCCATATTTGGAAATCCGACCGCGAGTATCATAGCAACCACAAGAGCCAATCATAAGTGAGGTAGTTAAATGTGCCGCCCTCCTCATGGCAGAGCGTCGATACTCTGCACCTGCACGGACCGCTGTATTTCGGTGATTCTTGAGAATAATAAGGAAACTTTTAGCTTTTATCATCAAACTTTAAATAGTAAGTTTAAGTCATTGATTTTTGTTCTATGTTCTGTTACATACCAACAACAACTAGCTGTCAATCAAACCTGTTGCTAACGCTAGGGGGAGGGACCTCGAGGAATGAAGGCGTCTGATTGGTCCGTTATTTATGTTCATATCTTGATTTAGGAACAAAACATCGAAATGAAAAGTTTGGGATCCTGTGTCGCGGGTTCAGACGAACATTTTAAGACCAAAATGACGAGGCCACAGCAGCAGCAGGTCCAGAGGGAGGAGCGAGAACATCCCAGTGTGAGTCAAGAGCTGGAAGAGCCTCCTGGAGCACTTCCTGTTTACCGCGCAAGCGTGTATTTGAGTGGACAAATGTAACCCACCTTTGTCCACTCATATATATGGTCTATGGGCGGCTGTGTGATTTGAGTCATGGATTTACGTTGGAATATTGTGGCTTTTCTCTCCGTGGCGGCTGCTGTGGCGTCGCGTTATCGTGTTTTGCTAGTTTGTCTGTCAGAAAAATCCAAGATAGAGCCTGGATCCTTGCTTAGTCCACTTTTTTATACTACATTATCATTATTCTCAGCAAATAACCCGTCTATACCGCAGATATATACGATCTATGGTCCATACAGTCTGTGCTGACCCGTTCGTTCAAGCATCATTACGCTGAGGAAACGAGAGGAGTCAGGAGAGAGCGACAGAAGCCTTTGACACTCAGTCTCTTTGGTAGAGAGCGAAAGAGACGAGGAAAACAAACAAGCTGCAAATAGAAGTTACCGCGGCCAGAAAAGTTATCAAGCTCGTTAAAAGTTATTGTACGATTATTTGATTTAATTGATTTATTGCCTCCAAAGTGAAATACATCCACACAGTGTCATGGTTCATGGTTTGTACTCGTTGTTTTTGCTTATTTTGGTGCATCTTATTCCTTTAGTGTAGTCTGCACTTGGTGTTTTATTTTGACTTTTGTCCTTTCTGCTTGAAGTTTGGAGTTTTACTTCCTGTCTGTTGTACTTCCTGTTTTGATTGTACCCTGTGTTCTCCTCTGCCCTTTGTTGGTCCATTGTCAGTGTCGTGTCATGGCAGTTTAGTTTGGATTTTTGGGTCTTTCTTTGCCTTTTTTTTTTTTTTTTTTTTTAAAGAACTTTAACAACAGTCCTGCATTTTGGCTCCTCCCTCTGTGAAATCACGACATTGACAGCGATCCAAGTGCGGTTAAAAACTCTTTGCTGGGTTTTCACATAATTGAGGACATAGAAAACGTACAAAAAGGGCGTCAGGAGGTTAAAAACTGTTTGGTTTCACTCCACACTCCCATGGTGCACCTGTGCTCACCTTAAAAAAGGAGCCATAGATGCAAAATAATACAAAAAATAAACATTACTTGGCTAAACTTATGATTAACATTAGCAATAATTAACTGAAAGAAAAAATGTAAAAATACATCAACTTATTTTTAAGCAAATAATCAATATTAACCATGAAGAATGACCAAAATGACCAAAAATGATGCATTTCAAGTAAATATTAAATCGAACGCAGCATTTCCTGGAGTAAATTGTGGGGATTCTGTGCCAGCGAAAAGCGAAAGCGACGACCGGGTGCGACGACCGTAGTTTTGAGAGGATTCACCTGGCGCCCCCTGTGCGTAGTTAATTGGTTTTTGGGGTTTTTTCATTGGGACGTAGTCAAGCCGGGGGGGCAGTTGTTGTCAAGGCGTCCGCCCTAACCGTAAAGCGCCCGGGAAACGCTGAAACAAAATAGGAATAATTATCTCAGTAATGAAAAGTTTTGTGTTCTTGGTGTATAGTGTGTGTGTATAGTGTTTAGTTCTCCTCCTGTGTGCAGTGTAATGTAGTGTTGATCCTTTGTGTGTATAGTTTTGTGTTCTTGCTGTTTAGTCTGTGCGTGTGTGTATATGTATGTATGTGTATGTGTTAGGGGTGTAAGAAAAAATCAATTCAGTGATATTTCGTGACACTTCACTGCAGAATTCTCAAATCGATTCAAATGCATCTGAAAATAATTATCTTTAAATATTTTTTTCACTAAAATTCCTTAGTTGCATTCACTGTTTTCACTGATTGAAAATTATATTTCATACAATTTGGTTCTTGTGAAGGTGTAGTTGACAATATTATTGGAAGTAATTATTGATAGAATGCAATATCTCATCCATTGTTTTAGTATTGGGATATATCGTGATATATTGATATAACAAATCGTGACATGCACATCATGATATGTATTATTAAGGCAATGCACACAACTCTTATATGTGTGTGTGTGTAGTGTTGATCTCGTGTGTGTAGAGTTGATCTCGTGTGTGTAGTGTTGATCTCGTGTGTGTAGTGTTGATCTCGTGTGTGTAGAGTTGATCTCGTGTGTACGTGTGTGTGTGTGTAGCCGGCCATACCGGCTCGTCGAAGCCTGATCCCGTCAGATCTCAGAAGCTAAGCAGGGCCGGGCCTGGTTAGTACTTGGATGGGAGACCAGTGGGAATTCCAGGTGCCACAGGGGGGCGCCAGTCGCAAAAACTGTCATAGTGTCCTTAGGCAAGGCACATCACCCACATTGCCTAGTATGAAAGTGGTGTGTGCGTGAGTGTTGGTGGTGGTCGGAGGGGCCGATGGCGCAGATTGGCAGCCTCGCTTCCGTCAGTCTGCCCCAGGGCAGCTGTGGCTACAATTGTAGTTTACCACCACTGGGTCTGGAGTGAATGAATAATGCTCTGTAAAGCGTCTTTGAGTGTCCTGAAAAGCGCTATATAAAACTGATGCATTATTATTATTATTAGAGTTGATCTCGTGTGTGTAGTGTGGCGCTGTGGCGGTGGTGCCAGCTGTCAGCCCCTCTTGTTCACGTTTGTTTGTCACACACGAGCTGCCATCATCACACTCTTGTGCTGTGACACGGCACCAACCTGGCACCAACACGGCACCAACATGGCACCCGGCTTTGGCACGTACACGGACACCAGGCCGCCGCACTCTTCACAGGAACGCACGAGGAACTGAAGACGCTCTGGGCAAAAACACACGCCTGAGCGGGGGTTTAAAACACTACTTAGAGCTGCACTGTGTAACTTTGTACCGGGGTCTCTCTCCACAGATCTGATCTGTAAGTTGACCTGGTGGTGTCACCTGCCAGTCTCCATGGAGCTAGATCACTTTAATGCCATATGGCGGAAGAAAACGGAGATGCGTTGTGTTTGTGCCATTAAAAATACGCTATGAAGTCACTTTGAGTATGGGTCAAAGGCGTAAGAAGGGTCATTTTGGCTTTACGCAAGATATTTAATCGAATAAATTATTTTTTTGTGTATTAATACTTTTTTTTTTTGTCTCTTCTCTGCAGCAACTGAACCACCCCAACGTGATAAAGTACCACGCGTCGTTTATCGAAGACAATGAGCTGAACATCGTGTTGGAGCTGGCGGACGCAGGAGACCTCTCACGTATGATCAAGGTAACTCCTGTTTAACCTGGAAATATAAATCACACCAGAACATGCTCACTTCTTATGTTATAATGTAGTTTCCTCGTCACAAACAGACCTGGAGTTGTGCTTTGTTTCATTCACACTTGTTTAACACACAAACCTGCAGATTTCGAGTTCTTCTCATAGACTGAAAACACACGTACTTCACTTTCTTCACAGTTTTCTGTAAAGTGCCAGTGGAAGTTCTCTCAAAGAAGAGATTCTCAAACTGTGGGTGAGGGTCCAAAAAAGGGGCTTCATTGTTTCAGTGCAGTGCCGTTTGTTTGGCTTATTTTAAGATTAAATTAACATTTATCAGATAAAATGGAGATAGATCTATAAACACTTATTTATGTGAGTCAACCTTCATCATCATTAAGTCCAAGCACTGTTCCACCATGACTGATTCTCAATATATTTATAAATGAAGAAATGATTTGCATTTCTGTAGTAGGTAGATCACTTTGACTTGCTCGCATGCTGAAAAAGTGTGGGCACCCATGGTCTATGAGATCCTTTAGTTTTTGGTACCAAGTCCAAATTTGTTTGCCGGTTTGTGAAGTTTTTCAAAAATTTGCATTGAAGTCTGCACAGTCCTGGGTGACTGAAACAAGACGCAAAATTACTTCTCTTTGGGAGAACCTTGAAAACAGAACAAAAATAAAACATTACATATAAAATCTTGATCTGTTTCTGTACATTCTGTAAAAATTTGAGGTTATTTCAACAAGAATTGCCAAAATTACTGGCCTGCGAAATGTCAAACCCTGTGTATTGTGATGTCAGAGTGATTTCCCTTGTGGATCAGTAAAGTTTGTCCAAGTCTAAATGTTTGGTCTAAAGGTAAAAGATATCTGTTAACTGGAAAACTACAGCTTAATGACATCACAAGGTGGAACAGAGCATTTTGAGCTTTGGAGATGTAGACAGACTGATAATAAATGAAACAAATCATGAGTTAACAGCATCATAACCCGATTTAAATCTGACAAGAGTCGATTGTGTGTAATACAGGACGTTTAAACCTTTAATCTGTCTGAGAAGTGCTGCTAACAGGAGCAGCATTAGCCGCGTGGATTATAAAGCCGTGCTGGAGCTCTGTGGTCTGTGGTCGGGTGTGAGTCAGTCTGAATCATCGTCTGAAAGTCAAAACTGAAATGTGGGATTATGGGACCTCCTGCGGGCGCTTTCATCTGGATCTTCCGTTCACAGCCGACACGAGAGGTGATCCAAATGCTTAAAAATGTGATGGACGCGGGGCCTTCGGAACGATTTGGGATTTAATACAGTAAACACGCTGATTTATACTTGTGACCTCATGCCGGGGGTGTTCTGGATGCATGTGCGTGGAAGAGTGTTTATCAGTTACCATGGCGACACAGTGCCAACAGCCACAAAAAGTTTTAAGATTGACTAAAAACTCCAGAAAAAATACAGCATGGATTTGAAGAGCGAATTTGCAGGAGCCTGTCGTGAATCCGGGCGTTCGTGGTCGAGTCAGACTGCGGACAGAGCTGTGCCTCCAGTTAGCGCCACAGTCCCAGGAAGAATGTTCAGGACTCCAGCTGCAGGGGGGTAATAACTGGGGCTGTCACGGTATAAGAATGTCCCTTGCGGCAGCTTTACGTGCCTCTGTGGTTTGTGGTGTGTGCGGTTTAGCACAGACGCCCATAATCGTACATGAACATTACTGATGTGCTGGAAAAGTGCTCGGTGTCGCCAAAAATATCCGCTCACCGATCCAAATAATGAAACTCAGGTGTTGCTTCACTTCCACGGCCACAGGTGTATAAACTCCAGCTCCTCGGCCTACAGACTGTATCTACAAACTAGGGCTGGGTATCTATTCAAATTCCAAGGATCGATTCGATTCTGGTTTTCAACAATTCAGAATCGATTATCACGATTCGATCTGATCTGATCTGGATTCGAGTTAATGTTATTAGAACCGATTTTGAGCTGTTCCCTGAGCTGTTCCAGTGGTTCCTGACGTTGGTTGTGTTTCCGCTGTGCTTCACCTCCATTTGGCCTCAAATCTCTTTGCTTCTGTCAAGAGCATCTTAAGCCCTATTCGCACGGGATAAGTTTAACCTGGGGACGTCTGGTGATTTGCAAATTCCCGCCCCACCTCTGTGTTACTCACATTCGCATGGGATGAGCGAAGTCCAAAAATTACTCTATTTTACTGAAATTACGACCGGATATGTCGTAACATCACATCCGTTTCTATGCCTTTCGTGGTGCTAAGTAAGTAAATTTATAAAGTATGCTAAAAAAAAATTTAAAAAAAAAAAAAAATTCCTTACCGCATGAGGCTACACATGTCATCCAGGTCAACATCCTGCGAGAATTTCCCTTTTTGCGGATCGGTTTCAATGTAGAGGCTGTGAGGCTGTGTTATAATTTGCCTCTAAAAAGCTCAAAACTGCTAATCAAAATTTCTACCGCAGCCTCCATTACTCAAGCCGGAAAGAGACATAAAAGACGCACAATATATAGAGAAAAGACTGCAGAAATAAAAGGAATAGACAGAAAAGATGCAATTACAGCAGCAAACACTGAGATGCAGATTCGCACGGGACGAGTATCATCACCGGACGTCTGTGTTTGGTGAAATATCGCATTCTCCGCAATTATTACAAATCACCAAAGGTCCACAGGTAAAACTGATCCCGTGCGAACAGGGCTTATGTCTTTATCATTTCTGAACCCGGAATGGTGCCAGACGGAGCTTTGAGTGTTTCTGGCGTCTTTAGAGCCGGGACTTGGCTCACAGTGCCGCTCGTGTCCAACGCCGTGTTCATAGTTTTGATGTCGTCGGATTCAATGACGCGACGAGTGGGGTTAAAGTTCACCGGGGGAAAATGTATTAAAAATGAAATCAATCTTTGGACATACGAATCAGTCTTATAGGAATTAATATGCGAATCAATTCAGAATCGGAAAATCATTTTTCTCAACACAGCCCTACTACAAACATTAGTGAAAGAATGAGTCGCTCTCAGGAGCTCGGCGAGTTCCTGCGTGGAGCTGTGAGAGGATGAACCAAGTCCAGTCACAAGTCCAGCCGTGACATTTCCTCCTCCTAAATATTCCACAGTCGACTGTCGGTGGGATTAGAACAAAGTGGAAGCGACTGGGAACAAGATTGACTCGGCTACGAAGAGTTAGGCCATGTGAGCTGGTCAGAGGTTGCCAACTTTCTGCAGAGTCGAACACTACAGACCTTCAAACTTTACGTGTCCTTCAGATGAGCTCCAGAACAGTGCGTCGCTTCATGGAACGGGTTTCAAGAGCAATGAAAGCGTCAGAAGCAGCCGTGTAAAGCGCCGCCGCTGGACTCTAGAGCAGTGGAGACCATAGACCGTATATATGAGTGGACTAAGCTAACCCGTTAGCCGCTGCGTGCCAAACAGGAAGTGCTCCAGGAGGCTTTTCCGACTCCTTCTCTCCCTTTTCCCATTGACTTACACTGAGATCTTATCGCTCGTCTCTCTGGACCTGTTGCAGTGAACCTCGTCATTTTGGTCTTAAAATGTTCGTATGAACCCGTGACACATGGTCCTGAATTTTTTTTTTGCTATTTTGTTCGCCAAAAAAAACCCCTATTCATAACATCCAGATTTGCCCCCGTAGCCGTTAGCATCACTTGAGCGGCGCTAAACGCTATGGGCTCATTTAGTCCACTTCTTTTATACAGTCTGTGGTGGAGACGCATCTCTGGACATCCTTCCCCTCTTCCTCACTCCTGCTCTCCGATCTTCCTCTCTCTTTCCGATCTCTTCCCCATCTTTTCTTCTCTCGTTCTTCCTCCTCCCTCCTCATTCTCTATTAACACTCGTCTGAATCACGCACGCAGTCTGTTGCATCCATCTCCGTTCTCCTTTCCGGCCTTCACCGCGATTCTGCAAACCTGCCAGCGCTGCAAACGAGTGCACGCGACGCTCCGCAGACACACCGTTAGCATCCGCGCTCCTCAAACACGGCAAATTAGCGCGGAGCGGGATGAGTGGGACAGAGCGGAGAACATGGCAGCTCCTCGGATATTCGCCGGTGCAGTTTGTAAGCAGAGGAAGTGCAGACGCAGCCAAAGCGCCGGCTCTGTACACACATAATGGAGGCGCACGAGGAAGTAACGGGACAAATGAGACGAAACTAACGCCACGAAGGGGAAGAGAGGTTTGCGAACACGAGCACCTGTGTCCGGGAACGGTGGTTTTCCGATTGTGGAATGTGATGAGTTCATATTTACATCCGAGACGGGAACGACAGACAAATTTCCGTATTAAATCGCTCATTTTAAACCGTTTTCTGATCTGTTATAATGTAGTTTCCTCGTCGCAAACAGACCTGGAGTTGTGTTTTGTTTCGTTCACACAAACCCTGCAGATTTAGGCAGTTTTTCTCTCAAATCGAAAACACACTGTTCCACTTTGTGATGTCATCGGTAACACAGGAAATGCCTCATTGTGTTTTTAAACTTACTCACTTAGCTCCTTCTTTTTCTTCACTCTTTCTCTCCCTTTTTCCTGTTCTCGCTTTCTCTCCTCCTCCTGTCTTTGTATCCTCATCTTTCCTCTGTTTCCCTCTCTCTCTCTACCCCCAACTCCCCCATCTTTTCTTCTCTCTTTCTCTCTCTCTCCTCATTCTCTATTCCTCTTTCCCCTCCTCCCTCTTCTCTCTGTTTCCTCCAACTCTTCTCTCTCTTTCTCTTTCTATTTTTTACTTTCTTGCCCCATCTCTACCTGCGTCTGTCTTCCTCTCTTTCTACACTTTTTTTCTTTCTCTCCCAACCTACACCCCTCCTCTCCCTCTCTTTCTCTTTCTTTCACTCTCCTCTATCTCTTTTCACCCCGCTTCTTCTCTCTCCCTCTCTTTCCTCTTTGCCTCTCTCTACCCCAACTTCCCCATCTTTTCCTCTCTTTCTTTCCAACCCCCCCTTCTTTCTCTCTCTCCTCATTCTCTATTCCTCTTTCCCCTCCCTTTTCTCTCCTCCTTTTCTGTCTGTTTCCTCCAGTTTTCCTCTTTCTCTTTCTATCTTTCACTCTCTTGCCCCATCTCTACCCTCGTCTCTCTTCCTCTCTTTCATCGCTTTTTTCTTTCTCTCCCTTTCTCACTCCCGCTCCTCAGTTTTTTACTCTTCTTTCTCTTTCTCCTCTCTCTCTTTGTCTGTTTTCAGCATCTCTCCTATCCTCTTTTCTCTCTCTCTTTCTCTTACTTAATCTCCTCTCTCCATCCACTCTCTTCCCCCTCTTTTTTGTCTCTCCCTATCTCTCTACCCCAACTCTCCCATCTTTTCCCCTCTCTCTCTCTTTCACTCTCCTCTCTCTCTATCACCCCATTTCTCTTCTCTCTTTCCACTCTTTTCCTCTCTTCTCTCCTCTTTTCCCCATCTTTTCCCCTCTCTCTTTCTCTTTAACCTCCCTCCATCTCTCTCCTCATTCTCTATTACTCTTTCCCCTCTCTCTTTCTCTCCTCATTTTCTGTTTTCTTCCATTTTTCTCTTTCTATTTCCGTCTTTCACTCTCTTGCCCCATATCTGTCTCTCTTCCTCTCTTTCTTTTCTTTTTTCTCTCTCTTTCCATCCATCTTTTCTTCTCTCACTCTTCTCACTCACTTTTTCTCCCCTTTTCTCTCCCTTCCTCCAGCAACTCTCCTATCCTCTTTTTCTCTCATTCTCTCCCTCTTTATTGCATCTCACTTCCTCCCTCTTTCCCTTTCTCTTACCTACTCTTCTCTCTTCACCCCTCTCATCCCCCTCTCCTTTCTCTTTTCTGTCTCTCCCTTTCCCCTTTTCTCTCTCCTCCTCTCTCACTTATCTCTCCCTATCTTCTCTACCCCAACTCCCCCATATTTTCCTCTCTTTCTCTCAGTTTCTTTCACTCTCCTATCTCTCTATCACATCCATTTCTCCCCTCTATCTCTCTCTTCACATCCCTCTATCTCTCTCTTCATTCTCTATTTTTCTTTCCCCTCTTCTCTTTCCGTTTCCTCCAACTCTTCACTATTTTTCACTCTCTTGCCCCTTGTCTCTCTTCCTCTCTTTCTTCACTTTTTTCTCCCCCTTTCTCACTCCCGCTCTCCCCCTTTTCCTCCCTCTCTCTCCTTCACTCCCTCTCTCTTCTTTTTCTTTCTCTTCTCTTCTCTTTTTTTTCCTACCGCTCGTCTGACCGTCCCTGAATCCCGATGAAACCCGGCGCTCCCTGATTTGCATGTACTTACAGAATATTGCATGTGCGTGCGGAGAAGGCCGGGAGACGACGGAGGGAAGAGGAGAGGAGGGATGGAGGGATGGAGGGATGGAGGGAGGAGGAGGAGGTGCGCTCGTTTTGCTGTTGGTGGGCGTCTCGGTGCCTCCCATTGACATCAAACGCTCCTCTGATATGGAAATGGGGCGGGCAGAGCGAGGGAAGGGCTCCTCACTGCGCTTTTGTTTGGATGTAGGCCAAGGTCTCTCCCTCTTTCTTCCATCGCTCTGTCGCTCCATCCGTCTGTCTGTCTGCTCTTTAACTCCTGCTTTCTTTACACCTTTCTGCTCCTCTCCCATTTATTGTGGCGGCGAGATCTGACACCTGCTGAAAGACCCCGTTATTAACTTCATTTCACAGAGTAAAACTGAACGATTTGGGAGAAAAATGTCTTTAATTTCACTTTTTTTAACGAGGTTTTTATGTTTTTATTATACTGTGCAGAAGAGTTTACAAAAATACAGACATTTTAACAGATTTTTTTTGCTGAATAAGAGTAGATTTTGTTGTTTGTGTGGGAAATTATGACGGGAATTTTGAAAATACAGCAATTTTAACAGTTTTTATGCAGAATAAGAAGAGATTTTGTTGTTTGTGGATGAAATTGTGAAAAAACAGAAATTTTAACTTTTTTTTATGCAGAATAAGAAAAGATTTTGTTGTTTGTGGAGGAATTTATAGGGCAATCATGAAAATACTGAAATTTTAACATTTTTATGGAGAATTTTTCAATTCAATTTATTTTTGTAGCACCCAAAATAACAACAACAGTTGCCTCTAAGGGCGTTCCAAGATATGGATGAGCCAAACATACACACAGACATATCAAAACAGGAAAAAACAACATTCATGTAAAGCAGCAAATGAAACACTGTCCAGTCATCCCCTGTCCTTAGACCCTCCTTCTCAGCAAGGAAAAACTCCAAAAAACCCAGGGTCCTGGGAAAAAGAAGAAACCTCGGGGAGAACTACAGTGAAGGAGAGATCCACTCCCATGGACGGACAGGCTATAGATGTCTATAGAGAATATTCGGAGACTTGGTTGTTTGTGAAAGAAATTGTGAAAAAACAGAAATTTTAAGAGTTTTTATGGAGAATATTCAGAGATTTTGTTGTTAATGAAGGAAAATATGATAGAAATAATGAAAATACAGAAATGTTAACAAACAGTTAAAATTTCTGAATTTTCATAAATCTTTGAATATTTTGCATAAAAACGGTAAAAAAATTTTGCAGATTTTTTGTTTGTGTAAGAAATGATGATGGAAATTATGAAAATAAAGACATTTTAACAGTTTTTATGAAGAATATTCATAGATTTTGTTGTTCGTTGACGAAACTGTGAAAATGCAGATATTTTAACTGTTTTTATGCAGAATAAGAAGATATTTTGTTGTTTCTAAGAATTTCTGACGGAAATTATTAAACATTTCTGTATTTTTATAAATCTTTGCATATTCTGCATAAAAATTGTTAAAATTTTTGCAGAATATTCAGATATTTTGTTTTTTTTGTCTAGGAAATTATGTGGAAATTATGAAAATGTAGAAATTTTAACAGTTTTTATACCGAATGTTCTGAGGTTTTTTTTTGTGTAGGAAATTATGATGGAAATGATGAAAAGATAGATATTTTAACTGTTTTTATGCGGAATAAGATGAGATTTTGTTGTTTGTCTAGGAAGTTATGGTGAAAATTATAAAAATACAGAAATTTTAACAATTTTTATGCAGAATAAGAGGAGATTTTGTTGTTCGTGGAGGAAATTATGAAAATACGGGTTGCGTTAAAACAAAGCTTAGATTAACCCTGGAGAACCCACGGGGTCAAATTTGACCACTGTTAATTGCTGCTACTAAAAATGAACCAAATTGAAAAAAATGTCAAATTTAACCTTAAAAGCCCAAAGACTACCACAATGTCTAGTGTGATTTCCTCTCTCTAGTAGAAAAGATTTTGGATAAGCAAAGACCAATGGTGTTAGTTTTTTATTCGTCGTTTATGGCCTTGTGTTCTTGTTTCAGTTGGCCAAAGTGTGTTTAAACATTAGAAATACAGTTCTAACATGCAAAAATAACTATTGTTAAATGTTCTGGTGTAAATTATTGATTGTTTTCCTAAATTTAAAACAGTTTGCATTGACAGTGTATCTTATAGTCGTTCTTTAAAATTATACACCTAAAGCCCAATGGGTCAGATTTGACCCAAATCCTAAATCAGGGAATAAAGGGTTAAAATTTAAAAAGTAGATATTTTGGTGTTCAGTGAACTTATAGCAATCATTTAAGGCATAGTTCATAATTTTCTGAAGAAGAAAAGGGTTCTTGGGTTCTCCAGGGTTAAAGTCTAACTGTCAGACAGAGTAGTGCCTACAGTTAGCATCAGACCCCCAGGAAATTTATCTGCAAAGTATCAGTGAAAACTCGTCTACATCTGTTTCTTAAAGCCCCCATATTACGATATTTTCTGAAAGTAAAGTAAGAAATCGCAGTGAGCTTAAAAAAAAAACTACCACAACATGACATCACAAGGTGGAGCAGAGCCTTTTGAGCTCTGCAGATGTAGACAGACTAATAATAAGGCAATAATAAGGTTAATTTTAGTGCAATATCGGACCTTTAAGACCCTCTGTGTTTAGAATAATTGAGCATTTCCGTTTCCTCATGACAGACATAAATATAAACGTTTTGCACTTGGACTCTTTCATTTGCTTTACGCCGCTCCTCTGCTGTTTCTTCTCGTAAAACACATCACCGCGTCTCCTGTAAAATCCCTGAAACGCTGCCTTCCCCCCCGCCGTGCGCCGTCCCCAAACTCTCCGTGTTTACGTGATCGATTCCGCTGTGAAACTCCCGCGTCACGAACGGGACCGAACGGCTCCAGATCAGAGGCAGGACTGCACCGCCGGCCCTTCGCCGTAAATAACGGAAACGAGGGATGACGTAAGGAGCTGCCGCAAACTTTAAATGCGCTTCGTGTCGTGAGTAAAATAAAGAGGGACGCAGGCGGAGGAGCGGTCTGGGCCGGATTAACAGTGGAGTCAGAAGGTTTGGGGCACAGACCTGGTTTTACCGTCATTTTGTGGAAGGAGAAACATCTGAAAACTGAATCGTCCACAATGAAAAGTATTTCGACCAGGGGTTTGAAAAGGGCTGATAATAAAACAAAACTGCTGTAATTCATCAACTAATTTCGTTTATTTTGGGGTTAATTTGACCATTTATCAACTTATTGTGTGTTATTAAACTTCAACCAAGACATGTCCAGGCTTATTTTATACAATTTTGAGGTCTTCAGAATTGTCTCCCCAAAATATTGAGACGCACTTTCTCCCAAATTGATGTGATTCTGGATTGAGTTCTGTAAATCAGTCTGGGATGAGTCTGAAAGTGATTTTATCAGGAAGACTCAAATGAATACTTCAATTTTGGTGCAGTGTCCCAAGTGCAAATGTTTCAGCTGGGCCTGGGTTTTGCAGCATCCAAATTTTGATCCCGTTAAACCGTCTCGGCGTTTTCCCGGGGTTTACGGTTTTAGCTGGGGGTTTTTGTTGTAGCTGCACCTAAACCCTTCAGAAACAGAGTCGCAGCTTTATATTTGAAGATGAGGCACAAGTTCTGATCAAACCAAACTTTGCAGCGCGTTCGATCGCATCAGCATCAGCGCACGAGCTGTTTTTATCAGCGCTTATACTGTATGCAAATGAGCCATGCGGTTTGAAGTTTGGTTTCTGTAAAATGTGAATAAATGTGCCAAAGCTGCATTAAACACATTATTACTCAAAGTCTATAATGAGCGGAGCAGTGGAAATGTAGAGCGGTGGAGAGGATCAATCACAGCCCTTATCGTCTGCGTCGTTTTGAGGCGTCGTTAGAAAGTTTCGTGGACGCGAATATGTTTTGACCATGGATGTATAACGCAGAACCGTAAACTGGGCTTTACCGTCTCCTCCGTGAAAGTCTGACTTCG
Organism: Odontamblyopus lacepedii; assembly: GCA_034769755.1. Taxonomy (NCBI): domain Eukaryota; kingdom Metazoa; phylum Chordata; class Actinopteri; order Gobiiformes; family Gobiidae; genus Odontamblyopus; species Odontamblyopus lacepedii. The sequence goes on from CM068350.1 coordinate 37,207,257, forward strand.
CCTTCGGGAACTTTCTCCTCTTCAGCCTCGTCCCCTCTCGACTCTCGGCTTCAGTAAAACGTCTCCGTCACAAACTTTTGTTTGTCTCACACGAAGCGTCAGTCGGGTTTTTTTCTTCTTCCTCGCTGCATGTGGATGGAAATCTCCGAGCGTAACGACGTTTGAAGAGGAGAGAGAGCGGAGGGGAGAAAGTCCTGCTGTGGTTTTAGGTCCTTATACAGATTTTTTTAATGACGGTGACGAAACTGATACTGGAGCTACTTTTTGATAATGCAGGATACCGGATTACAGTATTACCGCCCAACCCCAAGCTGGGCCACATGTATTGTGATGAGTTTGTTTTATTCCGACATTCGTCTTGTAGTGCTGGGTCATCAAATGGTGCTTTAGGTGTTGTATTGTATCTATTCACGTTACGTCACAAACCAGGAAGACGTTTGGAAACCTGCGATGACGACTTCCGGTGTAGTTCCCGACACTGGGCTCGACCGACTGTGATCAAACCCACTGAAGTAAATTAGGGATGATTCCTGATTCGATATTCAGTATTGGTATCGCCTCCCAATCCGGCTCTTCTATGAGTATCGGACAGTATCGGATTCAGTCACGTGATCGGAGCGATTCAGTTTCACGTGTTTTTACTGCGGCCGTAAATCGAAACTCCGCCATGTCGCCGTGTGGGGCTTTTCACTACAACAAAACGAGAGTCAAACGGCGACGTGGAGGAACCAGCAGAGCCACTTTAACACGACCAGTTTGATTCGTCTCTTACAAAAGAATCATCTGGACGAGTTTGAGATTTACAAGCGCGAAGACGGCAAAACGTTTCGAGTTGTGCGTCAGAGAGGAAATGATGAAAACTGAGGTATGGTTGGAACTGTCGATGAGCCGAACATAACGGTACAATGACACGGAGATGACGAAAACTGGGACTTTTTTCTAATTTTTCCTACATTTTGTCATCACATGTTTCCAAACGTCTTCCTGGTTTGTGACGTAAGCGTGAATATAAAGCCCACTGGATAAATTCTTGTTCTAATTGAGTGTTTCCTGTGTTTTGTGCAGCACTTTAAGAAGCAGAGGAGGCTGATCCCAGAGAGAACCGTGTGGAAATACTTTGTCCAACTCTGCAGCGCCCTGGAGCACATGCACTCCAGAAGAGTCATGCACAGAGGTAAAAACACACTGACCGCAACTCACCTTAGACAAACTTTATTGATCTACAAGGGAAAATACTTGGACACAGTAGCTACACATCACATTATATTAAAAAGAACAAAAAGAAAAATATGTCAAAAAGGTAATAAACTTCTAAATAAGCGACCTACGACTGACTGTTCAAATCTGTAGCACATCCACATGCGCAGAGGTAAAACCTACAAGCAAAAACATGACAAACACACACTGTCTGCACACAGCTGTTAGATGAAACTGGCCTGGGTTAATTAGTTAATAAATGTTAATTATACGACAGTGAGAACTCCACTGAAAACTGCCGTGTGTTAGTTCTGCTTAACACACACGTCGTCCTGCAACAGTTCACATTACACCTCAAAGAGCGTAGGTTTGGTCTCAGCTTTGGTCGGGTCATTATCAATCCACCTGACTTGAATAGGCTACTTTTCATTCTTACTGCAGATACAGTTCATCAGCAGACTCAAACAAATAATAGGTTTTCATTGCGTTACAGCTCAGTACTATCAGCCTGTTGTGGGCACATGACTTACTCCCTCAGTGGTGAAATAACTTCTTATATCCATTTTTTTTGGGTGGTTGCCTGATTGTTTTGCCTCATTCATCAGCCAATTTCACTACTTCATGGGAGAAATGAAACTGAGCGGACAGCGGAGGCACTAGTGTGAGCAGCACAGCAGCGCCTGAGCTTCCCCAGTTTAGGCGCCCTGGCCCCCTGGCAGCATGAGTAACCCTGTTGTATCACTGAATATATCTCAGAACGTCTAATAAACAAAATGTGAACTCAAAAGAGCCGAGAGCCGGAGCACATGGCTCTGCTGCTGGGACCTTGGTGGCTCAGAGCTCTGCGGCCTGGAGCCTGGAGCCCTGTGCAGGCCAGTGCTCCGCTCATGTGTTTTATGTAATAAATACACTAAAGTCACTCTCTCGACTGTGAAAACACGGCACTCGCAGACCACAGCGGACGCCCTGGACGCGCGTCAAGTATTTTTCTCCTGACGGTCTATGGTGTCCAAGAATTCAAATGCAAAGGCTCCAGATAGGGGCGTCCAGGGCGTTTTTGGACACTGCAGTGTGAATGTGCCATAAAACGTGTTAAACTAATACTGTAGAGTTTGGAAAAATATCAGAATAAATGTATATTTTTGTTTATTAAAATAAAATGGCAAATATTGGTCGGGACTGTTTTGTCTTCCACAAATATTGTTTGTGACATGTCCCCACTGTCCCTGTGCAAATCTGACCCTCTCTACATCACAACTTGGAGCTGTGTGTTATGCACTTTTAACTCACTTTGAGTAAAAACTTTGCAGAGTCGTATGTTAAAATTGCATAACACACGCCTCCTTGTTGTTAATGTTAGAACAGGTTTCAAAAATGGTTAAATTACTCATAAAATTTTGTTGCAGTTCACTGGTGCATTCAGTTTGTGTTGGAGAAAAGGAGTTCATAGAGAAACTGCACGAAGGCCCCTGCAGCTGGGCTCTTGTTGACATTTCTGTGTCGGCCGCTCCGTCTGACCCACGTTATCAGAGGCTATAATACTCCCTACAGTGGAAACGTACCCAGAATCCAATGAACAACGTCACAGTGTTACTTGTTTGTTACACAGTGTTTTTTTTAAAATGTTGTTGCAGTTTAGATAATTTCACCAGCGAATACTGCGATATCTGTACTTTTAGGATTGCTAGCGCCTCGTTACGCCCTCAGAGATGATGGAGATGCTTCAGAGCTTTTCTGAGCAGGACACGAGAGATGAGGGGATGAGGAGATGGAGATGTGGAGATGGAGAGATGCGAGGTGTTGGTGGTAAAAGTGTGAGAGGAGCTTTTGACAGAAGGATCCGGGCAGGTGTTAAACAACAACTCCACCAGAGCCTGTGCTAATGGGCTCACACACAGCACAATGCTCTTCTCCTCCTCCTCCTCCTCCTCTTTTTCTATTCTTCTAGTCCCTCTCTCCAATACAGTCCTCCTCCTCTTCTCCTCCTCCTCTTATCTTATTCTCTCTACAGTATAGTCCCTGCTAAAGAACCTCAAGTCTCTGGACCTCTTCTTCCTCTCTCGTTCTCTCCGTCTCTCTTCGTGTCTCCTCCTTATCGCTCACTCACTCCTCTCGCTCCTTCCTCTCTCTCCATCTCATCCATGTCATCCTCTTCGCACCTCTGTCTTGTCTTCTCTCCTCTCATCTACTCTCTTTCCCCCTTCTCTTCTCCTCTCCTTCCTCCCCCTCTCCCATTGTCTCCCATCCTCTCCTATCCGCCCCCTCTCCTTCTCTACTTCTCCTTTTTTTTTTGCCCCTTTTCTCCCCTCTCGCTTTCTCCTCCTCCTTTTAATCCGCCTCCACCCGTCTCTCCTGGTTTCTCCTCTTGTCTCCAATCTCCCCCTCCTGTGCTCCTCCCTTCTCTCTCTTCCTCCCTCCCTTTCTCCCCTTCTACTTCTCTCTTCCTCCTTTTAACTCCTCCTTCTCTCTGTCTCTCTCTTCCTCCCCTACGCCCACTCTTCTCCTCCTTTTACCCCCTTCTTTCCCCTCTACCCTTCTCCCCCGCGCTCCCATCCTCTCCTTTTGTCTCCCATCTCCTCCCCCTGTGCCCCCTCCCTTTCTCCCCCTCTTCTTCTCTCCTCCCCCTCTTCTTTGCCCCTCTCTCCTTTTTTTCTCTCACCTCCTCCGTCTCTTAACTCCCCCCTTCTTTCCCCTTTCCCCGTCTCTCTTAGTCTCCCATCCTTTCTCTCGTCTCCCATCCCCCCATCTTGTGCCTCCTTTTTTCTCTCTTCCGCTCCCCCTCTTCTTTGCCCCTCGCTCTCCTCCTCCTCTTCAACCCGCTCTCTACCCCTTTCTTCCTTCCTTTTTTTTCCCTCCTCCTCCTTTTCCCCTCTACTCGTCTCTCCCGGTCTCCCATCCTCTCCTCTCGTCTCCCATCTCCCCCTCCTGTGCCTCACTCTCTTTCTCTCTCTCTCTCTTCCCCCTCTTCTTCTTTCCTCCCCCTCTTCTTTGCCCCTCTCTCTCCTCCTCCTCCTCTTCTTCCTCCCCCTTTCCCCGTCTCTCCAGGTCTCCCAGTCTCGCCTTGTCCCTCCCATCTTCTCCCTCTCCGATATCTCCCCCTCCTGTGCCTCCCTCTCCTTTCTCTTCCTCTCAAACTCACCCCTCATCCCTCTCTCCCCCTCCTCTTCAACCCCCCTCTCTACCCTTTTCTTCCTTCCTTTTTTCTCTCTCCTCCTATCTTTTCCCGTCTACTCGTCTCTCCCGGTCTCCCATCCTCTCCTCTCGTCTCCCATCTCCCCCTCCTGTGCCTCCCTCTCCTTTCTCTTGCTCTCACACTCACCCCCTCATCCCTCTCTCCCTCTCTCCTCTCCTCCCCTCCGCCTCCCCCCGTCACAGGTGAAGTACATATCCGCTCTGCTGGCTCCGATTAGCTTTAGCGCACACTAACTAACCCTGAGCTCAGAGTTAATGGGCACTTAGCAGCAGCAGGCTCATTACACAGGTGTACATTTCAAAGGCCGACGCTGCTCCGGCCCAAATCACTTAAGACGGACGTTTCAAAGCGCCACTTTATTTTTGTGTTAAATCTAATTGATTTATAGAAAGGCCCCGGATCGTTCCGCAGTCCTGTTTTAATGGCTAATATAAGGACTGAAGCTAATTCCCCCGTTGGTGCCGTTATTAAGACGAGGATAATCCCGCGTAACGACGTGGACTGTGGAGGCGTTTTTTATTATTATTGACTCACTGAAACTTCCAGAGACAAACTGCTCTTTCTCTAAATACCCAAACGCACTTTTATCTAACGCGCAACATGACTATATTTAAGATTTGACTGAAAATCTGTCCTAGTTTTATCTAGATTTTTAATTTTGGTGAAGTTTATAAGGCAACACTTTATTTTAGGGCATATTTATTTACATCTATCATTGTTGTAAATGGTTAATTTGTTTTTAATTAGTATTTATTCAGCCCTAGGGGTGTAACGATATCCAAGTTTCACAGTACAATATCGTCACGGTGCGATATTTATTGCGATATTGTGGGAAACCTCACGATATTACGATATTCTACATAATAACAAGACTGACATTATAAAACGCTTTGACCAGTCACTTGGCACAACATTTATTGTCATTAGAGATGTAACGAAATCCAAATCTCTCTGTACGATATTTTCACCATAAACATCTCACTGTACCAGATTTACTGCAATATTTTGTGGTGAATCTGCGACTTTTTCGTCTGAAAATGCTTCACAAGACTTAATCTTAAAAAAAAGTGCTTAGAACAGTTATTTCTTCATGTCGTCTGCACTGAAACGGAGCAAAGGATCATGGTCTATGTAGTTCCCTCTGTTTTTTTTAGCCACCCAAACCCTGCATGTTTAGGTTGAGTTTTTCCTCACACTGAAAACACTCTGTTCCGCCTTGAGATGTCCTGCGGTGATACAGGAAGTGCTCCGTTGTGTTTTTAAGCTCCACGCGCCTTCACGAGAATTATTCGCATCATTTCAGCCTCTGGAATTGTCGATCTCTCCCGAACAAAAGGTAAAAGGAGCTGTGAATTTGAAAACTGCCAAACCACCTTCATGACATCACAAGGTACGGAGGCTGTGGGGGCTCATAACAAATACAAACGCCGCAATTCAACAAAAAGCCGCAACGGACTCTATTTTCCGACAGACCAAACGAGGAGGATCGAGCGGGAAACGGTCAGACAGTGACATCGATCCTGGACACAAAACAATAAATTACTTTGACTTTATTTCCAGCTTCGTTCACTTCTCCGTTCCTTTACTTTTCACATTCTTCTTCTTCTTCAGCTTTTTCATTCACTTCACGCTTGATCCTCTTCGCTTGGCCCGTCGGAAAATGGAGTCCCGCGGCCACTTCCGTTGTAGCTTTTTGTTTTTGTTGTGCCGCTTGTATTTGTCGTGAGCCCCTCCCGGCTTCTGTAACAAGGTGGAACAGAGCAATTTGAGCTTTGGAGATGTAGACAGACTAATAATAGAATCACTCAAACGTGTGAATGAAACAAAACACAACTCCAGGTCTGTTTTTGAGGAGGAAACAACGTTAGAACATAATACTGACTAAAAGCTCACAAGAGTCAACTTTATGTAATATAGGACCTGTAAGTCAGTCTCTTGGTTCGGTTCTGTTCCAGTCCTGGTCTAGTCCTGGTCTGGTTCAGTCTCAGTTTTGATTTGCCTGCATTAGATCTGTCGGGATAATTATTATATCGGTTTAATTATAATATTAGGATTTATCACAGTATTTCTCTGTAACAATATATCGGGCTCAGACGTTAACAGTGTCTCTCCTTCTTTGTTTTCTGCAGACATCAAACCCGCCAACGTCTTCATCACAGCGACGGGAGTGGTGAAGCTGGGAGATCTGGGCCTGGGACGGTTCTTCAGCTCCAAAACCACCGCGGCTCATTCGCTCGGTAAAAACTAGTGCAGACTTTTACTTTACTTTACTTTACAGCGGCTCATATTCATCTACAAAGACTTTCCAGTACACAATAGGGTTGTCAGTATTAAAAATCAGATACTTTGACTTGCACAAACTTTATTGATCCACAAGAGACTTTATTTGGACACAGGAGCTCACACATCACAATATAACAATAATAAAGAGTAAAAACCAAAAATGGTAATAAGAAGTAATAAAATAAATAGCAAAAAAGAGCAAGAGACGGGTATTAAATAAGACATAATTATATAAATGTAAATGTACAAGTCAAAATAAAATGGTAATAAGAAGTAATAAAACATAAAATCTCAGCTTTATCCAAGAGGTCACAGGAAAAACAATGCAACAATATGACGATTGACAGGACATACACATATTACATGAGCTTTCCTGTACAGTTATATACAATCAATCAATTAAAATACGGTCTAATACATTACTAAATACTAAAAAAATACAATACTAAATACAATCAATGAATTAAATATTCTCCCACTTTAACTGTGGCGTTTAACTGTTTGTTTTAATCGTATTTAATTTGTTTATGTTGTTGTAAGGCGACGATGAGTGTCCAGAAAGGCACATAATAAATAAAAGGTATTATTATTATTATTATTATTATAAGGGGGAGTTGTTATATAGTTGTAAGGACTATTAGAGGAGTATAGGGAGTATAGAAACAATAGATACTCATTTTCCGCAGGTATCGATACTAAAAAAGTCCCTTTGACATGAGAGAAATGAAGTTTTCCTGAAGTTTTAGAACGATCTAGAGCTGCATCAGAACAAGTATAAGAGCACACACAGGTATACGCCCACGGACCTGGTTTAGACCTGGTTTAGACCTGGTTTAGACCTGGTTTAGACCTGGTTTAGACCTGGTTTAGACCTGGTTTAGACCTGGTTTAGACCTGGTTTAGCTTTGGAACACTGAGGGATTACACAGATATGAGGCCACATGGGAATAAAAAAGAAAGTGCTACTGTTTCATGCTGAAAATCAAATTCTTTTGTGTAAAAAAAGAGTTTTTTTATTATCATTGTGGTATCAGTATTGAGTCTGTTCCTTCGTATCAAAATCGAGTTTGAAATTTAAAGGTGCCATTGTGTTGCTTTTTTGGTGGAGGGTGCGCGAGACCAAGTTACAGGTCAGATCTGTGCAGAGGCGACCCCACTCACAGTCAAAATGTTGTTTTACTAGATATTTTTGTGCTGTAAAACCACCTGTACAGCACAGCAATAACATTTCCAGAGAACCAAGAAGATGACAGACCCTCAACCAAAAAGTTACACAATTGAGAGCTTTAATTCCCAATAAAAATCATTTCATTCTAAATAAAATGAACTCTGCTTTAAAAAAGACCATGTAAACACTTAATTCCTGATGAAAATGATTATTCAGAATTAAACTTAATTCTGAAGTAAGTGGGGGTTTATTCCAATTTTAAAGCTGAATGAATTTCTTCCTGGATCACGTAAACGTTTCTTCTTCTTCAAAATAATCCGGTGGTTGGTGCTCGTCGAGTCGTCCTCCTGATCCGGCTCCTCCAGTGGTCTCTTGGGACTTTCCTCCACGTCTCTTTGGATTTGTGAGCGGGATGTGGGAGTGGGCTGAGGTGTGGCAGCCTCAGACTCAGTTTCTCTTCTTCCTCCTTCTCCGACACTCTTCCCTTCTCCTCCTCAGCTCACAGACGTAAAGCGTGAGGACAGAATTCTCCAGCTGCTGCTTCGTTATCATTGGAACGACCGCGGAAAAAGTTCGGATCGTGTTTATGTCGGCGGCGAAACGACAAACTGAGATGACAGAAAAGCCGGGAGCAGCTGAAGTGTGGGTTTTCCTCCCAAAGACGGAAATACGTTTGTGTCGCTGTCCGATCAGAACCTTCCCCAGCCCCAGACGCTGAGCCTGATTAATTTAAGACAATTTAACGTGTTTTCTACGCAAACCTCAATTCCGAATTATTATTTCCACGTAAACTCGATGGAGAATATCTTTACAAAGCACCTTTAAGTACAGCGCACACACTCTCGCCCCCTACATCCTCACTTACATCCTCCTGCACACGAACCACAGTAATCACTCAGAGTTTGTGTTTCATTAGAGTAACCTCCAGACCAGGCCCTGCCCCCGCGCCCCCCCGCCGCCCGCTTGAGCCACTTCCTATTGCCGCGACCTCCGACCCCGGGGCGCATTAATGGCGGCGAGGGGCGGCCGGGCACACAGGCGTATTGTGGCGCGCCCGTAAAACTGTCCCATGTTATAAATGGGCTTGTTATGGGCCCTGATGATGGCATGTTTGTCACGGGGAGGAAGTGGCGTGGCGTTTTTTCTCCGTTTTAAAGGTGAGAAGTGCCCGTCTAGCCACGATAATGAAGACAGATCCTAAAAGGGCTAATTGAACACTTAACTAGGTGATAAAAGTGTTACGTTTGTTTTATTATGAAGTTGCGAGGGGGGTTTTTAGCGCCCGCTGTACAATCTGCCAATTTTCGTGAAACGTTTAATACAGAGAAATGTGTAAAGCTGATTTGAAGTGTCATAAAACAATGATTTGATAGTTTTAGTTCTTCCAGGAAATGCAAGGGGCAAGCTGCTAATAAAAACCAGAATGTGTTTTAATTTAATTACTGGAAGATGGTGTTGTCACAATATTAGACTAAGGAAAAGACTCAGTGCTCGATTCTGATTCTGAAACCACGATTATACTAAAAAAAACCTCTTTATTTAGACAAAAGAATGGGATTTTCAACATTTAATCATAGGATTTTCTTTTCTGTTCCCCACACATTTCATCAACAATCAACAGTTTCCAAAGTTTTGCACAAAACAAATAAAACATATCCAACAGAAATATAAAATAAAGCTCTATTTAACTCCTCTAGTCCTCGTTAAAACTATAAAACTATAGTAAAATCACATAAAAGCAAGAAAAACGATAAATAATAATATCTGGGTAATGCTTCAGTGGTCCAGGTTTCTTTTTCTTTCCTTCACTGTTCTTTTGTGACTCTGTGGAGTCCATTTCTCTCCTTTTTCTCTCCTGCTTTCCATCTCTTTCTCTCTTTTCCCCCCTCGATCTCTAGACTCGCCTCCTCGTTTTACTTCTGCTCGTCCACAGGAACTGCTAAATGCTCTTCATGTCCTTCATAATATTGCTTATTTATCACAGACCCTATTCACAACGTCCGGAATTTTCGCGCTGTAGGTTCGCTGAACTTCCGGTTAATGGTTTTCCGTGGTAAAATGTGTGTGTAAACGTGGCGTATTGTCCACCGGCTTCATAAATCTGCCCCATCACCAAATCGCCAACCAACAAGGTCCACAGAGGAGAAACATTCTTAGGGAGACGAAAGCTTAAAGGGAACAACGACGAGCGTTAGTGAACTACTGAGCAAAACTAACGGCATGAAGAAAACAGAAGGAACTTAAAAATCGATGTCATGATGTCGATTAGGGCTGTAACGATATCCAAGTCTCACGATATTGTCACGGTCTGATCCTCACGGTACGATATTGATTGCGATATCGTGGGAAAGCTCACGATATTACGATATTCTACATAATAACAGGACTGACATTATAAAACGCTTTGACCAGTCATTTGGTGCAACATTTATTGTCATTAGGGATGGAACGAAATCCAAATCTCTCTGTACGATATTTTCACCATAAACATCTCACCGAACCAGATTTATTACAATATTTTGTGGTGAATCTGCTCCTTTTTCCTCTAAAAATGCTTCACAAGACTTAATCCAAAGAATGAAGATGTAAAAGTGCTTAGAACAGTTATTTCTTCATGTCGTCTGCACTGAAACGGAGCAAAGGATCATGGTCTATGTAGTTCCCTCTGTTTTTTTTTAGCTATTTCTGCATCAGAACTGTTCATTTAAGCAAAGAGACTTGGGATTCGATATATTGTGACGCTCCACGATGTTATTGTGAGACCTTTGACGATACGATATCACCAGATTTACGTTATTGTTACATCCCTAATGTCGCTTTTAGCACAGTTGTTTCCTTTAAGTTTTCGTCTTTCTTCCCTCGATAGTTGTGGATAAATTCTTCATGCAGAATGTTTCTCCTCTGTGGGCCTTGTTGGCTGTAGTTTTGGTGATGGGGCAGATTTATGAAGCTGGTGGAGAATATGCCACATTCACACACACATTTACCGCGGAAAAACATTAACCGGAAGTTCCACAAACCTACAGCGGGACTTCAGGACGTTGTGAAAAAGGGTCCAGTGTTTGTATCTCTTTTAATCACTGGGCCTCGAGGAACAAATTTCGTTCTGTCATGTGTTTCTCTCGCATGCTTCAGTGGCAAATAAACAACCTTGAACCTACCGTATCTCTCCAACCCTTATTTTTATTTTCTTTTTTCTGTCTCCTTCTCTCTCCTCTTCCTCTCTCTTTTTTAACATTAAATCATAGTAGTTTCTTTTCTTTTCCCATGTGTCCTTATATCTGCGTAATCCCTCAGTGGCCCAGGTCTAAACCAGGTCTAAACCAGGTCTAAACCAGCTCTAAACCAGATCTAAACCAGATTTATGGGCGTATACTAGTCTATGTGCTCTTATTTGGATCATTTTGATCATTTCGAGCCTGGGATTTCTGAATTTCTAAAGGTAAATGGAGCTGTTAACCTGATATCTACCTCTTTATGACAGTATTTACAGTATATAGAGCTTTGGAGATGTAAACAGACTTATAATAAAGGGTTACCCACAACTCCAGGTCTGTTTTTGAGGAGAAAACAACATTATAACACGATTTAAAGCTCACAAGAGTCCATTTTTGTGCATTCCTCCAGCTCAAAACATGCATCTCCTTCCAGAATAGTTATTAGTTTTATGTGTAAATGCAATAATTCAAGTTCTAATCAAACGCCGCGATAAGAGCTCAATGCAAACGCCTCTCCTAAAACTTCGAGAATCACATTTCTTTCTTCAGATCTTTCTAATCTCGTTTGTTTATAGCAGCTCCCGTTTCTGCCCTTGGCCCTCTCCTCACACCCTCCTCACCAGTGCCTTCTCTCCAGCCTGCTTCACACCCCAAGAAAAACCTGATTATTTTCAAGGATGTGAAATAAGAAAAAAAAAACAAAAAAAACCACACACACACACACACAAAATGGCAGACGGATATAAACGCCGTCATTCGCGCTCTCTCACTTCTGGAAGCCAAGCTGTTTTTGCACAACAGTCTGTTATTGTCGGGGCCTATGCAGAAGCGCAGGAGTCATGTGACCAACCCCAGCCCGGGTACATGTGTGATTGCTCATTAGACGTCAGAGCCACAGCGCCCTCTTTAGGCTCGCCGGGGGAAGGGTCACCTGGAATTAGCATGTCACGAAGCCGGAATTAAATCAAAGAGTTAAGACTGAGACGAACTTTACAGATCCACGAGGGAAATTATGTGGACACAGCAGCTCAAACATCACAATATAATGTAATAGCAAAGAGAAAAAATACCAAATAACAAAGATAACTTGCTTTTATAATAGTTTTAGGGCTTATACAGAGCAAAAAGTGTTCAAATTGGTGAGTTAAAGGGCTTATACAGAGCAAAAAGTGTTAAAATTGGTGAGTTAAAGGGCCTATACACAGCAAAAAGTGTTAAAATTGGTGAGTTAAAGGGCCTATACACAGCAAAAAGTGTTAAAATTGGTGAGTTAAAGGGCCTATACACAGCAAAAAGTGTTAAAATTGGTGAGTTAAAGGGCCTATACACAGCAAAAAGTGTTAAAATTGATGAGTTAAAGGGTCTATACACATCAAAGTGTTAAAATTGATGAGTTAAAGGGCCTATACACATCAAAGTGTTAAAATTGGTGAGTTGAAGGGCCTATACAGAGCAAAAAGTGTTAAAATTGATTAATTAAAGGGCCTATACACCGCAAAAAGTGTTAAAATTGATCAGTTAAAGGGCCTATACACGGCAAAAAGTGTTAAAATTGACTCTCACAGAATCAATTTGAACATTTCCTCATTTTTTTTTCGTCCAATCTGTTCTAGAGTTAATTTAACATGTTTGGAAGTGTTAATGAAGTAACACCGGACCAAAGTTCCTGTTTAACCCTGAAATCAAGAGTTATATTCGCGTTTTTGGAGTAAACGGAGAACACTTTGTAGAGTTATCCTGATTTAGCTAAACGACGCACAGAGGAGTTTTATTTTTACACTTTATTTTAGTTAATTTAAGATTAAATTATTTACAAAACTGGCTCAAGCTGGTCTTCTCTCACACGTTTGAAGTGGTGGGAGGTGCCAAAATTAACACTAAAAGAAGTTAAATTAGCTTCAACCACATCAACTCTGGAAAATAACCCCAACTCAAACCCACTTTTAACTTTCAAATAGTTAGTTTTGCTGTGTATTCCACGATTTTCTGATCTGTGATAATTTTTCCTCGTCACAAACAGACCTGGTGTTGTTTTGTTTCATTCACACATGTTTAACACACAAAACTCTGCAGATTTAGGCGGAGTTCTTCTCTCAAACTGAAAACACTTTGTTTTTTTAGTTTTATTTTTACCTTTATTTAACCCGCAGGTCCCACTGAGATTCAGACAGACCTGGCCGAGGTGGAACCCAACACAAAACAGTCATGGATCACATTACAAAACCATTTGCATCTCTCAAGAAAAACACACTTGTCTCAGTCACAGCGCTCTTTACAATTTTCTTGAACTTATTTATTTATTGTTTATTTGATACGGACAGATAAAATGTAAAATACGAAAAATACAAGAAGAAGCAGTGCGTTCTTAATGTATTTTGGTGAAGTAAATGCAGACGAAAACCCTAAAAATCAATAGAAAAGATTTAAACCGCAAAAACTGTTTTAAAGCTACAGTATTGTTAAAAAAACATGAGATACAGTAAATAAACAATAGAATATAACACTTTAGTACCGACTTTGCATCTGTAATGAGTCAAAAAAAGTGATAATTTAACATTTTTACAGCTTAAATCTCGTTATATCGTCCAAAAATAACCCTAAATGTCCCTGTAGTCGTCATAGGCCTGCAGAAGTGGGCGGGGCTTAACGAGGTCTGCACCCTGACCTCTGACCTCTGACCCCGCCCCCCCCTCACCTGTCAGGTGCTCTCGTTTGTCTCGGGCGACAGGGCCTCACCTCCGCACCTCCGCCTTCCTCCCTCGTTCATCCAGAGTCGCTCTTTTCTGTTCTCCCTCTCCTGTCACAGTCTCTCCCTTTTCTCTTTTGTCTTCCCTTCCTTTCTCTCTCCTCCCGTCTTTCCCTCTCCTCCTCCTTTCTCTTTCTTCATCTTTCTCTATCTCCCTCTCTCTCTACAGCTCCTGCTCTCTCCTCTTTCACTGTCTATCCCACCCTTCTGTCTTTTTATTCTCCTTCTCTGTCTTTCTTTCTCTCTCTTCTCTTTCCATCCCTCACCCTTTCTCTCCTTTTTTTCCCTTGTCTTTTCAGTTGCGCTGTCTCTCTCTCTCTCACTCTGTTTCCTTGTTCCCTCTTTCTCTCGGTTTTTCTCTCATCCACCCCTTTTTCTTTCTCTTTCTTCATCTCTCTCTCTCTACAGCTTCTACTCTCTCCCCTTTTCACTCTATCTCTATCCCACCCCTCTGTTTTTCCTCTCTCCTTCCCTCTCTCCTTTTCCCCCTTGTCTTTTCAGCTGGCTCTCTCTCTTTCTCTCTCTGTTTTCTTGTTCCCCCTCTCTGTTTTTCTCTCTCACCCACCCATATTTTTATTTGTTTTCTCTCTGTCTCTCTCCTTCTCCTTATTCCCCCTCTCTGTTTGCCAGTGTGTTTCTGTCTTTCTTTATCTCTCTTTCTCTCTCTCTTTCGTCCCTCTCTTTTTCCTAGTCTTCCCCTTCTTTGAGTCTTCCGTCGCCTCGCTCTCTTTCTCTCTATTTATTTTCTTCGTCTCCCACTCTCTGCTTGTTTCTTTTCTTTTTCTCTACCTTTTTCCTTGACTCTTTCCCTCCCTTCTGTCACCTCTCTCTCTCTCTGTCTTTCTCCTTCTTCCCTGTCTCTCTCTCTACATGTCTCCCTCCCTCTCTTCCTCTCTTTCTTCATTCCTTCTCTCTGCATCCCTCCTGCCTCCCCCTTTCTCTCTGTCCGTTTCCTTGTTCTCTCTCTTGCTCTTTCTCTCACTCACCCTTATTTTTTATTGATTTTCTCCATCTCCCTCTCTCTGCTTTTTCCCGCTCTCTCCATCTCTTTCTCTCTCTGCTCATTCTCTCGCCCTCTTTTCCCTTGTCTCTTTCTCTCCTTTCTCTTTGTTCCCTGTCTCTCTTTCTCCATGTCTCCCTCCCGCCCTGCCCTCACCCCTCTCTTTCTCTCTCTTTCTTCATTCCCTCTCTCTCCCTCCCTCCTGTCACTCCTCCCTCTGCTCCCTCTCTCCTCCCTCCCTCTCTCTTGTCCTCTTCTGTCTGGTGTCAACCCCCCCTCTCCCCGCTCTCTCTTCCTCACTCTCTGTTTCCTTGTTCCTTCTCTCTCTTTTTCCATCTCTCTCCCTCTTTCTTCATTCCTCCCTCCCTCCCTCCCTCCTCCTCCCTCCTCCCTCTCTCCTTCTCCTTCTCTCCTCCCTCCCTCCTCCCTCTCCCTCCCTCCTTCCTCTCTCCTCCCTCTCTCCTCCCTCCCTCCTCCCACCTCCCTCCCTCCTCTCTCCTCCCTCCCTCCGTCCTCCCTCCTCCCTCCCTTCTCCTTCTCTCCTCCCTCCCTCCTCCCTCTCCCTCCCTCCTTCCTCTCTCCTCCCTCTCTCCTCCCTCCCTCCTCCCTCTCTCCTCCCTCTCTCCTCCCTCCCTCCTCCCTCTCCCTCTCTCCCTCCTCCCTCCCCCCTCCCTCTCTCCTCCCTCTCTCCTCCCTCTCTTCTCCCTCTCTCCTCTCTCCCTCTCACTCGGGGGTCGGGGTGAAGGACGAGAGGCGAGAGGTGTGAACTCGAGTTAAAAATGAACAGAGGAGCCAACAGTTTGTCAGGAGGAAGAATAGAAAAAAAAACAGAAAGAACAGAGGTGCGGCTGACAAAGCAACAACTCAAAAACTCTCCAAAAAAAAACAAAAAACACAGAACTGAGAAGGAAAGAGGGAGGAGAAAGAGGAGGAGGAGGAGGAGAGGAAAACTGAACCTGTCCTGATTTCAGACGGAGGCAGAAGTCTGTACAGCTCTATGGGAGATTCACTGCTTTTGGACGATCTCATGCAAAAATAGCCATATTTAAAGCTGCACTGTGGAACTTTTTCAGGTGCGAGGATCCGCTACGTCCTCGTCTCCATGGAGATGTCGTTGCTTTGCCTGAAATGTTCCGCAGTATGGCCTTATGGAAGGTTTTTATAGCTGAGAAATGCCATAGAAAACAGACATTCTTGCACATTTGACTTGTACCTTGGTCTGGTGCACTGTGGAACATTCTGGGTGAAGCAATCGCATCTCCAAAGAGACGAGCAGGAAAGTTACACACTGCAGCTTTAAAATATGACATAAAACTGACTCTTAGTGAATTTTAAGTCAAGTTATAATGTTGTTACCTCCTCAAAAACAAACCTAGAGTTCTGTTTTTTTTCACCCGTAACCCTTTATTATGAGTCTGTTTACGTCTCCAAAACTCAAAATGCTCTGTTCCTGTACTGTAGTTTCCAAGTTAACAGCTCCTTTTAGCTTTTGTTCAGTACAGACGGGCTAAATTAGGGGTTAAATTATCCAAAAGATTCTAACATGTTCTATATGGACCTACTGGAGAAATAAAGCTTGATGGATTAATGTATGCAGTTTAAAAACACAGTGGAGCACTTCCTGTATTACCACATGACATCACAAGGTGTAACAGAGCATTTTCAGTTTGGGAGAAGAACTCTTCACCTGTTTATGCCAGATCTGCTGCTGCGTAGTGCAGATTTGTTGTTGATTTGTCGTCATTTTCATGATGCAAATTAAATTTTTCATGTCATCAAATTTCATGAAGCGATTTAATAAAAGCTGAGAGTCTTAAATGCAGTTTATTTTATGTTTTTATGAGCTTAAGAGGCAGAGATATTAAGGTTTTCATAAACAAAATCAAAATTCTTCAGGAGATAAGGACTTTTACCCTAAAATAACATATGTAAATGAGTTAAATAAGCTTAAATCTGCAGGTTTGTGCGTTAAACATGTGAATGAAACAAAACACAACTCCAGGTCTGTTTGTGACGAGGAAACTGCATCAGAACAAACTGTAGATCGGAAAATAACGCAGTACGGGACCCAATTGTGTTATTTATTTGTTATTTATCCTTCACATATCCACTCGCCCGCTTCGTGTGTATAAAAGTTCAAACATTATGAGACTTTCTTGCCAAAATCCGCCTCTAAATGGTCTAATTACATCCAATTAATCCAATCTAACTTTATTTGTATGGCACATTTTACCAACACAAAGTCTCCCAAGTGCTGCACAGAGTAGCCACAATACAAATGAACACTTTAAATAAAATAAACCGTAAAATAAATAAATAAGCAAGTCCCTAACAAGCATAAAAAATACTAAAATTAACACAGAAATAGAAAAATAGCAAATAAAAACAGTAAAAGTGTGTTTTTAAACAAGACTAAAATACAAATACTGATATTAACCCTTTCATGCAGGAATTTTGATAAGATACTTCAGGATTTTTTTTTCCCCCAAAGTGTTTTTACTACTATTTTAGGCATGAAAAATTAAAATCACCTTTTTTCTTTCAAACATGGATCCTTCAGGGAGTTGGTGACATGTGCACGAGGGACAACACGGATTTGAACAATAAATGAAATCTGTGTTTGAGAAAACTATTATTAAAAAGAAATATTGTAAATACTGTAAACGGACGTCGCACTAACCGAATATTCTCCATCACTGACTGAACTTTTTTAATTTCGACGGGAAAATCTGAAGGTCGTTTGTCATTTTGATGGACGACACTGAGGATGATAAACCATAAATTTAAGTAGTTCACACTGGGGATGGGCATTCGATTACATTACAGAATTAACGATCAATTATCGATTAATCATTAACATTTTTATATTAAAATTATCATCATTATTATTGCTGTTACTAATCTGCATAAATAAACTCAACTTTACAGCATATAAACCATCATCACTGCAGAGCCACTTCAGTGTGAGATCAGAATGTGTTTAATGCAGCTTTAAACATTTGTTTACGTCTTACAGAAACTAAACTTAAAACCTCATGGCTCATTTGCATAAACTATAAACGCTGAAAAAAGCAGCTCTTTCCTTGTGCTGATGCTAAAGGACACGACTCAGTGGAATATGAGTGTTCTCTCTGTGACAGAGGATGTTCTGCTGGTGCTGAGTCTGTTCTGTGCGTATGTCACATTGGAGACGCTGCGTAGGAAGAACGAGCAACAACAACAACTGATAACTCTGTATGAGTGTGTTTTATAGTGAGTGGCGTATGTGAGCGGGGCTGTTGTAGGTTTTTGTCGTGTTTTATGAAGTGTGATGTGGCCTTGGTCCAGCTGGACTAAGGATGGAAACTAGCGTTGGCTACAATTCTGCATATTTACAAGTCCATATTTGTTTCTTACATTATCTTGTCTTTTAATATGCATTGTCCCTTTAATAAATAAATACAAATACAACGTTGATGAGCCTGCAGGGGGCGCTAATGTTACGGCGCAAGTGGCAGCAGGAGGTTAAGCAGGAATACTGTGTTCAGAGGGAGCGGGAGTGTGAATTAATGATTAAAAATGACAATGAATCAATGAAAACACAAGTTATTAAATATGTCTTATCATTATCACATAGGCCCATATTATCATTAACATTTTAGAATAAAATGACGGATGATAAGAGTCGATGACGGAGTTTTTATGACCCTGTCCCTCAAAATGATGCGATGTTTAATGCAGCCTCTGACTATAAACCATGTTTTTGTTTGCTCTTTAACATTGTGTTCATATATTTTTGAACATATTCCTGTTAAATGCATGGCAAAAACACTTGATTAAAGAAAAGTAAACCTCTTTAAAGCACAGATAGTACAGTCTAAGTAACTCCAACCATAACAATGAACACACCTCCCACTTTTTTTCACCCTAATAGTATGGAAAACGTTCTTTCAAATGGACTTAAGTGCATCAGTGCAGTGTGTCTTTAGCAGAAAAAGATTTTCTTGTGTGGAAAATGGCAAATTTCAGGAGAAAACAACTACCGCAGTGACCACTATGCATGAAAGTCCCAATATCGGTCTCGGTATCGAAGCATCACTTGGACTTACAACATTTCAATACCAGGAAGTTGCCAGTGGAGGGGAAAAAAAAATAAAAAAAACTCTGACAGTGTCTATCAATGCTACACAGTTTTATGTAGAGACTGAAGAAAGAAGAGGGGAAAAAAATGGCACCCGCAAGTAACAGCGAACCGACTACGAAAGATGACAACATGACAGAAAGAGAGGAGAGAGGGAGGAGGAGGAGGAGGAGAGGAGTCGCTGTCTGTGTCCCTGTAATGAGACCATAGCAGCAGTGAGCAGTGGGGTCTGGGCTGGTGGATGACAGCTGCAGCCTCGCCGCGCACGCTCCCCGCACGCACACGCCGCCTTTTTGAGGCTCACGTCGGCGCCTATACACATACATTAGTGCGGAGATACAGACGTGTGCAGGGCAGAGTCACAGCGCGCGCAAGTTTTACAGACAAAAATGCAAAAGTGAGTCCGTGATGGCGCCGAATGGAAGTTACAAGAGAGTTTTTTTGAAAGAAATGCAGCGTCGAAGGGCCGCAGAATTAAACTACCGTGAAATACCAAATAAGAGCCGGCGCGTTTATTTGTTTCAGTCGCTTAACAGACCAGGCGTTTATTTGGGACCGCAATTCCCTGCTCAACAAAACCGGGAAAACCTGGTACTCAAATTCTTTTAACCACCGTGACTATAATTTAGGCGACTTTCTGTGAAAATATCTACGGAGCGGAGAGTTTCTCACATTTGAAAGCGACTCCTGAATTACAGAAAGTCGTTAAAACCCCCCCGCAACACGCAGACATTTATTTATCAAGTTAAAACAAATGACAGACGAGCGAGCTGTTTATTTCAGAGCTGATAGTTTATGCAAATGAGCCGTGTGGTTTTAAGTGTGGTTTGTGCAGAGACGACGCCAGCATCAGTCCTGCTCCTGTTGTTGCAGCTCAACTTCTGTCTTCAGCACCAACATTAGACTCAATGTTTATTTGGAACCGGCGCTTAATTATCAGAATATAATAAAAATATTCACCTGCACCCGGAGTTTAAAGGGGACCAGGTAGGCCTGGGCAAAAAATCGATTTAAAATAATGAGTTAGCAAGTCAAATCAATATGTTTTTTTGGAAAATCGATATTTAAGATGTTTTTTATACAGCGCATGAAAGTTTTTTGCATTCGCCAAGACTTCCTGTAGTCTTTCCGTAGTCACTTCCTGCGTCTCTCACTTTCCCCTGAGAACGACACAGGCACAAACAAATCTCTGTCACAGGGAGAACACTCATATTCCACTGAGTCGTGTCCTTTAGTCCAACTGAAGCTGAAGCATCAGCTCAAGGAAAGAGCTGCTTTTTTCAGCGTTTACAATTTATGCAAATGAGCCATGTGGTTTTAAGTTTAGTTTCTGTAAAACGTAAACAAATGTTTAATTCTGCATTAAACACATTCTAAATAAACTCAACTTTACAACATATAAACCATCACCACTGCAGAGCCACATCAGTGTGAGATCAGAATGTGTTTAATGCAGCTTTAAACATTTGTTTACGTTTTACAGAAACAAAACTTAAAACTACATGGCTCATTTGCATAAACTGTAAACACTGAAAAAAGCAGCTCTTTCCTTGACCTGATGCTTCAGCTTCTATCGGACTAAAGGACACGAGGGGGGAAACTGAGAGTCGCAGGAAAGACTATGGAAATCCTGCAGGAAGTCTGGGCCAATGCAAAATCTACGCGCTGTATACAAAAAAATCTTAAATATAATTTTTCTGAAAAAAACAACAACAACTAATCGATTTGACTTGCCAACTCGAATTTTATTTTAAATCCATGTTTTAACAGAGCACTTTGAGCTTTGGAGATGTCGACAGACTAATAAAGTGTTACTCAAACATGTGAATGAAACAAAACAAAACTCCAGGTCTGTTTTTGAGGAGGAAACAACATTATAACCTGACTTAAAGCTCACAAGAGTCCATTTTGTGTCGTACAGGATCTTTAAGGAACTACTATTGTAAATTACTTTCTATTGTACACAAAAAAGTAGAGTTTGACCTGTTTCCAGCTTCTTTTCACATAATTAAAAGTTGAAAACACACAGAATTAACCTTTACAGAATCAGATCTTTACTTTGCCAAATAAAAGTACAAAAACACTTTAAAAATACACAGATTTACTTTGCCAAAAAAAAACCTGCAAAAACACATTCCAGAGCATAAGTTGTGAGCATTAGACAGTGGCTCCTGTATGTGTCTGTATCCAGTCGGCTGTCATCAGTATAATGCACCTGTAATTAGCACCTGTAATGAGAAGGGTGTTAACGACGAGGGGAAGGAAGAGAGGAGCACCTCGGGGAGACCAGGCTGTAAATAATTATGATCATCAAACTCATTACAACTGCACAGGAAAAACTAGAACTCTGCTGCCGAATCGGAGGGGACCAGGAGGGTTTGGACTAAGATCTGGCTCCCACTTTCTGCAGTTTCACTTGGGAAACATTTTGAATATAGAGTGTCAAGTCTCGATTAAGTTTTGTAAGTTTACATCAGCGTTATTTGCCCGAACTTCCTCTGTGATCAGTTCGTCCTGTGGCTGCAGTGTGTTTTGTAACGGTGCGTTCAGGGGCGTCGTGTTCACCGAGTCTTTGGGTGTTAAACTGGAGGCGTTTGACCACAAATTTCTCGGGTTATCGGGTTATTCATCTTGTTTCCAGGTTTATTATCGACTTACTAGTTCTGAGACGGCTTCGTTCTAGTCTGGAGGCCGTTTATTTTAAGAAAACTTCCTGCACGGACAGAACATTTCACTACTTTTGAGTCATTTTCTGATAGATTTAAGTGTTTAGAGCTTAAATTTTGGCCAAGGTGTTTTGCAGTGCAGTGTCTTAAACTGTAGAGGACACATGCACGTTTTTCTCATTCTAATAATAATAATAATAATACATTTTATTTGTAGTGCACGTTTAATTCCACAGAATCTCAGAGTGCTCCAATAAAACAAGAACTTTAAAAACAATACGAGTTGCTAAATACTAAAAGTTTTTCTAAATAAAAGTCTTTAAAAGTCGCTTTAAAAGAGTCCAGACGGACGGCATAAAGTGCAACAGCAGCGGCACTTTTAGGTTTAAACCAGCTGCATTTCAGCATCGAACCTGGCGACGCAGTGAGACCCGTTTGAGGCTCATTCTGCTTCCTGAGTGAATCGTCCTGAACCAAAACACCAAATAACAACTTCCACTGTGTCCAATGGTTTTGGAATTAAGAATAAATCAGTAACGGCGTCTATACTGATACTGGTATTAGATATTGGCGCTAATTGGGCGTCTGTTCCATGACACTGGTTAAGCCGATCATCATTGTTGGGCCTTTAATTTAACGTAACAAGACGATTTACAGGTTGAAGTCTGTGCACTGTGGATAATAAGTAAAATCGGATTAATTGTCATTGTAAGTGTTTCATTTTGATGCATAACTTGGTACATCTAACTGTTCATTTCATTTCATTTATTTGTTTATTTGGGTGGGACGATGCATATTCATGAACATACAATTTGTATGAAATCACACATATCGATGTAAATACGCCGGATTTAGCACAGGTGCTAATTTCCATCCATAGTCCCATATATAAAATACACATAAAATAGACATTTGACAGACTCTACAAATATAACTAACAATATGCATAATACACAGTATAGTACAGTACAATAAACAGCTGTCATGACCTAAAGTGCTGTTAAAGGTGCTTTTTATAGAGTGCATTATAAGGTACAGTATTACAGTACTATTTCTAAAGTGCTAGTGTCTACGTGTGTGTGTTTGTATGTGTGTGTGTGTGTGTGTAGTGGTGTCTAAAGATGGTTACATTTTTGACTGCTTTTCAACCATCTCTTAAGGTGCGTTTTAAGCGATGCAAAGGTTGGGCTGGTCCTGACTGAGGCACATTTTGAGCGAAGTTGGTTTTTCGAAATCGTACCTCACAATCCCCTCTAGAGGTCGATCTGGTGCTAGACACACTTTTCCTCGTCTAAGTCTCGCCGTGGCTCTTGTATTTACTCCGTTCCTTTGCGTCTGCTGACATCGGTAACTCTCGGGCATTTTCTTTTTGTGAAAGTAGCTCACTGAAGAAAAAAGTTTGGAGCTCCCCGCTTTACCCACCTTAAGCTTCAGTAGTGATGTGAAGGATTAATAACAGTTACATAACACAGTTGGATCTCTTGTGTAATGAGTTTTTCGTCCCCACACTGGTATCGGCCTTATTCTGGTTTATTTTTACATAAACAATAAACTTCTGTGGCTTCTTTATCATTGTTATTAGTTTGTACGACTATAAACGATAAAAACAAAACTGACATCTTTAAAAAAAATCAGGATAACTAAGAAAAAAAGTGATTGTATTTCTGAGTGATGTACTGTAAAAGCCTTTAGAAAAGAGTGTAAAGCGTTTTGAAAGTTATAGAGCTCTGGAATTAATGAATTATGCATTGAATTGAGTTTATTTTCATTTATATTTGATCTCTTATAATTGCAGTGAGTCACAGGTGAAATTGTAAACGCAAACTTGCTGTTCATGCGCTGCTTTTCTTTCTTGGATTTCTGTCATTGTTTAATAGCGTTTGGCGTAATTATGACTTTTTACTCCAGCCTAAACCCTTTCGGTCATGATCCTCGCGCTTGTAGTCGTCGTTTTGTTTCGTTTTGTTTCGTAGCGCTGCAAAACGACAGAATAAACTACTACTACTCGGTTAATATCGGGTTTCCGCAGATACTTAAAGTCAAAGTATCGATGTCTTGTCAGAATTGAAAAAGCAAGTGCATAAAGCAACGTGTTTACCTCATAAATTGGGAAACAGTTTGGCCATTTCTATTGAGTTTAAAATAAAAACTACAGTTCTTTTAACGCAGATGCAAACGGTGCACAGAGTCCGATTGTGTCTTTAAGTTTTCTTTTAACAATTACACACGCGTTTATGTCTTTATCTTTAATACTCATTTCTGTTTCATACATTTTGATTCATGTGTAACAAAATATAGTCATTCAGACAGCACACGTACACACATTTATTTTATTTAAACATAATTTAACAGAACTATCAAAAACAAATCAATCAAACCCTGAAAAAATATGATACGAGTCGAGTTATACAGTATAATAATAATAGAATTGTAATAAATACTGCTACTGCTATTATTAATGACAAATATAATCAAACCTAGTACCTAGAAATAAAATAAAATCATCTTTCATACTAATTTATCACAGAAAACTGAATCTTTCCTGTAACCTCGAGTCGGAGCGCATTAAACGTCTCTTGCATCTGAAATAGCGATAACATTTAGCAATCATCCGACGGCAATTAGCGAACGTAGACAGATCATCGCTTTGAAAGCAACAACAACGTGATTTAGACGATCTCTTTTGGCGCGTTTGACTCTTCACCTCCCATAGAAAACCTCTCCAACGCGCTCTTGTCATCGCGTCTCCTAATAACGAAAATCAGTCCTAACACGACGGTCAACGAATAAATAACACCGCGTTCGTTTTTTTTTGTTTTGTGTGTTTTGTTTTCTTTTAGCACAACGCCGTCCAATTCCTTTTAATCAGCTAATAATTAATGCTAGGGGAGCTTGTTGGGAGCGCACCAAGAGACCTCGACCGCCCACCCTCCACGTGCAGCTCCTCTGCACGAAGCCGGCCACAAAAACAAGCTGATGACCAATTAGAAGTCCCCAGGCTCTTGTTTACGCGCTCGGCTCCTCTGTGCAGATGTATTTGTGGAGTGACAGGTAACACTTCGTTATTGCTCCACACGTTTTAGGACCAAAGCGCGTATTCTCAGTCCAATTAGACCCACGCTTAAATTAAAAGTGCTGCTTTTTGTACGACTTGGGATTTTAAGTGCGCGCGGTGTAATAGTTTAGTTAATTGCATGTAGCGGTGGCCGGGTTTTCACGGGGAAGATAATTATGGTGTGTTTTTGTGTGTAGTATATAGGCGAACTTTCCTGCCGCCTCTATGGAAGATAATTTGCTTCATCAGACTCTGAATTTTAGACTTTGAATTGTAGTTGCTGAAATTTTAAGTGTAAATTTTCAAAGGGTGAGGGTTAAAAATCACCTTCTAAGGGTCAGTCCCATTTCTAATTTCTTCCCCTACCTCTTCGTCTGCCCTTTGAAACTGAGGGGCAGGGGTAGGAAGTCGACCCCTACGAATTGGGACGCCCCTTCAACCATCGCATACGTCATCAGAAGTGTCCGCCAGCTTTTACGTAAACTTACGTGAGCGCAGGGAGAAACTGAGCAGAATAACACACACAGGGCCAATGATTTTCCGCTTCAAAAATGGACATTTTCCGACAATTCTGTTGACAGTGTTGGGACGTTACTTTTAAAATGTAATCCCCTACAGATTACAGATTACATTCCCCAAAATATAGTCCGTAACGTAATCCATTAAATTAGTGAGTATATAAATAACGTAATCTGATTACTTTGGATTACTTGATATTGTGATGATTTTTAAAACTATATAAATGTAGCAACCAACTCCTGCAAATTCTTGTTTGGTTTCAGACCTGGTTTAGTCCTTGTTTAGTCCTGGTTTTAGACCTGGTTTAGTCCTGGTTTTAGACCTGGTTTAGACCTGGTTTAGTCCTGGTTTTAGTCCTGGTTTAGTCCTGGTTTAGTCCTGGTTTTAGACCTGGTTTAGACCTGGTTTAGTCCTGGTTTTAGACCTGGTTTAGACCTGGTTTAGTCCTGGTTTTAGACCTGGTTTAGTCCTGGTTTTAGACCTGGTTTAGTCCTTGCTTAGTCCTGGTTTTAGACCTGGTTTAGTCCTGGTTTTAGACCTGGTTTAGACCTGGTTTAGTCCTGGTTTTAGACCTGGTTTAGTCCTGGTTTAGTCCTGGTTTTAGACCTGGTTTAGACCTGGTTTAGTCCTGGTTTTAGACCTGGTTTAGACCTGGTTTAGTCCTGGTTTTAGTCCTGGTTTTAGTCCTGGTTTTAGACCTGGTTTAGTCCTGGTTTTAGACCTGGTTTAGACCTGGTTTAGTCCTGGTTTAGTCCTGGTTTTAGTCCTGGTTTTAGTCCTGGTTTAGACTTGGTTTAGTCCTGGTTTAGTCCTGGTTTTAGACCTGGTTTAGACCTGGTTTAGTCCTGGTTTAGTCCTGGTTTTAGTCCTGGTTTTAGACCTGGTTTAGTCCTGGTTTAGTCCTGGTTTAGTCCTGGTTTTAGACCTGGTTTAGTCCTGGTTTAGTCCTGGTTTAGTCCTGGTTTAGACCTGGTTTAGTCCTGGTTTAGTCCTGGTTTTAGTCCTGGTTTTAGTCCTGGTTTAGACTTGGTTTAGTCCTGGTTCAGTCCTGGTTTTAGACCTGGTTTAGACCTGGTTTAGTCCTGGTTTAGTCCTGGTTTTAGTCCTGGTTTTAGACCTGGTTTAGTCCTGGTTTAGTCCTGGTTTAGTCCTGGTTTTAGACCTGGTTTAGTCCTGGTTTAGTCCTGGTTTAGTCCTGGTTTAGACCTGGTTTAGTCCTGGTTTTAGACCTGGTTTAGTCCTGGTTTTAGACCTGGTTTAGACCTGGTTTTAGACCTGGTTTAGTCCTGGTTTAGTCCTGGTTTAGACGTCTTTCTTCCCTCGATAGTTGTGGATAAATTCTTCATGCAGAATGTTTCTCCTCTGTGGACCTTGTTGGCTGTAGATTTGGTGATGGGGCAGATTTATGAAGCTGGTGGAGAAAACGACACATTTACACAGATATTTTACCACAGAAAAACATGAACCGGACGCTCCACAATCCTCCTGGGCCAGACTGAAACAGCTCTTTTACGTTTGTTCAAATTTCCATTTCTATTCGGTTGCGTTTAAAGTTCCACTGTGCAACTTTTCTGGTACAGGTTCCACCACTTGCTTCACTTCACATAGTATATTTCTGGAATGTTCGACACTACGGCTTTTCATTTACCTATCTCCATGGAGACCAGCAGCTAAGTTACAGGTCAGATCTGTGGAGAAGTGCGTCCACTCACACTCCCAGTAAGAAGAACGCACGTTTTTGAGGTCGTTTTGAGAAATAAAAACGCCTTAAGCGAATAAATACAAGATATACGTGTTTAATGCCATACTGTGGAACATCCCAGGACCTTTCACCAGAAAAGTTACACAGTGCAGCTTTTGATTGAGCAGCCGTTAGTTAATCGAAAGCATTTTGAGTCCCGATTTATCGACTTTTACGCTGAAACTCCCGCGTACAGAAGCAGTAAATATTGAGTAGCTCTCGTTGTGTTTGTGTTGTGATGCCCCCTCCGTTTGCCCCCCCTCTATATTTACCCCCGTGCCCGCCCGGGTGCCCCTCTGCTCTGGAGCCCTGCCAGTCTCCGTGGCACTGTGGGATTCTTGAGTTACAAAAGCAGAACCGGGAAACTTTTTAAGGAGCGGACCAGACGTGGCTCCTGCCCTCTGCGCTCACCACTGTTTCAGATCAGCGCAGGGCCACGCTAATCACATGTGATCCTGAGCGTTTGGATGTTCAAGAGCGGAGTGTGTGTGTGTGTGTGCGCGCCGTACGTACACACACACACACACACACACACACACACACACACTCAGAGCTGCTCTCAGACAGGGCACTCATCTGTACTATGGGATATTGTAGTGCGTTTTGTGAAATACTGAAGCAAAAAAAACCCATGTCATCACCATCAAGCAGAGGCTGCGTTTATATGACGACGATCGGAACAGAAAACGCAAAAGTGGCGTCACGTGTTCACTTTTTATTCCGTGTTTAGACCGTAGACCGTATATATGAGTGGACAAAGCTGCGTGCCAAACAGGAAGTGCTCCAGGAGGCTCCTCCGGCTCCTTCTCTCCCTTTTTCCCATTGACTTACTCTAAGATCTTCTCGCTCGTCTCTCTGGACCTGCTGCTGTGGCCTCGTCATTTTGGTCTTAAAATGTTCGTATGAAGCTGCGACACAGGATCCTGATTTTTTTATTTTGGTGTTTTGCTCCCAAGTCAAGATATGAACATAAATAGTGGACCAATCAGACGCTTTCATTCCACAAGATTGCTGCCACCGAGCAACAGCTATTGTTTGTAACATGACAGTTTGCTGCCCGATCCTCACAGCACCTGAGCCCCTATGAACCCCTCTGCAGGTGGTGAACCCACAGGAGGGTGGACAACATGGTCCTTGATGTTAGTTCATTTAATAACAGAACATAGGACATAAATCAATGACTTAAACTTACTATTTGAAGTCTGATGATAAAAGCTAAAAGTTTCCTTATATTGTTGTTGTCGTTGTTGGCGTTTATATTTATGAATGGTGAAGTGTGTGTGTGAGAGGTTTTTATATTCCAAGGTAGAAATCAGACAAATCATCCCAGTGAAGGTGTGTGATGTCTCTATATTTGTATCTTTTTACTATTTTATTACTATTTTTGCACTGAACAAGGAATACACATTTGTTACAATGACAAATAAAGATATTCTATATTCTGTTATTCTCAGGAATCACTGAAATCCAGCGGTTTGTGCAGAATGGTGCAGAGTGGAGTATTGACGCTCTAAGACGAGGAGGGCGGCACGTTTAACAACCTCAATCAGTATCTATGCATATTCTGTACATTTGTTGGGCCTCCTGCGAGTTTATTAGAGCTTGAAGGTCTGACGCATGGAAATGATCCTCCCTGTGTGTTTCTGTGAACTGTATGTGACGTAACAGTGTAGACGACATCACCAGATCTAATGTTCTAATCTAAAGTTGTGTGTTTTGGACAAACGTTACAGCGGAGCATATTCAGCTTTTCCACTCTGGAGGGCGGTTTCAGATTTTTGCGTTTTTAAGCCCCAAAACGGCATCACCGTCTAAACGAAAGGCACTTCTGATAAAACATTTTGTCTTTCTCGTGTAAACAGGCCCTAAAAACGCAAAACAAAATCTTAAAACCAACTCTAAAACGAACTGGAAGCCAAAGACGCAGCGACGCTAAAATCGGGGTGTGTGCGCTCGCGTTCTTTGGTTCGAGTTAAAAGTCGCGCAGACGAAATTTTGGACCAATACAAAGACTCCGATAGTGAGAGTCCTGTGACACTACACACACTCACGCACACACACACACACACTCTCGCACACACTCCACAGCCCCCTTCACATCTCAGCCTCTAGTTATTTTTCTCTGGGCGAGTTTTCAAACCTGGTGTCACAGTTGGAGACAGTTGCTCCACTCCTCTGCTGCTTCTCCCTGCACTCCGCGCGATATTGATGAAAAATGCTAACAATGCCTGTCTTTTTGTCCTCTGCTCCCCCTCTCGTTCCTCTTCCTCTCCTCCTCCTCCCCCTTCCCCTCTTCCCTCTCTCTCTCTCGGCTGTAGTGGGGACTCCTTACTACATGTCACCGGAGAGGATACATGAAAACGGATACAACTTCAAGTCTGACATCTGGTCTCTGGGCTGCCTGCTGTACGAGGTAAACTCCTGGTTGTGTGCTCGGCTGTCAGCGCCTGTGTGTGCATGTGTGTGTGTGTGTGTGTGTGTGTGTGACGGAGGAGACACAGACACAAGCATCTTATCACAGGAACTCAAAATAACACGGCAGGATCAGGACTAAAGAGCATCAGGGGAGATTGGTGGATTTTCAGAATTGGGAAAAATGTACAGTGTATGTTTTGATTTGAGCAGCGGCGGAGGAGCTGCACCGGTTTCGCTGCTTAAAGCCGCATTGTGCGACTTTTCCGCCGGGTTTCGCGGTGTGGTTTTAAACATTTCCAACTTCGGAGGCCAAACGCAGAGGAAGTTACGGGTCGGATCTGCGGAGGGGCGATGCCGTTCACGGTCAGAATACCTGTTTTTTGAGGTATTTTTGAGCCAAACCGCAAATTTCTCCACATTATTCATCTTGTTTTCAGATTTATTATCGACTTATTAGTTCATAGACGGCTTAATTCTCGTCTAGAGGTCGTTTATTTTAAGATAACTTGTCCAGTAAAGTGATCTTGCTGCATGGACAGTTAATTTCACTACTTTTAAGTCATTTTCTGATAGATTTACGTGATTATATCTTACATTTTGGCCAAGCTTTTTTGCAGTGCACCTGTAATTGAATAAATATAAAGTACTTACACTTAAAATTACTTAAAAGTAGTGAAATTATCTTCAATCAATCAATAAACCTTTATTAAACTAAACTTTATTAATCCAAAAGGATGATTCAGTTTGCACATCTGTGGTTGTGCACAGTCCACAACCAATATAAATATAAAAACAAATACAACACACTATGTACAGTCAAACCTTAGTGCATCATTACTTTCTGTTTAAAAGCTTTATGGCCGAAGGGATAAAAGATTTATCCTGCTGCGTGGACCGATCATTTTACTCGAAAAGTTCTCTTAAAATAAACGACCTCTAGACTAGAATGAGGCGGTTTCTGGTCCGGTAAGTCGATAATAAATCTGAAAACAAGACGAATAACCTGATGTAAGTCTTAAAATCTTGGCCAGGTCAGAGAAATTTGCTGTGCCGAGCTGTTTAAAGTCATACTGTGGAACATTCCAGACAGAGCAATGCAATCCGACCAAAAAGTGACGTAATGCAACTTTTAAATAAGTCCATTGAACGACCATATCTCCAAAACAACTATTGCACTTTTATCTACCGTGGCCGACAAGTGCAAAACATTTTTACATTCCACAACACACTGGAAAAAAACAATCTCTAGGTAAGTTAAAAATGACTTAAATTCAGAACGTTTTACTTTATTTGAGCAGATTCATCTTGACAGGTGAAATGATCTGCCAGTGGAATAAGTGTTTTTTTCTTAATTCAAGCAACATTTGACTTTATTTCTTAAAAACGTATTGACCGGAAAATACGGTAATTGCCGTTTATCTTAATTGATAGTTGTTTTCTGCTCTTGACGTGTGCTGCTAAATACTCGGGCCAAGTCGCCCTTGTAAATGATGCTTTAGCCGGTTAAATAAAGGTGAAATAGAAATAAAAAAGCAGGTTACATTTAGAATACACAATTACATCTTGAAAACAAATTCCAGGTTTCACAAAACGCATTTGCAAAACACAAAACACTTCTACAAGCGCCGAGACAAATTTACCCGTGGCAAAAACGCAAATACAAAAACAAATGAACAAGACCTGGCCCCTACATACGCGTCGACTCGCTTTTCACTTCCTGCTCGTCCTGCACATTGTTCGTCACTTTTTGCAGGGTTCTTACAGTGTCTTAAAAAGTCTAAAAAGCTTTGAATGTATGAATTTGGAAATAATACCTTAAAAAGACTGGAAAAAGTCTTGAATTTTTATATCTGGGTCTTAAAGTCGTAACTTTTCCGTGCTGCATTTCTCCTCAAAAGTTTAATTTGTCCACCATCATTATTTGGTTAAATAACGTCGCTTAAATAAAGAGCGGCGGAACCAAAAACTGAGAACGCAGCACAGCCGAGGGTCAAAATCCTCCGAACACTACTTCCCAGAGTCCTTTGTTTGAGAAATAAACAAACACAAATTCAAGAATTTAGTTTTTCTTTGCCGGTACGTCTAATAATCCTGAAATAGGCTGTGAAATAAGTATTTCATTTGTTATATAAAAGGTCTTAAAAAGGTCTTGAATTTAACTTTTTTTGAGGACATTCCCTTTCCGTTAAGAACTGTTTCGGGGGTTTGTAGGTACATTTGTGTTTTATGAAACTTGGATTTTGTTTTCAAGATGTAAATGTGTTTTCTAAATGTCATTTTGTTTTCAAACTTGTTAATAATGTGTGTTGTGAAATGTAAAATTGTTTTGCGTTTGCCGCCGACGGTCATTATCCACGTTTTCATATATTTCCCATTTGTACCATGGTCTGGCCCTCTGCCCCTGCTCCTGCCCCTGCTCCTGTCTCTGCTCCTGCCCCTGCCTCTGCCCCTGCCCCTGCTCCTGCCTCTGCCCCTGCCCCTGCCCCTGCCCCTGCTCCTGCCTCTGCCCCTGCCCCTGCCTCTGCCCCTGCCTCCTCCCTTCACCCCGGTGTCACTGGTGGAGGCTGGTGAATGTTGAGCTCAGCCCAGTGCACAGATCTGACATCACATGTGTTTCATATGAGCTCCAATCTCCACCACTGCCTGAGCTGGTTAGAGCCGACAGGGCCAAAGACCACAGAGGAACAACATCTACGGTGGCTCTGAGGGCTGCGTGGTCAGAATACCCAGGATGCCGTTCGATTCAAATAAACGGCAAAAAAAAAAAAAGCAAAAATAAGTGCGCAGATACATAAAAAGGAGCTGTTTCTGGTCCATATTACTCTTATTGTCTGATCTATGTTCTAACGTCTGTTTCCTCACAAACAGACCTGGAGATGTTAACTGGAAGGAGAATATTTTAATTCAGAACAATAGACGATTATCCCAACGGCAGGAAGTGCCGCGATGTTGAGTCGCGTAACTTCCGGTCAGTGCTTTTCTACGTCAAAATACCTGTGGAAATACCCAACCCGACCCACAGCTGTCGAGGGAAGAAAGACGAAAACTTAAAGGAAACAACTACGAGCATCAGCGAAACTACTGAGCAAAATGTTATGGTCATGAAGAAAACAGAAATAACTTGTTCACTCAGACTGATTCTAGAATAAAAAAAACGATTTTGTGATGTCGATATTAGCACAGACAGAGAGATTTGTGTAGTTTAAACGCTCGACATTTAACCTGTGATCATCTGTAGCGTTTAAACTGCCCAAATCTCTCAGTCTGTGCGAATATCGACATCACAAAATCGATTTTTTTATTCTAGAATCAGTCTGAGTGAACGAGTTATTTCTGTTTTCTTCTGGACCATTACGTTAGTGTTGCTCAGTCATTTCACTGATGCTCGTCGTTGTTTCCTTTAAGTTCTCGTCTTTCTTCCCTCGATCGTTGTGGATAAATTCTTCATGGACAGAATCTGTTCTTTGTCGACCTTGTTGGAAGAAGATTTGGTGTTTGGGGCAGATTTATGAAGCTGCTCACAAATATGCCACACTTTTCCACAGGGATTTTTTGGCGTAGAAAAGCACTGACCGGAAGTTGCGCGACTCAACGTTGCCACACTTCCTGCTGTTGTGATAAAAGTCTATTAATTCTGAATTTAAAAACATGATGTAAACCAATGGCCAATATGGAATTTTGATTTTTGCCCTATGGAAACAAGCCTTTAGTACCCAAAAAAAACCCACTCTTCTGTCTGTACCTGCCTCCCCAAGATGGCAGCCATTTTAACCACTTTAATGTTTAACCTTTCCAGCACCTTTGAATCCAGTGCACTTTTTTTCCCGCGGTCAAGGCAACATCCGCGTTTTCCTCCCTCCTCCGAACCCCCGGGAGACGCTGATCACTTGGACTGCATTTTAACGGCGCAGTGACTACACAGAGCCCCGGGCGCGCTAGCCGTGCGGCGCGCTACCGTGTGCGCGCTCGGCAGGTCAGGGCTGCTAAGAGGCTAGGAGACCCCCACCGCTACATGCTAATTAGTTCTCCCACAATGCACCGCGGCGAGTCTGTTTTATAGAGTTATGATGTATATATATATATAGGATTCCAGCGGCGGTATGAATAAAAACATCTAAGAGGTTATGCCCCTCCAGGTGAGCAGGTGGCAGCGTTGCATCCTCTCAAAGGTCGTGGGTATTTTTATGAAAGTAAGTTGTGATTAGAAATGTGGAATAAATATATAAATACAGGGTAAAGGTGGGAAAACGCGTAGTAAGATTGAAAAGTGAGCGTTTGGAAAGTCAGAAACGGAGGCCTGGAGACAAAAGCAGGTCACGGACGGGGTTTAGTTTGGTGTTTTTGAGGAGTTTTATGGAAACAAAAGCGTAAATAAGTAAAAGGAATTGTACAATATTGGAATAATAGCTGATTGCAATGTTCTGACACATAATGTAATCGCAATTTATGCTTAAACAGTTAAATTGGATTGCATATACTCTTATTTTTGATGAATCTTTGAGGTAATTGGACTTGCTCGGTTTGGGAAATGGTTGTGTATCATAGGCCTGTCACAATAACACATTTTAAAGTGTATAAAAGTGTATATTGTGGGGAAAAAAGATAATATTGAAACTGATTATTGCAAAATGACAATTCTAAAATGTATTTAAGAAACATGATCTGTTAATTTAGCTTATTAAATCTAACAAATTGTTCCAAAGAAAAAGTACCATGATAAAAAAGTAACTCTATCTGTTCTTTATTTATTTATTTACTTGAGCATAATTTTCTGTACATTGCAATAAGTGCGTTGAAGATCACAGCCGAGGTGCTCAAAAAGAGTTCTGAACTGCTGTGGGTAGAATGTTGCAACTAGTTTCATTTAAAACTCTGAAATAACTAAATATTTGGCACATTTACGGACGGGGAACAGGCTTTTCAGATTCACAGGTCAGACATTTCAGTTTGTAGCTGTTGTATAAGCGCATTAACTTTAACGTTTTGCTGTTTTAACGCATTTCTACAAACGTTAAAACTGCATAACGCGCGGCTCCTTGTTGTTTAATGCTTACAAAATTAACCAAAATATTCCAAAGAAAAAATACCCTGGCAAAGAACTTAAGTTATTTATTAGTTTGAGCATTGTTTTCTGTACATTATAGTAAGAGCGGAAAACACAGATACATGAGAAACCTGCTTTTAAACATGTATTGTGTAACTTTTGTGGAGGAGGGTTTGTCTAATGCTTTTCTTCTCCTCCTCTAGTCCAGGTTTAGTTCTAGCTTAGGTTTGGCCCTGTTCTAGTCTTGGTTTAGTCCTATTTTAGTCCTGGTGCAATTCATTTTTAGTCCCAGTTTAGCCCTGGTTTAGTCCCAATTTAGTCCTGATGTAGACTTGGTTTGGCCCTGTTCTAGTCTTGGTTTAGACCTGGTTTGGTCCTGGTTTAGTCCAAGTGTATTCATGTTTGAGTCCTGCATGGTTTAGTCCTGGTTTAATCCTGTTTTAGTCTTGGTTTAGCCCTAGTTTAGTCCAGGTTTACCTCCAGTTTAGTCCTGGTTTAGTCCTGATGGTGACTTGGTTTGGCCCTAGTTTAGTCCAGGTTTACCTCCAATTTAGTCCTGGTTTAGTCCTAGTTTACTCCCAGTTTATTGTCCTGATGTAGACCAGGTTTAGTTCTGGTTTAGCCCTGATTTAGTCCAAGTTTAGTCCCGATGTAGACTTGATTTGTCCCTGTTCTAGTCTTGGTTTAGTTGTTGTTTTGTCCTGATTTAGTCTTGAATTAGTGTCTGTAGCCCTGTTTTAGCCCTGTTTTAGTCCTGTTTTAGCCCTGTTTTAGCCCTGTTTTAGTCCTGGTTTAGTCCTGGTTTAGCCCTGGTTTAGTCCTGTTTTAGCCCTGGTTTAGTCCTGGTTTAGCCCTGTTTTAGCCCTGTTTTAGCCCTGTTTTAGTCCTGTTTTAGTCCTGGTTTAGCCCTGGTTTAGCCCTGTTTTAGCCCTGTTTTAGCCCTGTTTTAGCCCTGTTTTAGCCCTGTTTTAGCCCTGGTTTAGCCCTGGTTTAGCCCTGGTTTAGCCCTGGTTTAGCCCTGTTTTAGCCCTGTTTTAGCCCTGTTTTAGCCCTGTTTTAGCCCTGTTTAGCCCTGTTTTAGTCCTGTTTTAGCCCTGTTTTGGCCCTGTTTTAGTCCTGTTTTGGATGAACATCTTTCCGTTCGTCCTCCCTGTAGTGCTCCTCGTCTCCTCTCCTCTCATAATATAACCCGCCGTCTCCTCTCCTCCCATTGGTGCGCATTGATTTGTGCTGGAGTCTGTTCTGTTCTGTTGTTTCCTCGGCGCCTGAGGGTCTGGTCCGGGGTCTTCGGGGTCTCTTCGTCAATAGCTGGTCATTGTTGGGGCGTCCATCTTTATCTGTGATTCTCTTTCATCCCTCGCTCCCCCTGCTCCGGTTCATTACACCAGCTGACCTCGGCCCGCGCCCCGAACCCACCTCCGCAGCACCCATGGGTAACAGGTGGAGCCCCCGACGCCCGCTCAGACCGCGGGGTTAAGCTGCGGGCGCCCATGGTGTTCTTGATAAATTGGAGGTTTTCTGGTTGTTTTTTGTGATCGTCATCGGGATGTTCTGAGCGAAGGAAATATCTTAAAGGGCCCATATTAAACTAAACGGATTCTTTTGAGGTTTAAGACTTGTTCGAATGTTGTTTCCTCCTCAAAAACAGACCTGGACTTTGTGGGTTTTGTCTCATTCGCACACGTTTGAGTAGCTCCTGCTTCCTTCTCCCTCTCTCCGCATTCCTCCTACTCCTACTTTCCTTTTTTTGTTCTCCTCCTCCCCCCTTCTCTCGCACCAGATCTTTTAATAAATGACTAAGAGTACGTTTACACTGAAACGAATCACCTTATCAGCGTATTGGAAAGCGTCCACACGTTGTTTCTGGGTCGCCAGAAACGCTACTCACACGACTAGGCTGGCGTCACGATGTCACGTTGACGATAAAAACAAGGAAGTGGAGCGCCGTGTCTGAAGTTACTGTAGTTCTGTGGAAGCTGCTGCAGCCGATTTCGAGCCGAGGAAGATGCAAACGTGAAAACAGTATTTTCATGGATCGACGCTGTTTTGCGTTTGTGTGGGGTTTGTCTAAACTTTTCCGTCATAGCGTCACATGCCCGATGCCACGAACCCAGCGAATCAGGAAGGCGCAGGTCACAGTGACGCAGTCCAATAAGAACGGCAGCTAAAGCCCCGACGTATCAGTGTTTTCATGCGTCCACACGGCGCCAGATCAGATCTGTATTCAGGCAAATGTGTGGGACTTGGCGTATCCAGATCGTTCCGTCTCTGGAGCCGTTTTCCATCGGATTAGTGTGGACGAACGCTGCATCCGCAATGAAAACGACTTGAATACGTACGAGTGTGGACGGGGCCAAAGTGACACTCTATCCACTTGTATATTTATATTAAAGCTCCACTTTTTATCAGAAAATAGACAAATGAAAGCATCTTTTGTCATTCTGGTTGTTTTTATTGCACTCAAAAGCATGTGTCCTTACAGTGAGTGGGCTCGCATCTCCACAAACCCGACTCTTACTTATCTTGGAACACTTTGGCTCCTGAAAATGTACTCTTTAAATCCTTTTTGTGTTTTTTCCTTGAGTTTTCAGATGACCGCAACACTTTTTGGACAGGGCTTTTTTTTGCTTGTATGTGCTTTGTGTCACCGTGGTAACTCCTAGACATTCCACCATTAGAGATCGATGTAGAACCCCCCCAGCACGACGTCACCGCAAAGTATTAATAGTGTCAGGAAAGTTAGCATTTATACAGTAGGGTTAAATGCTAGAGCTAATGGGCTGCAATTAACAAATACGTATTCACGGGTTTCAACTTCCGGCGATATGCAACGTTTTAAAGAGTTTTTCCCCAATTTGAAAGAAAATCATGTGTTGTGTTGTTGTTTTTATTGCACTGAAAAGCATGTGTCCTTACAGTGAGTGGGCTCGCCTCTCCACAAACCCAACTCTTATTTGTCTTGGAGGAGGGACGCACTGATCCAGCTTTTTCATTTCTGATACTGATATCGATACTTTGACTTTAAGTAATAATCATAATAATAATAATAATGGTCTGGGTCTGGAGTGAATGAATAATTCTCCGTAAAGCGTCTTTGTGACACTTGTCTGTGAAAAGCGCTGTATAAATAAAAACTTTACTGATTTACCGTTAACTTATTAGATCCAGTTGTGTTCGGTAACTGTTATTTATGCTTCAAATCACGACTGAACAGCTTAGTTTGAAGACAAGTTTAAACATTGAGACGTTCTGCAGGCCAAAAATAAACCTGCAAATCG
Source organism: Odontamblyopus lacepedii (assembly GCA_034769755.1). NCBI lineage: Eukaryota > Metazoa > Chordata > Actinopteri > Gobiiformes > Gobiidae > Odontamblyopus > Odontamblyopus lacepedii. Next base: position 37,244,900 of record CM068350.1, read on the forward strand.
TCTTATTACATCCAGTTAAAGGCCCAATCTGGATATCGACTGGACGGAACCGATGCTCAAGCTAATATTTCAGTACTGGCTCCAATATTCCAGACACACTAGTATCAGTATCAGTATCCTGAAATAGTTTGGCATAAAACCTTTCGATCTCCATGGAGAGTCTTCTGTAACTTTCTGCTTCCGTGGACTCTCTGCACATCCGTCGCTCCCTGGTCAGTCTAAAGCCCACACAGCTTTGGGCCGCTCCTCGTTTCAGTTCAGTTCGTTTTTTTACCTCCGTCGACTTTTAAAAAACTCCATCCAGACTATTTTACAGGCTCATTGCACACGCTTTTACCACGTTTATATCTTTAATCTGCAAATGTTTCACTGCCTCACCTCTCTGTTCGCTGTTTCATGTTAAAAGTGATGTGAGTGCATCTGTTTGTGCTTCTGTTTTATTCTGCCCCTCGGCCAGGTCGTCATTGCAAATGAGCAGGTGTTTTCAATCGACTTACCTGGTAAAACACTGAATGAATAAAAGAAGTAAAATTAAAATCGTGCAGGTGTCGGGCCACCTCCAGAAAGTTACATGGTCTTTGCTCGGGGGTGTTCAACTAAACTTTCAGAAGGTCCAGTTAGAGAAAATCTCCTCAAGCAGAAATTTTCCCACGATTCGATGCGTATCTTGATACATGGGTCATGATATCGATTCGATTTCAATATATTTAAAGACGCAAAAAAAATGTAATGTAATGTCATGTAATGTTTTGGATAAATTCTTCATGGACAGAATCTGTTCTTTGTCGACTTTGTTGGATGGAGATTTGGCAGATTTATGAAGCTGCTCAAAAATCCAAAATATGCGACACTTTTCCACAGGGATTTTTCCATAGAAAAGCATCGACCTGAAGTTGCGCGACTCAACATCGCCTTGTCTATTCCTGGTAGGGATGGGTATTCGATTAAATTTTCTTAATCGATCGTCGGGAAAATGATCGATTATTGATTAATCATTAACATTTTATATTAAAATTTTCATCACTATTATTACTATTACTAATCTGCATAAATAAACTCAACTCTACAACATATAAACCATCAGCACTACAGACGCATCAGTGTGAGATCAGAATGTGTTTAATGCAGCTTTAAACATTCGTTTTACAGAAACAAAACTTAAAACCACATGGCTCATTTGCATAAACAGAAAGTGAAAAAAGCAGCTCTTTCCTTGTGCTGATGCTTCAGCTTCTGTTGGACTAAAGGACACGACTCAGTGAATATGAGTGTTCTCCCTGTGACAGAGGATGTGATGAGTCTGTTCTGTGCATGTGTCGCGTTGGAGATTCTGCGTAAACATGTGAAATCAGGATATTTAAAAAAAAAAAGATCATACTCGGGACACTGATGTGCAGGTAAACACACTCTGGGGAATATAGTGATCTCCAAGGAGCCAGAGCCGAGACGTGGGACTGTGAGGCTCCAGTGTTTGTGCTGTGAGACGCAGCCTCGACTCCTCACGCTACGTTACGCACAGACGCCTACATTCGGTTTGTCGTTTAAAATGAACTTGATTGACGAAATTCTTATTGATCAGTTATTGATTAGTCGACTGATCGTGCCCATCCCTAATTCCTGGAGAGACCTGGATTATGGTTTAACTCTGCAGTGCTGAAGAATGGGTCAAATACACAGGACATAAAGGCCAGACTTTGACTTGGACTTGTCCAGAAGCATCAGTGTTTTAGAAAATAATGAAAAATGAACTTCAAAACTAATGTAATAAAAATGTAGAGGGCTAAACTACAGTCTTATTAGGTTTTGTACATAGCAAGAATCGTTAATATTTTCTTTTCATTAAGGACATTATATCTGCAAAATAACTGCGAGCGTTACCGTTTTAGAGAATAGTGAAATGTGCAAAAACAAACCTGATTCTGCTGCTGTTAACCCTTCGGTCTTAATTGGCGTTTCCAGTTTTACGGACTCCGCTCGCCTCATTTGAACGCGGATCCTCGTCACACTGGGGTTTAACGCTCTCGTGTTTTCAGACTTCACAGGCCTCGCATCCTTTATCACTTTTCCTCCAAAGTTCACCCACTCTGCTCCTCTGTCGTGGCGTCGCTCCGCTCTTCCTTTCATCTGGCGGCGGCGGTGTTGAACCAGCGCGCCCTCGTCTCCTTTGGGTGCAGGTGTATTTTTAATGACGGTCCCCGCTCTGTGACTTAACGCCTTGATTAATATGTGATCATAACGACGCGCGGGGAAGCGACGCCCGTGTGAAAACGCCACATCTTCGGCTTTGAAACATGAAAATGAGGGATTCAAATGGACTTTAACGTTGTTTTATTTGTTGTCTGTTTCATGTTTGCAATGGAGACATTATGTTGTGATAGTTGCGACATATGTGATCGTTTTTTGCTAGCGTTTACGTCCATTTTGTTCTATTTTTAGTTTAAAAAGACTCCGTTTTTAATTGAGATGAGGGTTTTTTGTCGGACTTCTTGGTGAATTAATAATCATACTTCATTAGTCTTATACGGCGCGTTTCCAGCTGCTCAAAGTCGCTTTACAATTTCGTTTATTATTCATTCACGGCGCACTTTTGTAGCCGCGGACGCCCTGGGGCAGAGTGACAGGAAACAGTCGGCGCCACCGGCTTCTCTCCGTCGGTAAAGTGTTTGCCCACCGATCCGAAGGTTGGCGGTTCAAATCCTTAGACAGAAACTTGATATAAACATCGCTGGTTGACCGGTCAGGTTGCACTGGTGTATGAATCCCGTAAAATGCCAAATAAGAGTCGGGGCGTTTATTTGTTTCAATCACGTAAGAGACCAGGCCTTTATTTGAGACCAGGCGGCGATTTGGGGCAGAAAATTAATTCCTTCCTCACAAAAGTCTCAGCAAAACTCATGGAACTCAACTTCTTTTAACCAGTGTGACTATAATTTAGTTTTTGTGGCATGTTCTTATCAAGATTTTTCGACGTCCAATCCGATTTTCTCTTAAGCAGTGCTCTTTTCGATACCGATCCGATACCTTTTTGCGTAGTGACGTGAAGGAAGTTCGTACCTTGGCTCCAGAAAGTCCATTAGACGACGAAAGACGATGTTTTTGTGTGTTTACGACAGCGGTTGATCGTCTAAAGCGATGGATTCGACAATCCTCTGTGTTATTTTCTTGGAATTGTCGCCATTTCGAGGCTTTTCTCTCGCCCACATGGTTCTTTTATAAGTGACAAATCAAATTGGTCGTGTTTAAGTGGCTCTGCTGGTTCCTCCAGGAGAAACTGTTTGTTTGCAGCGTTTGCGTCGCTGTTTGACTCTCGTTTTGTTGCAGTGAAAAAGTCCCACACAGAATGATTGATTTACGGCTGCTGTAAAGTGCGTCGATGCTGCAAAAAAACGTGAAACTGGATCAGTGAAATCACGTGACTGAATAAAAAAAATTTAAAAAAGGAAAAAAGAAATGAAAGAAAGGTGGAAGAAAAAGAAAAAAATTAATCAGTATTTAAAATTATGCTTTAAGACTGTAATAAAAAGTAGAAAATGAAAGTGTAGTGACTAAGGCCATGTACACACGTAGCCGGGTATTTTTAAAACCGAACATTTCCCCCCCTCCGTTTATAAAAATTGTTTTATCCACACCACCTCATCTTTGAAAAAAATACCTTCCACACATAACCGAACATCTGCGTTTTCAACCACATTCATACGCATTCCAAACCTGTAGATGGCGTTATTTCCATTGAGCCCTCACTTCGCCGTCACTTCCGCCTAAACTTAAACAACAGAAAACATGGCGCCGAGCTCCTTTGTCTGGACAGACTCGGAGTCAGAATTGCTCCTAAACAAATTAATGCTCCCACAGCTCTCAAGAAACGACTCCGATCCATAGTCTGCTTTGGCTTTGGCTTTGGCTTTTGCAGTCGCCTAAACAAATGTCGCACGTTTGACGTCAGGGCAGATTCATATTTTTTGGCGCAGACAGTGACGTTTTAAAACGCAAAACCCCAGTTATCTCTGTCCACACAAACAGGCATAAACGGAGTTTTCAAAAATCTTCACTTTGGCCGGAGTTTTCCCTGAATACTCGTTTCTGATGCGTGTTCGTGTGGATGACAGGTCAAAACGCAGCAAAACATCTTCAGTTTATCAGATACTCGGCTACGTGTGGACAAGGCCTAAAAATGTTCATTTTAATAAAATGGGGTGAAAAAAAGGAAAATTACTTTTAATTTTATTTACTTAAATGTGTGTGTTGCAATTCTTTGGTGTTCTGTTTGTTTTAGGTATTATTTTATGTTTTTGTGTTTATTATAGTATTTTGTTTAATCTTTTGTTCCATTGCCTTTAATAAAAAATAAATAAAAAAGGGAGTTTATGAGATTTAGAATTTATTTTAATGAATCCCGAAGCCCCAAAAATCTTAAAACTGCCGAGTCAGGACCGACCTTTCCTGAATTTAAGCACTTTTCTCTTTGTATTTCACATTATTTCCCCACAAATGTGACTCTTCTGTGTTTCACTTTCTCACTTACACAAAGAAATCACGATTGTCACAAACGGCGCTTTATAATTAACTGGACACCAAACGAAACCCTCTCCGTTTGTATCAATAACTAGTCCCCGGGGCCCGTGTGGATTAAGTGGTTTTCAGTTAAAAAGGTCCCGTGTTGAACGCTGGGGCGAGGGGGCGGGGCTAGGGGGGCTCTTAAATCCCTTTTTAATTGGCGTCCAGGGAAAAGGGGCGGGGCTTGGCAGACTGTCTGGTGTTAATTAAAGTGGAAGTCCCCGTAGACGTGTCCAGATGGGACGCCGGACCTCAGGAGGCGTCACCGCGCAGTGGTAGTTGTTACTTACACAGGTAGGGCTTTGTAATTAATCATGTTTTAATCACGTTCGAGATGCAGGAAATTCAAATAAAATCTAAATTTCGGAATAAACTTGGAACTTTTTAATGGCGCGGCCTACAAACGATCCTCTGTCGGTAAAAACATTTGGTTTGGAGGAAGAAATGTGACTATTTTTTGTGTTAAAGGTGCACAGTTTTAACTTTTCTGGTTGATCATTTGTAATCTGGGCCATGGTTATAGGTCATGTCTGTGGAGCGGCGAGCCGTTTTACAGTAATTCTAATCAAACTTTATGTATAATCTTGGGTTTTTCTGATACAGAGATCTACAGGCAAGTTTCTGTCAGTAAAAACATTTGGTTTGGAGGAAGAAATGTGACTATTTGTTCATTGTTCATGTTCTGGAAATTGAAAACCATTTTAGTTGTTTTTAATAAGACAAAATAGAAAATTCTTTGCTTTTTAAACATTTTTGTAATGCCTTATTTTTTTTACTTTCCATTAGTGAGTCCATTCCACCAATCTCGTCTCAGAAATGCGACTATATTTTGTGGTAAAGGTGCACAGTTTAACTTTTCTGGTTGATCATTTGTAATCTGGACCATAGTTATAGGTCAGATCTGTGGAGCGGCGAGCCGGTTCACAGTCATTCTAATAAAATTTTATTCATAATCTTGGGTTTTTTTTAATGATCTGTCAGTGAAAACATTTGGTTTGGAGGAGGAAATGTGACTATTTTTTGTGGTAAAGGTGCACACTGGAACTTTTCGATATCAGGCCAACGTTATAGGTCAAATCTATGGAGGGGCGAGCCAGTTCACAGTCATTTTAATCAAACTTTATTTATACTCTTGGTTTTTTCTAGTGATGAGATCTAAAGGCAATTCTCTGTCAGTAAAAGTGGTTGGTTTGGAGGAGGAAATGTGACTATTTTTTGTGGTAAAAGTTCGCGGTGGAACATTTCTGGTTGTTAACTCGTCTGTTTATGTTCTGGAAAATAAAATTGAAATTTTACTTGGCTTTAATTAGATAAAATGGAAAATTCTTTGCCTTTTTAAAAAATTAAATATAGTTTTTGTCATTTTGAGGGAGTGAATACCCATCACCTTAATAACAAAATAGACATAAGACATAACATAATGTGAGACAAAAGAATAATAAGTAAATAAAATGAAAAGATTAAAGTTTTTTTTTGCTTTTTAAACATTTTTGCAATGTCTTATTTTTTACTTTTCGTCCTGTGATTCCGGTCCACCAATCACACCTCAGAAATGTGACTCCTTTTGTAGTAAAGGTGCACAGTGGAACTTTTCTGATTCATAATTTGTAATCTGAGCGTTTCCACGGAGATGTAATTGCTTTGCCTTGAGTGTTCCGCAATATGGCATTTAGCCGACATCTCTGTCTTCACGGAGACAAGAATGTGACGATACGAGGCCAAAGTTACGGGTCAAATCTGTGGAGAGGCAAACCCGTCCACACGACCTGTTTTTTCAGTGCATTTTTGAGCAATAAAACACCTGAATAAATGAATAAACGCAATAAGTTTAATGCCGTACTGTGGAAAATTCAAGGCAAGCATTCACCGCTGGACATCTCCATGGAGATCAGGTGACTTACCCCCGACTTACGCCCGAAAAATGTATTGCAATTATAAAAGTCGCCATTGTTTATGTTCTGGAAATTCAAACCATTTTAGACCAAACAGAAAAGTTTTTGCTTTTTAAACAACTTTGCGATTCTTTATTTTTTATTTCTCGTCATGTGATTATCGTCACGTCCTTAAATATTTGGCTCGAATAAAAAGATCAGGTGTTTAAACGAAGCTGACGTGATATTACTGTGACTGAACATTAAAAAAATGTATTTAAATAAATAAACGAAACATTAAAAAAAATAATAAAGTAAAGAAAAATAAAATATCGTATAGATTTAAATTATTATAAATCCTATTATTATTTAAAATGATGCTTTAAGACTGTAGCAGAAAGTAAAAGAGAAAATAATATTCGTAAAGTATAGTAACTTCGATCAATCAATCAAACTTTATTTTTAGAGCACTTTTCATGCACAAAATGCAACACAAAGCGCTTTACAGTGATTAAAAAGAACAATCACATTTCCCTCCCTCAAAAAGTGTTTTCATTTTAATAAAATGGGTAAAAAAAAGGAAAATTAAAGTATAAATAGCCCAAAATTTAAATACAATGAGGCCTGCAGTACCACCGCATTACTTTTATTTTTATTTACTTTTTTCTATTTACTTTATTCGACCAAACACGTTTCAGAAATGTGATTGTATTTTATGGTAAAAGCTGCACAGTGCGAATGTTCTGGCTGATCATTCGTCCGCGTCGTCTTTATGTTCTGGAAATTCAAACCATTTTAGACCAAACCGAAAACTCTTTGCTTTAAACAAGTTTGCGACGCCTTATTATTATTTTTTCCCCCTTTCCGTCATGTGATTCGTCTCCTCCAGTCGCGTCTCGGCGTTGACGTTCTCCCTCCTCACTCTTTCTCACCTGCAACATGATGCAACTTAAGCGTCAACGTTAGCGTCAACGTTAGCATCGGCGTTCGCGCTGACGGGGAAACGGCGCGAGTGAAGCTTCGGCGACACGAACACAAACCTCAGACCGGAGCCCAAACAGTGGAGGATCCTGTGCATTTTCACACTTTTTACGTTTAAATGAGTCCAAACTTTCTTCTAGCGAGGAAACGATGGTGAAGGAAACTAAAAATGACCTGAAAATGTTTATAAACTCTATTTTATGACGGTTGTGTCCAGATAATTCCCCTTGTGGATCGGTAAAGTTTGTCTAAGTCTAAGAAAAAAAGGGAAAATATGTCTCATTTATAGCTGTATATAATCATTTTTTTGCATTTATTCCTCTACATATTTATATTTTGACGCCGTATGTGTTTATTTTAAAAGATTTTATGAATAATTCTGCTTTTTTTTCTTTGTGTCCGAGCCTGTACCGTCCTCTCGCTCATCAAAATGAAGCCGTACTTTTACACTAACTAGAATTCCGGTCCTGATTCTGCTCTTTGCTCCACCTCTGTCCATCGGAAACCTGCTCAGGGAACAATGGCTCCTCTTTCTCTCCTTCTCTCCCTCCGTCCCTCCCTCCTCCCTCCTCGGTCTCGCTCTCGCTCTCTCTCGCTCACCTGTTCCCCCTTCTCCTCCGTCTTTGTCTTTCTCACCTCAGCTTTCGTTCTCTCTCACCCTCCTACTTCCCTCCCACTTTCTCTCTCCTCCTTCCTTTATTTCTCTGCAATCCACTGCAATTCCCTCTCTCCCTTATTCCCCCTCTTTCTCCCTTTCTCTTTCCCTCTCTCTCTCTCACTCCCTCTACCATCCTCTCTCTCCCTCTCTCTTTCTTTCTCACCGGCTTTTTTTTTCTTTCTCGCCTTATCTCCCTCTCTCTTTCCTCCTCCCTTTATCTCTCTTTGGCCCACAATTCCCTCTCCCTTTCTCTCTCTCTCTTACTCCCCCTCTCGCTCACTTTTACTCCCTCTCTCTCTCTCCCTCTATCTCTCTCACCATACTCCCTTCCTTCCTCTCTCTTACCCCTTCTCTCGCTTTTTCTCTCTACCTCTCCCTTGCTCCCTCACTCCCCCAACCATCCTCTCTCCCTCTTTCTCTCTCAGCCTCCTCCCTTCTTCCTTCCCTGTCTCCCTTATTCCCCCCCTCTCTCGCTTTCTTTTTCACCTACCCCCTCTTTCTCCCTTTCTCTTTCCCTCTCTCTCTCTTACTCCCTCTACCATCCTCTCTCTCCCTCGCTCTTTCTTTCTCACTAGCCTTTTTTTCTCTCTCACCCTATCTCCAGCTCTCTTTCCTCCTCCCTTTATCTCTCTTTGGCCCACAATTCCCTCTCACTTTCTCTCTCTCTCTTACTCCCCCTCTCTCCCTTTATCTCTCTCACCCTCCTAACTTCCTCTCTCGCTTTTTCTCTCTTTTCTCCTCCCTCTCTCCCTCTCCCATACTCCCTTACTCCCTCTACCATCCTCTCTCCCTCTTTCTCTCACATCTCTCTCTTCTCTATCATCTCTTTCATCCCTTCCTTGCTTTCTCTCTTCTCCTCCCTTTATCTCTCTCCATTCCCTCTCCCCCTCTCTCTCTCCATTACTTCCCCTCTCTCTTCCTTTCTTTCTCCCTCTTTGTCTCTCTCACCTCAGCTTTCTTTCTCTCTCACCCTCCTTCCATCTCTCTTCTCCTCCCTTTATCTCTCTCCATTCCCTCTCTTCTTCTCTGTCTCCTTTACTCCCCCTCTTTCTCCCTTTCTCTCTCCCTATCATCTCGCACTCCCTCTACCATCCTCTCTCTCTTCCACTTTCTCTCTCACCAGCCTCTCTTTCACCCTCCTACCTTCCTCCCTCTCTCACTCCTCCTTCCGTCATCTCTCTGCGGCCCCCATTCCCTCTCTCGCTCTCTCCCTTACTCCTCCTCCTCACTCTCTCTTTGTCTCTCACCATACCTGTTTCTTTCTTTCTCACTCTCTCCTTCCTTTCTCTCTCTTCGGCCCCATTCCCACTCTCCCACTCTCCCTCCTCTCTCGCTTTCTTTCTCCTCCGTCTCTCTCTCCCTTACTCCCTCTACCATCCTCTCTCTCTCTCTCTCTCTCTCACCTTCCTCAGTCTCTCTCTCGCTCCTTTGCTCCCTTGTTCCCTCTCCCTGCTCCCTCCTTTCCTTCACCCCCTCCTCCGCTCGCAGACAGTGTAAGTGTGAGTGTGTGTGAGTGGGTGTGTGTCTGAGTGTGAGTGGGTGTGTGTGTGTGTGTGTGTGTGTGAGTGTGTGTGTGTGAGTGTGTGTCTGTTCTCTCTGAATATAAATGAGGCGGTGGTCGGTCGACACTCGTGCGCTGAGGCCACGAGGTCAGAGAGAGTCAATCACAGCACACACACACACACAGACACACACACACACACATTCACACACACATGTGCACACACACACACACACACACATTCACACATACACACACACACACACACATTCACACACACACACACACACATACACACACACACATTCACACACACACATAAGCACACACACTTATATACACATAGACACACGCCACCACACTGTACTCTACACACACATATACACACATATATATATACACACACACTGAACATATATATATATAGTGCTCGCTCATGTGGTATTTCTCTAGTCTGATGAAACTAAATGATTAACACTTACATTTTTGGACATACACACAGTATTGTGCAGAAGGTTTCGGCAGGTGTGGAAAATTCTAAATCAGAGATTTGGTGTGAGCTTTGCCTTCAGAAGAGCCTCAGTTTTACTTGCAGACAGTTTGTGGAGGAACTGGGCTGGTCGCTGTTCCAAACATGTTGAAGCACTAAGCCCAGATATTGTGTGGATGGAGCTTCCTCACATCCTTCTGTCTCTTCATGGAATATATAGAAATATATGTATATACACACACAGATGCAAAACATACACACACCTTCACCCCACCGCCACTAAACTTTAGACGTGCACATGTACACATACACGGCACACGGGGGGATTCATGACACTGTGGAGACTAAAATCTGTACACACTCAGACCTCAACCGACACACACACAGATACACACAGATACGCACAGATACACACACAGATACACACAGATACACACACAGATACACACAGATACACACACACAGATACAGACACAGATACACACACACAGATACAGACACAGATACACACAGATACACACACACAGATACAGACACAGATACACACAGATACACACACACAGATACAGACACAGATACACACACACAGATACAGACACAGATACACACAGATACACACACAGATACACACAGATACAGACACAGATACACACACACACACACACACAGACACAGATACACACACAGATACACACACACACACAGATACACACACACAGATACACACAGATACACACACACACAGATACAGACACAGATACACACACACAGATACAGACACAGATACACACAGATACACACACAGATACACACAGATACACACACAGATACACACAGATACAGACACAGATACACACACACACACACACACAGACACACACACACACACAGATACACACACACACAGATACACACACAGATACACACACACACACACACACACACACACACACACACACACAGATACACACACACACACACACACACATACACACACAGATACACACACAGATACACACACAGATACACACACAGATACACACACAGATACACACACAGATACAGACACCTGACGATACAAACCCACAGTGTGTGTTCCTGCAGCGTCACAGTCCTGTAAACTCTCCAGTTTAAACTGAGCTGGAGACACAGAGCCTCAGGTGGAGTTTGTGTAAGTGTCACATGTGAGGACCTGGACCTGTCCACACCAAACTAAAACCATAAGATCATAACGGCTCATTTGTGTTCCCGACCCAAACACACGCAGCATATTTCTTCTAAAAGAACAGAACAGCTGAGAGACCTCGAAAAAAACAATAAAAAGTGAATCTAAATATCTAAATATGTTTTGTGTCGGCAGTTCATTCTCACTCTTTAAGATTAGAGTTTCCTCTTTTCTACCAGCAGCAGAAATGTGACTTAAGATGAGAGAGGGAGGGATAGAGAGGAGGAGAGAGGGAGGGATAGAGAGAAGGAGAGAGAGGGAGGGATAGAGAGGAGGAGAGAGAAGGAGGGATAGAGAGGAGGAGAGAGAGGGAGGGATAGAGAGGAGAGAGAGGGAGGGATAGAGAGGAGGAGAGAGAGGGAGGGATAGAGAGGAGAGAGAGGGAGGGATAGAGAGGAGAGAGAGGGAGGGATAGAGAGGAGGAGAGAGAAGGAGGGATAGAGAGGAGGAGAGAGAGGGAGGGATAGAGAGGAGGAGAGAGAGGGAGGGATAGAGAGGAGAGCGTGGAGGGAGGGATAGAGGGATAGAGGAGGGGAGTGTGGAGGGAGGGATAGAGAGCTAGAGCGATTGAGCGATGGAGGTGGGGAGTGTGGAGGGAGGGAGGGATAGAGCGATAGAGCGATGGAGGAGGGGAGTGTGGAGGGAGGGAGGGATAGAGCGATAGAGGAGGGGGGCGTGGAGGGAGGGATAGAGCGATGGAGGAGGGAGGGATAGAGCGATAGAGGAGGGGAGCGTGGAGCGAGGGAGGGATAGAGAGACAGAGGAGGGGAGCGTGGAGCGATGGAGGAGGGAGGGATAGAGCGATGGAGGAGGGAGGGATAGAGTGATAGAGGAGGGGAACGTTGAGCGATGGAGGAGGGAGGGATAGAGCGATGGAGGAGGGAGGGATAGAGTGATAGAGGAGGGGAACGTGGAGGGAGGGATAGAGTGATGGAGGAGAGAGGGATAGAGCGAGGGAGGGATAGAGCGATGGAGGAGGGGAGGGATAGAGCGATGGAGCGATGGAGGAGGGGAGCGTGGAGGGAGGGATAGAGCGATAGAGCGATGCAGGAGGGGAGGGATAGAGAGATAGAGGGATAGAGGAGGGGAGCATGGAGGTAGGGATGGAGGGATAGAGCGATGGAGGAGGGGAGGGATAGAGAGATAGAGGGATAGAGCGATGGAGGAGGGGAGGGATAGAGAGATAGATGGATAGAGGAGGGGGGTGTGGAGGGAGGGATGGAGGGATAGAGGGATAGAGGAGGGGGGTGTGGAGGGAGGGATAGAAGGATAGAGCGATAGAGGAGGGGAGCGTGGAGGGAGGGATAGAGAGATAGAGCGATAGAGCAATGGAGGAGGGAGGGATAGAGTGATAGAGGAGGGGAACGTGGAGGGAGGGATAGAGTGATGGAGCGATGGAGGAGGGAGGGATAGAGCGAGGGAGGGATAGAGAGATAGAGCGATGGAGGAGGGGAGGGATAGAGCGATGGAACGATGGAGGAGGGGAGCGTGGAGGGAGGGATAGAGAGATAGAGTGATAGAGCGATGGAGGAGGGGAGGGATAGAGAGATGGAGCGATGGAGGAGGGGAGGGATAGAGTGATAGAGGGATAGAGGAGGGGAGTGTGGAGGGAGGGATGGAGGGATAGAGCGATGGAGGAGGGGGGCGGCAGCTGTCAGGGCCGGAGCAGCAGCTCTAATGAAGCAGATGAATAGTGCAAAACTCCCAAATACAAACAGGACACTTGACATTTTTCACCTGTCAGAAGCACAAGATGCATGAAAATACGACGGGTGCAGCTTTAACCCTTTGCCTCCTGACGCTGCACCTGACACTCTCTCCTCCCTCGCTCTTTCTCTCTCTCTGTTTTTACCTATCCTCTGCTCTCTCTCTATCTGCGCCCTCTGACTCTCCATGTCTGCACCCTTCCTCCTTCTCTCTCACTATCTTCTCTATTTCACTTTTCTCTCTCTCGCTTTACCTGTTCTCTATCTCTATCTCTGCCACCCCTCTCTTTCTCTCTCTTTCTCTTTTTACATGTCCTCTAATTCTCTCTCTCTGCCCTCTCCTGCTCTTTTTCTCTCACTTCTCTCTCTCACTTTTCTCTCTCCATCTCTCTTCTCTAACTATTCTCTGTCTCCTCTCTCCATCTCTCTTTTATCTATCCTCTCTCTTCTCTCTCCATCTCTCTCTTCTCCACCTACGCTCTCTCTTTTCCATCTATTCTCTGTCTCCTCTCTCCATCTCTCTCTTTTCTATCTATGCTCCCTTCTCTTTCTCCACCTCTCTCTTCTCTACCTATCCTCTTTCTTTTCCATCTCTCTTCTCTCTCCTCTCTCTTCTCTATCTATTGTCTCTCTCTTTTCTCTCTTGACATCTCTCTCTTTTGTATCAATTCTCTCTCTCTGCTCTCTCTCCATCTCTCTTTTCTACCTGTTCTCTCTTTCCTTGATTCATCTCTTATTTCTGTCTATCCTCTCTCGCTCTTTGCTCTTTCCTTCTCTGCATCTCTCTCTTCTACCTATTCTCTCTCTCTTTTCTGTACTCTCTTTTCTTTCTCTGCATCTCTCTCCTCTATCTATTCTCTCTCTCCTCTCTCATCTCTCTCTTTTCTATCTACCCTCCCTCTCTTCTCTCTCTGCATCTCTTTTCTCTACCTCTCCTCTCTCTTCTCTCTCTTTTCTATCTTCTCTCTCTGCATCTCTTCTATCCATCTATCCTCTCTCCTCTTTCCGTTTCTCTCTTCTCTATCTATCCTCTCCCTCTTCTCTCTTTCCATCTCTCTTGTTTCTATCTATAGTCTCTTTCTTCGCTCTAAAACTCTACCTATCCTCTCTCTCTCTCTCTCTCTCTCTCTCTCTCTGCTCTCTGAAAACTCCCACTTCATGACATCACAGGGTGGAACGGAGCGTTTTGAGCTTTGGAAATGTGGACGGACGAATAATAAAGAGTGACTCAAACATGGGAATGAAAAAACTCACAAATCCAGGTCTGTTTTTGACGAGTTAACAACATTATCGCACGACTTGAAGCTACAAGAGTCGAGTTTGTGTAACATAAAACCTTTTAAAATGAATTCTTACTGCAGTAAAGTAAGTTTGTAGTTTTAAATACATCAGGACTTTCCAAACAAGCGCGCGGTTTGTCAGTGACTTTGCTCTGAGCTAATTTCCTCTTCTCATGTGTCAGAAACGTTTCACTTTGCCGCAGTTTAACTGTGTTTAAATCTCGTATAAATACAGTACAGCCCCGGGTGACTCCTCGCCCTTTGGCTTTCCTTTGGGCGACTCGAGGGGCAAAAGTTTACTTACTCCGACTTTTGTTCACTTTATTTAGACCGTTTAAAGGCGCCGTCGATGATTTTCGCTGCCTTAAAAGCGTGAAAAACAGAACTCGATCATTTTAAACCGCAGTGATCCAGAGTTATTCCTCAGTTACCTTTTGTATTCAGAGCATCGTAGTTATTCACCGGGACGAGTTTAGAAGAGCTTTTCACAACTTTGAGAGAAACCGGAGCGTACGCTTTGCCAAAAATGAACACGCTAAGAGTGCGCTTCCTTATTCTATTTTGACCTCAAGAGCTGCTCATACAATATTTGTACTGGAGCAAGGCTAAATCTGCTCAAATACATGGACGAAAATGGGGTACAGAGAGTGTGAGTAGACTTTATTTGTCGATTCCTTCACATGTACAAGACAAAACAATCGAAATTGGACCTGTCGCCCCGTCCGTACATTACAACATACAAAAAAAAAACAATATTACATGGGGATGACAACGCGGACCGGACAGGAAGGCAGGTAGCAGATAGAAATAAACAAGAAAACAGCGTCACATGAGGACAGTGGGAGGAGAAAAAAAACAAAAAAGAGAGAACCGCCCCCAGACCGGGCTCCTAACGGGGCATCATATGGAATGAGTAAAAAAAAAAAAAACACCTCTGAGCATCAGCAACACAGTCAAAACACAGTACAGACATTCCACAGGACCAGCAACAGGGGAGGGGAGAGCGATTAATGGAAGGCAGTTTTGGTGTTTTGATAGGTTTTTTTTTTTTTTTAAATCCGACTGTTTCGAGTTTATTTAACACAAACAACATTTGTAAATGCACAGTCACTTCACAAAGTTCAATGTCTTGCCTGGCTGGTTTAGTTTGGTGCAGTTTGCGCGTGTCTACCTGTGTCTGTGTGTTATTGCTGCGCGTATCTCACTGGTGTTGTGGTTGAGAGTCAAATATTTAGCCCAGATGCCCTCCCATACACCCGGTAAATCTTGCTAAATGACACACGTGGCAGTGTGGATGCTACTATACTCCTTCTTTAGACAATACAATGTGATTTTCAACATTAAATGGTAGTACTTTCTTTTCTATTCCCATGAGGTCTTATGTCTGTGTAATCCCTCAGTTGTCCAGGTCTAAACCAGGTCTAAACCATGTCTAAACCAGGTCTAAACCAGGTCTAAACCAGGTCTAAACCAGGTCTAAACCAGGTCTAAACCAGGTCCATACCAGGTCCATGGGTGTATACTCATCTGTGTGCTCTTATACTTGTTCTGATACAGCTCATTCTGAAGCAGACCAGGGCATTGTTCAGCTCCCAGGCCACGTACGGCCCTTTGGTCGACTCTGAACGGCCCCTTTTAAGATAATTTAGAATTACAAAATCAACATATTTTATCATTGTACCTCATGCATGGATAAAGCTGCATTGTCTTTGTTTTTTAAATGACATATTTTGTAAGGCAACCTCACTTTTTCATTGCTTAGTCATAACGTAAACTTTTACTAACATGTCAAAACAATGATCCTGCATTTTATAAAGAAGTACAATTAATATTATGCAGAATTCGTGTATCATTCGTTCATTCATTTTTCAAAACAAAACCACAAATAAGAAAACAAAAAAACAACTCTTTTCTTCATTATTTGTCCCCAGTACTGTGCAAAAGTGAGGATGGGGGAGAGGGAAGATACCGTGACTAAACTCCTGGTCCTGATATCCAATCGGCAAGACTGGACCAGGACTAAACCAGGACTAAACCTGGTCCAGTCCTGGTTTAGTCCTGGTTTAGTCCTGGTCCGGTCTTGCCGATTGGATATCAGGACCAGGAGTTTAGTTCGGGAAACGGGAAATGGTTATCCGTTTTTTTCATTATTAATTTAAACACAAAATCGAAAACTGAAAAATCGAATCATTATCTGTTGTTTCATGTTGGTTTTGGAGACAAATAATGAAGAAAAGAGTTGTTTTTTCATTTTCTTATTTATGGTTTTATTTTGAAAACCAAACGAACAAATGATACACGGATTCTTCCACAATATTTTCTGTTTCTCACGTGGCCACGGAAAGAAAATAATAGCCCATGCCTCTTCGAAAACTATTCAGGAAAGGTTCATTTCTGTCCCGTGAAGGGGATTTTAGTATCCAGAACTAGTTCCGATACTAATTTGAGTTTCTGATTTTCAATACTTTTGGAACCTTAAATATTATTCCAGGATTAGGTGCTCTCGTCCCTCTCTGCGTTTAACAGAAATGGACTCCGACTCTGGTTTCTTGTGTTTTGTTTCGGCGCACAGAAGCATTTCCTCCCTGCTCCAGCGAACTGAAAAATGCACACTGCTTGTTTGGGCTGCTCCTCTCTGCACTCGGGCTCCACTCGAGCTTACCCCTGTTCACTGGAGCAAAACAGACCAAAACAATACATAATTCAACCATTTGTTTCACACTTTTTCACAAACCGGAATTTTTTGGGCCAATTCTCGTTAATTCGGGGCAAAAATGAACAGAAGCATGGATTTTTACGTCGGAGGATGTATGTTAAGAGTTGGTTTCAATGCATACCTAAGCATCGTATTGCACGGTGCGGAAACGAGCAACTTTGGCGTTTCTGCCTCCTCCGACAATCGTTTTAGCATTAGTTTGGGAATAGTTACATATACAGTACTTGTGATGAATGAAAAGTTTGTGTCTGGAATCCCGCTCGAGAAATGTTGTACTTTTGTGGTGTCCTCAGGCGAGACGATTGCGTTGGATTTTTTTTTACATTTATGGCCACTGACTGTTGGGCGGTGTCCAAATTTTGATACCGTTAAACCTTCTCAGCATTTTCCCGGGGTTTACGGTATTACAGTGACTAATTAAGAATTATTTTGTACCATTTAGAAACAGAATAGAAACATTATATTTGAAGATGAGGCACAAATTCTGATCAAACCAAACTTTACAGCGCGTTCGATCGCATCAGCATCAGCGCTTATACTGTATGCAAATGAGCCATGCGGTTTGAAGTTTGGTTTGTGTAAAACGTAAACAAATGTGCCAAAGCTGCATTAAACACATTATTACTCAAAGTCTATAATGAGCAGAGCAGCGGAAATGTAGAGCGGTGGAGAGGACCAATCACAGCCCTTATCGTCTGCGTCGTTTTGAGGCGTCGTTAGAAAGTTTGGGAGGTGCAGGTCGGACGCTGTGCGTAGGAGCCGCACGTCCACACAAACACGTTTTGATGCAAAACCATAAACTGGGCTTTACCGTCTCCTCCATGAAAGTCTGACTTCGCCCTCAGGAACTTTCTCCTCTTCAGCCTCGTCCCCTCTCGACTCTCGGCTTCAATAAAACGTCTCCGTCACAAACTTTTGGGCTCAACGTCCCACACGAAGCGTCAGTCGGGTTTTTTTCTTCTTCCTCGCTGCGTGTGGATGGAAATCTCTGAGCGGAACCACGTTTGAAGAGGAGAGAGAGCGGAGGGGAGGAAGTCCTGCTGTGGTTTTAGGTCCTTATGCAGATTTTTTAAATGATGGTGATGAAACTGATACCGCTGCTACTTTTTGATACCGTGGGATACCAGATTACCACCCAACCCTAATGCACATGACTATAAATTAGTTCTGAATGAGATTTTATAATAAAAATATGTTTTGTTATTTAAAGCAGTGAGTAAATTATTATCATTATTAGAATTGGATCTGGTGTTTTTCGCCCACATAATGTTGGTCTTAATTTTCCTTTAAGTCATCTTAAAAAGGTCTTTAAAAAGTCTTACAGTTTGGGGAGTCAAACCTGTAAACCTGCTCTACATGATCCTGGTGTTTTTATTTCACAATTATGTCCATAAATGAATACAATTCCTCATATTAAACCTGCTTCAAATTCCCTCCTTTAACTGATAGCCTTTATGAGCTTCATTTGACTGGAGACAAACACGATGACGTCACACTCCCTTAGTCCACTCCTTTACACAGACTGTCTGTAACTCATAGATACTAAGGTCTGTTTATTTACTGCAGCTCATTTACCAGGCCCGTCACAAGAAACAAAAACTTGCAAAAACGTTTAATTTGTTTCAGCTTCAGAAATTGGCGCCGTTTTTCATCCCCAAATGTGTGATTCTCGACAGTAGGAAAGACTTAAAGACATCGGCTTGGGTTCAACATTTGTGGATTTTTATTTTGGACATTTCTTTTCAAAAGCAAATTACAGCTTTTATTAAATTGCACAATGTGAACACAACATTTTAACTATTCATAATTGTGTTGCTTGGGAGCCCCTGCTGAGACTGCTGCCCCCGCGACCCGGCCCCGGATAAGCGGAAGAAGATGGATGGATGGATAATTGTGTTGCTATGGAAAATGTCCATCCATCCATCCATCTTCTCCCGCTTAATCCGGCTGGGTCGCGGGGGCAGCGTGCTGCCCAATACTCATAGCACCTGACCCCCCTCTATGAACCCCTCTGCAGGTGGTGAGCCCACAGGAGGGTGGACAACATGGTCCTTGATGTTAGTTCATAGGGGTGCTGCATGTTTTAGGTTGATGGGGGAAACCGGAGTACCCGGAGGAAACCCATCCAGACACGGGGAGGAACATGCAAACTCCACACAGAAAGGCCCGGGCGACCCGGGGATCGAACCCGCAACCTTCTTGCTGTGAGGCCTGAGTGTTGCCACTCAGCCACCGTGCCGCCTGCTATGGAAAATGTCTCTTTTCTAACTTGCACACATAAAATTATTACAGAAAATTGACTCTTCTAAGCTTCAAGTCATGTTATAATGCTTTTATTTTATCAAAAACATAACCAAATTGGGTTTTGTTTCAGTCACACATGTTTGAGGAACACTTTATTATTACTCTGTCCACATTTCCAAAGCTCAAAATTCTCTGTTCTGTGTAGTTTTCAAATTTACAGCTCCTTTTACCTTTAGTTCGGTAGAGTTTGGGCAATCCTAGCGCTGAAATCATCCAAACGATTCTAGTGAAAGTGTGTGGAGATTAAAAACACAGAGAACTTGTATTACCCCATGACATCACAAGGTGGAATTGAGTGTTTTCTGTTTGAAGGAAGAACATAAATATGCAGGTTTTGTGCGTTAAACACGTGTGAATGAAACAAAACGTGACTCGATGCGTGTTTGTGATGAGGAAGCCGCATTATAACACAGACGGACCCTTTAACGATGGAATATTTCTTCCTCCAACTCTTTTCAAACTTTACATTTCAGACTTCCTCCGGCTCGGTGCGGCGTGCGGTCTGTCGTTAAATTCTACCTCGTGGTCTCGCGTCTGCCTCCCGGTGTTTTGTCCTGACCGTGCCTGTATCCTCTTGTGTTTCAGATGGCCGCCCTACAGAGCCCCTTCTACGGCGATAAAATGAATCTGTACTCCCTCTGCAAGAAGATAGAGCAGTGCGACTACCCCCCGCTCCCTGCAGATCACTATTCCGAGGAGGTGAGTTCTGCGCTCAAACTATCAAAGAATCAAGTATCAGTGACAGAAGAAAGAAAGATTTTTTTTTGTCACCTTAATATCGTACAAAGGAGCTACAGGGAGACCAGACGTTCGTTTAAAGCAAAGACGGGTTTTAACCCCAGTTGAGTTGTTAATGGCTCCGGAGACAGTGTGAGGCAGAAGTAACTAGATCCTTTTAGAAGTTCATACAAAAATCCTGCTTAAAACAAAAAAAAAAAAAATCACTGTCAGTTTTCTAGGATTTTGATCAGTTTAAATGGTGGAAGTGTCTCAGGCGTAGAGTTGGGAAGAGTCGCTAAAAATGTACTCAAGCAAGAGGATTATTACTTTAAAACAGCATTACTCAAGAAGTAACGGTCCAAGAAATTAAGTAAGAGTAAGTAATAGTATGTGTACATATGTATGCATGTATAATCATAGACTGTTATATAAATGGACATAGATAATGTGGCAGCCGCCGCTTTCCAAGTCCACAGGCGAGTTTTTCCGACTCCTACTGACCCTGTCTCCCATTGACTGACACTGGAATATTGTGGCTTCTCTCTCCGTAGCTGCTGCTGTGAGCCTCATCATTTTGGTCTTAAGATGTTCATATTAAAAGGACAGTTCAGAATTTTGGACATAGGGCTTCATTTCCTGGTGAGCCAGAGTACTGGAGATGTGTGGAGACACTTTTTAAAAAATATTCCATCTCACACTCGCTTAGTCCATTTCTTTATGCAGTCTATGATATATATGTGTTTTTTTATGAATATATCTGTGCATCTGGAGGGTATAGGTCCTGGGGCAGGTTGGGTAGTGGGATAAGGTTGAAATTCCTCTGAAATGTTGTATGTACAGTTGTGCTCATAAGTTTCCAGACCCTGGCAGAATTGATGATTTCTTGGTCCAGAAGCTGCACATGGGACGTACTTGGATATTCCAACATGATAATGATCCAAAACACAAAGTGGAGCTGTGATTGGCTCCAGCAGAATAAAGTGAAGGTTCTGGAGTGTTCGTCTCTTCTGACCTCAGTATCACTGAGCCTCTGGGCAGATTCAAGCTGCAGTTCAGACAAGAGCCCAAGAATTTACAGGAACTGGAGCCTTTTGCCAAGAAGAATGAGCAGATTTACCATCAGAGAAAATAAACAAATCCACAACTATCACAAAAGACTCCAGGCTATCACTGGGTCATTTGTGTAGTTTCTGTTCTCATTATGATTTAAAAAGAGGAAACACAGGTGTTTGATAATAAATGGCTTCACCCAAGCACTAATGAAAGAAAAATGTTTGTGTTGTCGTTCATATTCTCTGAAAGATGGACAAGAAATCAGTCAAATTCTGTCAGGGTCTGTAAACTTATGAGCACAACTGTATGTGGACTATTTTTGTATACCAAACGAAACCATTGCACCCAAGAATACTACAAATCAAATTATTTATAACAAAAAAGTAAGAGTAAGTAGGAGTAGTAAATTGACGTTGAGAACAGTGTTACAGTGTTGTGTCCGCAAATGGAATTAACAATGGAGAAATAAACAAATGAAATTTTGTCCTGTCATGATAAAAAAAATAAAATAATAATAAAATACAGCCAATAAGCGATAATATTCAACCTTGTCATATAGCCAAAAATAACAATTTCCCAGTAGTGCAAAGAAATTGTGCTGACGATACATATTGAGCACAAAAATATATAGTTCCAGCTTTCATCGTCGATATACTAATTATCATGACAAGCTTAATGAAACCCTTAAAACCTGTCATGCTTTCATTCTGACCACATTTTGACTGTAGAACGACTTCAGTGATGGTTTCTAGACTTTAAAGCTTTTTTACCTATGACGCGACAATTTGGGCAAGCGTCAAACGGAGCATCTTTGAGTGTTCAGAGAAGATGGCTTGATTTAATGAATGAATGAATGACACAAGCGTGAATGAACCAAAATACAACCCCATGTTTGTTTTTTGAAGATGGACAACAACATAAGATGGTTAAAAACTTAAAATGATGTGTCTTTTAATGTAATTTGAAGGATAAAACAGTAAATAATGCTCAAATGTAGTATTTTTAAATGATGCAAAATTGAGACTTAACTAAATCGTATCAGAAGGAGCAGTGCAAGAAACACAAATGTTCAAATGTTCAAAATAAAGGTTTTGTATGGAAGCCGGGGGGGATCATAACAAATGCAAACACTGCAACAAATACAAATGCCACAACACAACAAAAAGCCACAATACAAAAAAAAAAAGCCACAACACACCAAAAAGCCACAATACAAAAAAAAAAAGCCACAATACGCCAACAAAAAGCCACAATACACCAACAAAAAGCCACAATACGCCAATAAAAAGCCACAATACACAAAAAAGCCACAACTCAGCAAAAAAGCCACATTACGCCAACAAAAAGCCACAATACGCCAACAAAAAGCCACAATCCAACAAAAAAGCCACAATACACCAACAAAAAGCCGCAATACACCAACAAAAAGCCACAATACACCAAAAAAGCCACAACACACCAAAAAAGCCACAATACACCAAAAAAGCCACAATACACCAACAAAAAGCCACAACACACCAAAAAAGCCACAATACACCAAAAAAGCCACAATACACCAACAAAAAGCCACAATCCAACAAAAAAACACAATACACCAAAAAAGCCACAATACACCAACAAAAAGCCACAACACGCCAAAAAAGCCACAATACACCAACAAAAAGCCACAATACACCAACAAAAAGCCACAATACACCAAAAAAGCCACAATACGCCAATAAAAAGCCACAATACGCCAACAAAAAGCCACAATACACCAAAAAAGCCACAATATGCCAACAAAAAGCCGCAATACGCCAACAAAAAGCCACAATACACCAACAAAAAGCCACAATACACCAAAAAAGTCACAATACACCAAAAAAGCCACAATACGCCAACAAAAAGCCACAATACGCCAACAAAAAGCCACAATACGCCAACAAAAAGCCACAATACGCCAACAAAAAGCCACAATACACCAAAAAAGCCACAATATGCCAACAAAAAGCCGCAATACGCCAACAAAAAACCACAATACACCAACAAAAAGCCACAAAACACCAACAAAAAGCCACAATACGCCAACAAAAAGCCACAGTACACCAAAAAAGCCACAATACACCAAAAAAGCCACAATACACCAACAAAAAGCCACAATACGCCAACAAAAAGCCACAATACGCCAACAAAAAGCCACAATACGCCAACAAAAAGCCACAATACACCAAAAAAGCCACAACACACCAAAAAAAGCCCTGGAAGTGGCCATAGAACTCTTTTTCACTTTTCCGATGGATAAAGCGAGGAGGATCAAGCGGGAAGTGAATGGGAAAAGTTGAAGAAGAAAAATGTGAAAAGTAAAGGAACGGAGAAGTGAACGAAGTTGGAAACATAAGTAATTTATTGTTTTGTGTCCAGGATCGATGTCACTGTCTGACCGTCGTAAATAATTTCCCGCTTGATCCTCCTGACTTGGTCTGTTGGAAAATAGTCCTGCGGTCACTTCCTTTGGGGTTTTTTTTGGTGTGTTGTGGCTTTTTGTGTGTTGTGGTGTCTGTATTTGTTATGAGCCACCCCAGTGACGTGTGTGACGTTTCTTTTGTTATTGGGTTGTCTGGAATGTTCCACAGTATGGTATTACATCTTTCTATCTTCATGGAGACCAAACCGGACCAAGTTACAGGCCAGATCTGTGGAGTTTCAGCCCCGCTCACCGTCAAAATCCCTGGTTTTCTAGGTATTTTTGAGCTACAAAACCACCTGTAATTGAATAAATGTAAAGTAGAGCTGTTTAATGTCACACTGCGGAGCATTCCAGACAAAGCAATAACATCTCCACCAGAAAAGTCCCGCAATACACCTTTAAAAACCCCTGTTAAATCTCCTGAATGCTCCACAATGCTACTTGAGTGATCTGTTTGCGATTTAAGTCGTACGTTTATGGCCAGAATTCTTTCAGCGCGTCTTTTTCTCTGCCAACTCCCTGATTTTGATTCCCGCCGACTAATAAAGTTATTTTTTTTATACGTAAACCGAGTCCGTGCTGTATGATCTTACGCGGTGATCAAAAGAGCGGCTATGATTCGAACTGGCCTGTAAATGAAATGCCTCTATGAGAAGCATGTGGAGCCGCTACACATTGGGCAGTGTCGTGTTGCTAACTGCTAGCTCCCTCGTGTAATAAAGCCAGGCTGCGGTCCCAGATCCGCCCTGCCTGATTGGTGCTGATGGGTGGCGCTCTGTGAATGTCGCCCGCTTTGAAATCCGCTTCGTGTGGGTGGCATTTTCGGCCGGCGCTCCCCGTCCTTTTCGCTTTAAAGTTTTGAGACATGCAAAGATGACGCAGCGAGCACTTGGATACAAACTAAACAGCAACAAATATTAGCTGGCCCTGAGCGGCAGGGGCAGTTTTTGTCCTTTTTGCTATAGACGCTTTGCAGTGACGTCAAGCTGGGGGTGTTCTACGTGTGTCTCTGTGGTGGAATGTTCCGTAGTTACTGTGAAGGCGTTAGAAAACACAGACAAAAACGTCTTGCAGATAATATGCGCTTTCTGATCTTAAAGGTGCATTGTGTAACATTTCTGATGGAGGGCCCGTCAAAAGCTTTACTCTATGGAGATGTTCTTACAGTTACAGGTCAGATCTGTGGAGAGGCGACCCCGCTCACAATCAGAATGTCTGTTTTTCTAGGTATTTTCGACCTATAAAACCACCTGTAATTGAGTAAACATAAGGCAGATCTGTTTAATGTCACACTACGGAACATTCCAGGCAGAGAAATGATATTTCCATAGAGACAAGCAGGTGACGGACCTCCAAAAAGTTACATAATGCACCTTTAAATATACTTAGAAAGAACTTGAGTTGTTTTCCTCCTATAAGATTTAAAACAATGGGGCTTTCTAACATAATTACACATAAACATATTGGGTTTAAACAATGAGGGAATTCATTCGTTCATTGACTTTTCTGCTGAGTTTGAATGTCATTAAAAGTGCCATTGTTTCTCCCGCGTTTACGTTGAAAGCTCAGACTCGTGTTTGTAACAGCAGCTGGTGTGGAGTCTGCTGCTGGAACGTTTCACTCTTTAATGTTATAGCTGAGACGCCAAGGACAAAAGCACTTTACTGTTACACTAAAGACAGTATAGTTTTCGCACAAAATAAGGGCTAAAATATCTGTATGAATCCCAACTACGGTCATCAAAAGTATCGGAAATCAAGTATTAATCTGTGCTAAAACTGGTATCGAAACTAGATCTTCATTAGAGTAGGTGTCGATACTAAAAAAGTCACATTGACAGGACAGAAATGAAGCTTTCCAGAATAGTTTTAGAATGATCTTGAGCTGAATCAGAATAAGTTTAAAGGGGAACTCCGCCACGTTTGAAGCTAAAGTCCGTCACTAGAGGAGGTGAAATTCTGTCAGAAGCCAAAAAACGGCACAGATCAGTGTTTCCTCAGTGGAGATCTCGCTGTGGCAGTGAGTCTGTCAAGACAACAAACTAGTGTAGTGATGGGGGCAAGTTCTTAACTTCCATGTAAAACACCAATTTGCTTCACACTGAAGAAGCTTAACACCACTTTAACCCATCTTACAACAGCCACGAGTTTAACAAACAAAACGCTCTGCCTGGTTCACTCATTAGTGTCTGGAAATGTTAGAAAACAACTTTATAAGCACCTCACACTTCCCTCTGCTGATTTCCCACTGCACAGGACAAAGCCCAAAAGACTCAAATGTCGACTCCAGAAGCAACAAGTGAGGATCGACTACTGACGCTGAAGAACAATAGAAACTGAAAGCTGTTGAAAGAAAATGGTTCGGGAATGTATTTTTTTGAGCGTTTTTCAAAAAATATAATTCACTTGTAAATAAACGGCATTAGAAATGACATCGGTGCTCGAGTCTTTTGGCTTTCACATGCGCAGTGGGAAATCAACAAAGGTAAGGCTAAGGCTGCTTATAAAGTTGTTTTAGAACGTTTCCAGACACTGAGTGAGCTCATTGTCTCCATGGAGATGCCGTTGCTTTGCTTAGAATGTTCCACGGTGTGGCATTAAACGTATATATAGCATGTCCTAAAAACTGTGACATAATTTCGCAGGCCAATAATTTAGGCAATTCTTGAAATAACCTAAAAGTTTCACAGAATGTACAGAAACGGATCAAGGTTTTATATTCAGTGTTCTGTTCTGTTTTCAGTTTGAGCCGTTCACTCCTGTTCACTTCTCTTCTGATGTTGATCTACCAGATCCTTTAGTCGTCCATAAACACACTTCCTCTTCACATTTTTGTCCATATTTGTTTGCCAGTTGGTGAAGTTTTTAAACATTTTGCATTGAAGTCTGCACAGTCCTGGGTGAGTTTGTGCTTGAAGATTCCAAGACGCAAAATGACTTCTCTTTGGGCGTGAACGGCTCAACCTGGAAACAGAACAAAAACAAAACATTAAATCTAAAATCTTGATCTGTTTCTATACATTCTGTGAAAGTTTGAGGTTATTTCAACAAGAATTAAGACAATTATCGGCCTATTTCCGTACAGAAAAGCAGATGAAGTATTATAATCATGTTTTAAGTTTTAATTCAAATCTTATATATAAGGGACTTTTATTGACAAAGATTCATTGATTTTAGCAGCAAACGTACATATTTTAACCATCACTAATATAAAAATAAAGGATTTTGCTTTTCTGTAGCCAAAAACGAATCATGATTGTGACAACCACCGTTCACTTCAGTGATTCAAGGTGGTCAAATGGTCTTGCCCAAGGACACAACAGTAATACGGAAAGAACCAATAGCATCTACCAACAACGAGAAAGCAAAAGTTGTCGTAAAGGACGACTGCTTTTTCTCCGTATCCGTCTGCATTTGTCCTTTAAGTCGTTTTGCTGTTGAATTGTCAGGATCCGTGTTGAGCGGTGTCACGGAGGCCTGTTTATCATGTATTTATTCCGGTGTCTGAGGCGCTCATTTGTTCCATTTGTTCAAAACAGAATGGAGCTGCAGACTGCTAGAAGTTGTGTAATTCATCACAGTAAACATCAAGCCTGCATTAATTACCTCTGTCCTGGTTTAGCTGCACGGGCTCTGGGAGGCGTTCGGAAATGTGGGAATTGTCGAAACTCAGGAACAGTGAAAATGTCTCGAAATGTAACCGACTTTTGAGGGATATTTAATGTGTTTTTTCTGACTGTTTTTAGGTACTTTCAGGCACCTTAGAGTTCATGTTTATCGCTTTAAGTAGTTTTGGATTTTTACATTTCATTTTCTATCTGAATGAACTTGGATTGGTTATGCCCTCTCCTGGCAGCAATGGGTAGTGCAGCATTCTGAAATAAAATATAGCAGCATGTTAACAAAGGGTAAAATGGTGTTTAATCACTGTGGGAGCTTGAAACGATGACGCAAACAGGACCCGAGCATGGTTCATATGAGGGTTGGGCGTTATCAAATTTTTATCCCGTTAAACCGTCTCAGCATTTTCCCGGGGTTTACGGTTTTACTGTAACTAATTAAGAATTATTTTGTAGCTGCACCTAAACCCTTCAGAAACCGAATCGCAGCTTTATATTTGAAGATGAGGCACAAATTCTGATCAAATCAAACTTTGCAGCGCGTTCGATCACATCAGCATCAGCGCACAAGCTGTTTTTATCAGCGCTTATACTGTATGCAAATGAGCCGTGCGGTTTGAAGTTTGGTTTGTGTAAAACGTAAACAAATGTGCCAAAGCTGCATTAAACACATTATTACTCAAAGTCTATAATGAGTGGAGCAGCGGAAATGTAGAGCGGTGGAGAGGACCAATCACAGCCCTTATCGTCTGCGTCGTTTTGAGGCGTCGTTAGAAAGTTTCGTCGAATATGTTTTGACCATGGATGTATAAAGCAGAACCATAAATCGGGCTTTACCGTCTCCTCCGTGAAAGTCTGACTTCGCCCTCGAGCGGGAACTTTCTCCTCTTCAGCCTCGTCCCCTCTCAACTCTCGGCTTCAATAAAACGTCTCCATCACAAACTTTTGGGCTCAACGTCGCACACGAAGCGTCAGTCAGGTTTTTTTCTTCTTCCTCGCTGCGTGTGGATGGAAATCTCCGAGCAGAACCATGTTTGGAGAGGAGAGAGAGCGGAGGGGAGAAAGTCCTGCTGTGGTTTTAGGTCCTTATGCAGATTTTTTTAATGACGGTGATGAAACTGATACCGCTGATACTTTTTGATACCATGGGATACCGGTTTACTGCCCAACCCTAGTTCATATATTGTAGCTCAATACACCAAGCTAATAACAGAAGCTATCAACAGAAAGGTGTGTTCATTTAAGTGTAGTTAGCGCCTCCTTCAGGCAGATATAAGGCAGCGTCCACCAGCGTCTGACCACAACTCAGGAAGCCACTTGGATGGATGGATGGATGGAGAAACGTCTTGACTTCAAAACATTTGTCCAGTTGACAGAATTGCATTTTCCTTTGCGATGGATCATACCTGAGCTCGGATGGATTCTTGCTACGTTTACAAACTCACAAGAATCCATCTCGGAGTGGCCCCGCTGCTGTCATTGTCGCACCAGTCACGTCCGAAGCATCGAGATTTGTGTAGAAGCCAAAGACGAAGTGCCAAATGAACCAAGACAAACACAGTGACGCAGACAGACGAGCCTCAGCCGGTTTAGGTGAAAATACACACTGCTAATTTCTCTGATCTGGCCAAGATTTTAAAACTTATATCAGGTTATTCATCTTATTTTCAGATTTTTTATCGATTAGTTCTGAGACTGCTTAATTCTAGTCTAAAAGTAGTTTATTTTAAGAGAACTTGTCAAGTGAAATGATCTGTCCACGCAGCAAGATAATTTCACTACTTTTAAGTCATTTTCTGATAGATTTAAGTGTTTATATCTTAAGCTTTTTTACAGTGTGGACTAGGGATGTAACAATAACGTAAATCTGGTGATCGTCAAAGGTCTCACAATAATATCGTGGAGCATCACAGTATTTCGAATCCCAAGTTTCTTTGCTTAAATGAATAGTTCTGATGCAGAAATAGCTAAAAAACAGAGGGAACTACATAGACCATGATCCTTTGCTCTGTTTCAGTGCAGACGACATGAAGAAATAACTGTTCTAAGCACTTTGAAATCTTCATTCTTTGGATTAAGTCTTGTGAAGCATTTTTAGAGGAAAAAATAGCGCAAAATACACAAAATATTGTAATAAATCTGGTTCGGTGAGATGTTTATGGTGAAAATATCGTACAGAGAGATTTGGATTTCGTTCCATCCCTAATGACAATAAATGTACCAAATGACTGGACAAAGCGTTTTAGAATGTCAGTCTTGTTATTATGTAGAATATCGTAATATCGTGAGCCTCCCCACCATATCGCAGTAAATATCGTACCGTGAGGTTCATACTGTGACGATATCGTATCGTGAGACTTGGATATCGTTACACCCCTAGTGTGGACTATTTAGTTTGAGAAAAAACATGCAGAAGGTAAAGTGCTTTGTGTATTCGTGGACAAGGTTTCAACAAAAGTTTTTCAGCTTGTTCTGCTGTTGCGACGCTTCAACCAAATATTCGATCCGGTTTCCCATCGAATATTTGACCGAGAGCCGTTCCAGGTTGATAAAAGTGTAGAACTCACTCCAGAGTCCTGCACAGATCAGTCTGGAGTGAGTCCGGTCAGATCACACGTGGACGACTGAGGGATTCCACAGACTTCAATAAACCTGCTTAAAAATGGCCAAATAACACAACAAAATTGAGTTTGAATTGTTAGTTCTGTAACGGCACTACTCCAGGTACGTTCTGAAGTGAATACAACATTAAGACGGTCTTAAAAGTTAAAAAATAAGGCTGTTGTTTGCAGCTGCTCTTTAAATAATCTCAGTATTACATTATTGTGAATATACAGCAGATCTGCATTACAGAGAGCTGCCTGCTCCACCTCCTGCTCTCTGCGCTCACACACATTAGCCGAGTGTGTGTGTGTCTGTGTGTTGTTGGGCGCGTTCACACACACATTAGCAGCCCGTGTGTGTGTGTGTGTGTGTGTGTGTGTGTGTGTGGGTCTGGGCGCTGATGGAGCAGAGACAGGCCTGAGGAGGGGGAGCCTGCAGCGCCTGTCTGCATGTAAACAATACTCCGCAAGGATCCAGCGCCAACTGTCAACCGCTCATCTTTGGTCTGTCACTTAAGCATCTCGGAGTCGGCTTCCTCCCAGCCCCCTCCTCCTCCTCATCCTCCTCTTCCTCCTCTTCATGACACCCCCCCCACCCTCACGTGCATAATCATATAATAATAATACACTTTATTTATACCGTAAAATACCACATAACAGCACAAACGCTTAACAGACCAGGCGTTTATTCGAGGCGATTCATTCTTTCCTCACCAAAATCTTGCTCAACAAAACTGTGAAAATAAAATAATTCTTTTAACCAGTATGTTTATAATTTAGGCGACTTTGTATGGACCATTTTAGGGCGGAAGCGATAAAAATACACGTGCATTTTGGCAACAGAAGTGGCTTTGTTCCCCATTCATTCCAATTCATTCAGACTGAACAGGGACAGAAAAAGACGGAGATAAAAACATTTCCAGCCCCAAAATGTCTGATTGTTCTGTGTGTGGTTGTCAGAATCGATATTCTACCGGCGCACTAAAGTTTTAAAGTTTTACTCACTGATCGCACAAGGATCTGGCAGTCAAAATCGGCTTGTTGAGGAAATACTCTCGATCTTTTGACGATAAACCTTTTGCAGAGCTCCACAAGCTGCTGAGCTCTGCCGTACTTCTGTTGACAAAATGCGCAACCGAGCCTACGTCACCACTGTTTACTGGTACTAAAAGGGTCTATAGAGACGTAGGCGAGGTAATTTGAAATGTTACGACGAAATGTCTACGGAGCGGAGAGTTTCCCACATTTGAAAGCGTTATTGCAAATGAGTCGTGCGGTTTTAAGTTTGGTTTGTGTAGAGACGACACGAGCGACTTCTGTCTTCGGCACGGACATTAGACTCGCCGTTTATTTGGAATCTGCGTTTATTTCTCAAAATATACACCTGCACCCGGCGTTTATTAGGGATTTTATGGTATAGCATTTTTCTAAACACTCAAAGAAGCTGTACAGACATTACAATAAAAAATAGTGCTTATAAAATACAAGGTTATCAGACAAAATATAAAAAATACTTACTTGCAGGTTGGGTTTGCATGTATTTTCGGAACATTACATTGATTTACTGTAGTCTAGTTGTCACAATACTAAAATTTCAACCCTGATTTCGATACTGAGGAATAGGTTTACCCATTTCTGTACCATAATGCTCATTTAAAACAAAAATAACATCATGACAATTGGCAGTTTCCACATTCTAGTTTGAGGAGAAGTCATAGTTTTGGAGTAAGAGCAGATTTTCTCTATTGATTAGAAGATTACAAGATCCCAAATCTGATCCGTTTTATTAGCGATGACATTAGAAAAGTCCTTTTTACAGAGTCAGCGCCGTCAACACTGATTTTAGTGGAGTTAATATAGTAAGTTTTGTCTTAATATTTGAGAAATGTAAGTGCAAATGTGGAGTGTGATGCTTTTCAATGAAAGAATGGGAGAGTGCAGGTTTCATTGTAAATGGATGGATACTTGGATGTATTCTAAATTTTTTGGGACACCCTGTATATATTTCCATACAGAAAAGCAGGTGAAGTGACGAGTCGGATATTTTGTCTGTACTATAGTCGTATTTTAATAGGGACTGCAGAGGGAAACTAGCAAGATTAATGTGTTAAAACATGAAACCTGTGCAAATAAACCACTGAAATTAAATTAAACTAGATCCGGGACGTTCCTGTATGACACAAAAATAAAGAAAGAATCAGCATTTTAACCATATTTCTATTAAATTGTTTATTTAACAACCTTACTTTAAACAATTAAACCCTAAACCTTAATTTTAAAGATACAGAGGTAATTTTTCTCATGGAGGGTTTGTCATCTGCCGGTCTCCATGGTGATGTCATTGCTCTGTCTGTGATGTTTCACAGTTGGCATTAAACAAACAACAGTATCTTGCATTTATTGATTTACAGATGTTTTTATTTCTCAAAACTACCACAAAGACGTGCATTCTTACTGCGAGTGGGCCCACTTCTCCACAGATCTGACCTGTAACTTGGCCTGGTGACGTGGCCTGACTGTTTCCATGGAGTTTGTTAAATGTTGCACTGTGTAACTTTTTGGTTGGCTGCCCGTCACCTGCTTGTGGCTATGGATACGTCATTGCTCTGCCTGGAATGTTCCACAGTGTGACTTAAAGCAGCTCTACTTTACATTTATTCAATCACAGGTGGGTTTATAGCTAAAAAATACCTAGAAAAACAGGCGTTCTCACTGTGAGCGGGGTCGCCTCTCCACAGATCTGACCTGTAACTTGGTCTGGTTTGCTCTCCAAGAAGGTAGAAAGATATTACCACACTGTAAAACATCCCAGACAATATACATAATAACATCTCCATGGAGAAAAGCATTTGACCGACCCTCCGCCAGAAAAGCTACACTTTGCATGATGCTTTTTAATTACAAATTAATTGTTCTGAATTAAATAGTTTGGAATTAAAATGTTCGCCTTCAAGTTTACGTGGAAATAATAATTCTGCATTGAGGTTTCCATGGAAAACACATTAAATCGTCTTTATTTAATCCCGCTCAGCGTCTGGGGGGTGGGAAAGGTTCTGATTGGACAGCGACACAAACGTATTTCCGTCTTTGGGAGGAAAACCCACACTTCAGCTGCTCCCGGCTTTTCTCTCATCTCAGTTTGTCGTTACGCCGCCGACACAAACACGATCCAAACTTTTTCCTCGGTCGTTCCGATGATAATGAAGCAGCAGGTGGAGAATTCTCTCCTCACGCTTTACGTCTGTGAGCTGAGGAGGAGAAGGGAAGAGTGTCGGAGAAGGAGGAAGAAGACAAACTGAGTCTGAGGCTGCCACACCTCAGCCCACTCCCACATCCCGCTCACAAATCCAAAGAGACGTGGAGGAAAGTCCCAAGAGACGACTGGAGGAGCCGGATCAGGAGGACGAGCCGACGAGCACAAACCACCGGGATTATTCTGAAGAAGAAGAAACATTTACATGATCAAGGAGTAAATTAATTCAGCTTTAAAATCGGAATAAACCCGCACTTACTTCAGAATCAACTTTAATTCCGAATAATAATTTTCATTAGGGAAGTGTTTACATGGTCTTTTTCAAGCAGAATACATTTTTATTCAGAATTAAATCATTTTTATTTGAGATTAAAGCTCTCGTGTAAACGTGGCAAATGCAGCTTTAACCTAAACCATCACCTGTATCAGAACTTTAAATCATGTAGTTGATCTGATAATAAAGGATCTGTTTTGCTCTTCTTACAGGAGCCAGGCCTTATGTGCGTACACAGATTCCAGTCCCACATTGTGATAAAAACCTGGCCACACTCTCCATGCAAAGAGCCGCATGAATATTTAACGTCTGTGCATCTCGTCAGCTCCTCCGTCTCCCACTGTCTCCACTCTCAGTCACAAATTCTCTCTTTTTCCCTCATTTACATCCTGGGCCTGTGCACGGAGCGCTCCCCGAACGCACAGCTGCTGACCACGATGTGTCCAGCAGGGGTCTGAGGCAGAGAGTTTCACTAATGTGTTTCTAATGGCACTGATTGGATGAATAATAATTAGCGAAAAGGCCAGAGAAGCTTTACAGAGAAGAGGTGCAATAGTAAATGCTTCATTTGCTTTAAAAATGCAGTTAAACGTCCCATATCACATTATTTTCTGATCTGCCAGTGTGTTATAATGTAGTTTCCTCATTAAAAACAGACCTGGAGTTGTGTTTTGGTTCATTCACGCATGTTTAACACACAAAACCTGCAGATTGAGGCGGAGTTCTTCTTCTCTCAAACTGAAAACGCTCTGTTCCACTTTGTGATGTCATGTGGTAATACAGGAAGTGCTCCACTGTGTTTTTAAACTCCACACACCTTCACTAGAATAATTTGGATGATTTCAGATCTGGAATTCGCAATCTCTACTGAACTAAAGGTAAAAGGAGCTGCAACTTTATTTATAGCGCACTTTAAAAACACAAGTGCTAATAAATCAGAACAATAAAACAGCTTATGACTAAAATCAGAAACTAATAAAAACAATAAAACAACATGAATAGAACAGAATCTAATAAAAACAAGACAATAAAATATCAACAACTCAAACTGTGTCAAAAGCCAAAGTGCGTTTTAAGAAGAGAGTTAAAAACAGGCACAGAAGAGCTGTTCACTTGGACATCGAATGACATCACGAGGTGGAACGGAGCGTTTCGAGCTTTGGAGATGTAGACGGACTAATAATAAAGTTACTCAAACTCATGTGAACGAAACAAAACACAACTTCAGGTCTGTTTTTACGAAATTAACAACAATATAACATCGTTTAAAGCTCAAAAGAGTCAATTTTTCTAATAAAGGCCTCTTAAATGTTCAGTATTTAACTCCACTGTAAAAGTTGAGGGTTCGTCACCTGCTCGTCTTCACTGAGATGTTATTGTTTTGCTAAGAATATTCCACAATATGACATTAATCCAAGTATATCTCCACGGACACAGGCAGACGGCCAAGTTGTAGGTCAGATCTGTGGCGGAATCATAATAAGAATTCACCTTTTTCAATGTATTTTCAGCGAGTAAAAAGACATGGAACAGTAAGAAATAAAAAATCGACGCATTTATGGTCACACTGTCGAACGCTCGAGCAGGTGGCCAGAAATGTTATTTAATTTGTAGTATTTTTATTAAATATTCTGCCACACTTTCCATCGTATTTCATAAAACCCTTAAATCTTTGTTGACTTTATCCACTTTTTTTTTTAAATCATTCTTTGATTTCTGTGATTTCGGGGACTGATTTGTTGTGTAAATTTGCACTATATAACTCCATGAAGAAAGATGAATGTCCATCACCTGCTTGTCTCCATGTTTTGCTAAGAATATTCCACAGTATGGCATTAAGAATATGTATCTCCATGGAGACAAGCAGACGACCAAGTTACGGCTATAGATATAGATGTGTTTTTTGTTAGTGGAGCTTAAATTTGTGTTTTTATTCATTATTCTGGCATATTTTTCATCGTAATTCTTCATATCTTAATGTTTTTTTTTTTAAGATATCCACTTCAGTTCTTTGATTTCTGTTATTTCAGCGGCTGATTTCATGTTTACTGAACTTCACATGCTGAAAGTCGTGTAAACCAGTATTCATCTATCAGCTCCCTTTAACTGTTTTTACGCCGGATGCCCTTCCTTTTACACCAGCCAAGTTTTAGTCCTTGTTTAGTCCTGGTTTAGTCCTAGTTTCGTCCTGGTTACACATTTTTACCTGGTTTAGTCTTGGTTTAGTCCTGGTTTAGTCCTGGTTTAGTCCTAGTTTGGTCCTGGTTTAATCTAAATTACACATTTCTACCTGGTTTGGTCTGGTTTAGTCCTTGTTTAGTCTTGGTTTAGTCCTGGTTTAGTCTTGGTTTAGTCTTGGTTTAGTCCTGGTTTAGTCTTGGTTTAGTCTTGGTTTAGTACTGGTTTAGTCCTAGTTTGGGCCTGGTTTAACCTAAATTACACATTTTTACCTGGTTTAGTCTTGGTTTAGTCCTGGTTTAGTCTTGGTTTAGTACTGGTTTAGTCCTAGTTTGGTGCTGGTTTAACCTAAATTACACATTTTTACCTGGTTTAGCCCTGATTTAGTCCTGGTTTGGTCCTGGTTTAACCTGATTTACACATTTTTACCTGGTTTAGTCCTGGTTTAGTTCTGGTTTAGTCTTGGTTTAGTACTGGTTTAGTCCTAGTTTGGTGCTGGTTTAACCTAAATTACACATTTTTACTTGGTTTAGTCCTGGTTTAGTCCTGATTTAGTCCCGGTTTAGTCCTGGTTTGGTCCTGGTTTAACCTGATTTACACATTTTTACCTGGTTTAGTCCTGGTTTAGTTCTGGTTTAGTCCTGGTTTCGTTCTGGTTTAGTTCTGGTTTAGTCCTGGTTTAGTCCTAGTTTGATCCTGGTTTAACCTAATTTACAAATTTTTACCCGGTTTAGTCCTGATTTAGTCTGTTTTAGTCCTGGTTTAGTTTGGTTTAGTCCTGTTTTTGTCTTCGTTTAGTCTTGTTTTCGTCCTGGTTTTGTCCAAATCGATGCCTGTGAAGCGAAGCGCCTTGCCGATAGGCACAACAGCAGCATCGACCTGAAATCAAAACGAGGACCCTCCATATTTACAAATTCAAGACGAACTCCAAATCTTCCTCCGAAAAACAAAAAAAACCACACACAGACACACACACGATCCCTGACAAGAATCCGTCTGAGAGCCCAACGCCTCACGCTACGGCGGACAGGAAGCGAGCGGGCGGTTTCCATGGCGACGGGCTCCAGACGAGTGTTCTTAATGATGGCGTGCGTGCCCGTCTGTCTCGCGGCGGTTGGCATCGGAGTGGCAGCGCGGTGAGGGGCGGCGTGATTACTGCGGGAAACGGCGAGTCTGTGCCAGGCTAAAGTCTCTGTGTGAACGTGAGGCTCTGCTGACCGCCGCTGTAAACACAAATAATGAGCTCCTCTGTACCGCTCCGGCCCGGTCTGTGCACTTTAAACCAGAATTTCAACGTTTATTAGAGATATTTTAGGCTTTTTTTTCATTATTTAGCATTAAACTTTAAAGCCACACTGTGAAACTTTCTGGAAATTACATAAATCCATGAAAAAAACGTCAAAAACATACTCCAGCATTATTCTCCATAGGTATAAATCAGTTTAAATGTCATCCTGGTTTAGTCCCAGTTTAGTCCTAGTTTGGTCCTGGTTTAACCTACATTGCACATTTTTACCTGGTTTAGTCTTGGTTTAGTCCTGGTTTAGTCCTAGTTTGGTCCCAGATTAACCTAATTTACACATTTTTACCTGGTTTAGTCTTGGTTTAGTCCTAGTTTAGTCCTGGTTTAACCTAAATTACACATTTTTACCTGGTTTAGTCTTGATTTAGTCCTGGTTTAGTCCTAGTTTATTCCTGGTTTAACCTAAATTATAATTTTTTTTTCCTGGTTTCGTCCAGGTTTAAACTGAATGACACATTTTTATCTGGTTTAGTATGGGTTTATTCCTGTTTAGTCCTGGTTTAGTCTTGTTTTAGTCCTGGTTTAGTCCTGGTTTAGTCTTGTTTTAGTCCTGGTTTAGTTCTGGTTTAGTCCTTGTTCAATACTGAATTCAACATCTGGCTTGGTCTTATTTTTTTGTTTGTCTAAATCGACTGTACCTTTTTCTTGAAACAAACCCACATTTTAACCCTTGTCGCCCTTGTCCCCCTCCTGCCCCTTTGCCCCCTCCCTTTTGCCTCCTTCCCTTTTGCCCCTCCCTGTTGCCCCTTCCTGTTGCCCCTTGCCCCTCCCACAGCTGAGAAACCTGGTAGACATGTGCATAAACCCCGACCCCGAGAAGCGACCGGACATCACCTACGTGTACG
Organism: Odontamblyopus lacepedii; assembly: GCA_034769755.1. NCBI lineage: Eukaryota > Metazoa > Chordata > Actinopteri > Gobiiformes > Gobiidae > Odontamblyopus > Odontamblyopus lacepedii. The sequence goes on from CM068350.1 coordinate 37,282,480, forward strand.
ACATCGCCAAGCACATGCAGAACCTGACCCAGGGCAGCTAAAGCTAACGGCTAACAGCTAACGCCCGGCCCCGCCCACGTACACCTTCTCGTCCAATCAGCATCCACGCACACTCTACATCCTGCTTCACCATGGCAACCGGGAAAGTCATAGAAATGATATTTTTGCAACATAGTGTTTACGCAATGTCAGAAAAATGTTAAGAATGTACGAGAGCTGAAATGACTTGAGTTCAGAACAGACTTATGTGTGTTTTAATCATTTTATTTCCTGATTTTAACTTAAAATATACTATTGCATTTTTTTTTATTATTTATTTATTTTTTGTTATGTCTTATTCCCATTTAATCCTGGTTTAGTCTTGCTTTATTCTTAGTTTAGTCTTGGTTTAGTGGTTTAGTCCTGGTTTAGTCTTGGTTTATTCTTAGTTTAGTCTTGGTTTAGTCCTGGTTTAGACTTGGTTTAGTCCTGGTTTAGTCTTGGTTTAGTCCTGGTTTAGACCTTGTTTAGTCCAGGTTTAGTATTAGTCTAGTCCTTGTTTAGTTTTGGTTTATTCCTGGTTTAGTCCTGGTTTAGACCTTGTTTAGTCCTGGTTTAGTATTAGTCTAGTCCATGTTTAGTCTTGGTTTATTCCTGGTTTAGACTTGGTTTAGTCCTGGTTTATTCCTGGTTTAGTCTTGGTTTAGTCCTGGTTTAGTCTTGGTTTAATCCTGGTTTAGACCTTGTTTAGTCCTGGTTTAGTATTAGTTTAGTCCTTGTTTAGTTTTGGTTTATTCCTGGTTTATACTATAACAATAATATTTAACAAAAATTACAACCAAAGAATAAGTCATACTGACTTTTGGTCAGTATGACTTAGGAGACACGTAACAATAATAATAAAAAAAAAAAACAAACATTGCAAATAATATAGTTTTAAATGAAAATGGTTCAAGCTACAAGTTTAATCGCAATCGAATCGAAATTACTATTTAAATGGATGTAAAACTTCATAAAAAAACAGCTCGTCCTGTAGTTTAGATCAGTACAAACCATCGCTATATAATCCAGCTCCAGTCAAATGAAGCTCATTGAGGATAGTGGTTATAGGAGCGAATTTGGAGCCGAGTTCCATATTAGGAATAGGAAAAAAACCTCGGGATCATGTAAAGCAGGTTAATCCGAACATTTTAAGACCAAACTAACCAGGCTCACCAGAGCAGTGACAGATTCTATGGTGCAAACATGTTCTGAAATCTGATTCTTGTCTTATTTTGTCAGTTTTAGTCTGTCAATTCTTCTGGAGACGTTTAAAAATGGTGTAAAAATCGCAAAATTGAATCACAATTTGCAGCTTTTCCCAAATTCACCTCAGGCTCAAGACTCACATGGGCTAAATGAATTAATAGGCAGAGGTTCCAAATCTGGGCCCCTAAGATCCTGAGACCCGGGACGACAGACCCCTTAGCGCCTTTTACACAGAATAAGACCCCATGGAGACACTGGGAGGGCATCTGACACACCGGGACAGTTCAGAACATGTTTGCAGAGGGTTAAACTACAGGGTTTGCAGCAAAATAGTAATTTTTATTCATTTACGATTGGACATGTGGCACATTTTTTATTTGATTTGATTTGATTTGACAGATTTTAATCATTTCAAGTTAAATTATGTGTTAAGAAAATGTCGTAAATGTCAAATGGAAAGTATATTCTGAACTCAAGTCATTTGAACTTTTAGCTGTTTTGTGTTACATGATATAATAAGAATAAGAGACTTCTACTATGCAGGTCATCCATAATATGCTGTACCTATGTGTATGTTTGTGCTTTAAGAAGGTGTGATGAATGTCGACTTGAGTATAGATGTGTTAAAGGGCGTCGGGCGCTGCACTTTGAGGGGAGTCTGTTCAGTGAATGTATCTAAAGGGAAGGATCTGTGTGAGGAACGTGGAGGTGATTATGAAATGCCGTGGAGACAGTTTTGAAAAGAGTTATGGAGCGTTTAAATGTGCGTAAACGAATGGGCTAAAGTGTGGAACGGAGGCAGAAGTGAAGTGGGACACACGGGCGGTTCGGTCAGAGTCTCGACCATTTCCGCTCATAGAGTCTGAGGTTTTGCGGGGTCGTGCAGAAATCAGTCGATCCTTAATCCTAAATACAGATCAGGCAGAGACAAAACTTCGGCGGACGACACTTCTGCTTTTAGAAACTTACGCGTTTGTGTGTCGTTTGCTAATTTCGGAGCCTAATAATTGTGGTCACACCTCCTTGTTTGTGCCACAGTGGGTCATTTTGTTCTTAAGCGAGACACTTCGCCCACATTGCCTGGTGTGTAAGTGCTGTATTGTGTGTTAGGTGGTTGCAGGGGCTGATGGTGCAGATGTGCAGCCTCACTTTTATCAGTCTGTCCCAGGGCGTGAGTGAATACAGCTCTGTAAAGTGCTCGGTCTGTCCAAAAAAACGGTGTATAAAACTGATCTGTTATTAAATCTTTAAACACCACAGACTGAAATAATCTGCACCTACAAATAATTGTCTTTACTACAGGGTTCCCACGGTGACAGAAATTGAAAATTGTCATTTTCTAGACCTGGAAAAGTCATGATATTTTGTAAAATCAATGAAAGTTTTGGAAAAGTCATCAAATTTTAGTGTCTCTTTCACGCAGCTACAGCGTTCTGCTCTGTTCTCATTATGATTATTTCTGAACGTTTGCGCAGTCGCTCCATCAGGACAAACACAATCAGGTGTTTTGTTTAAAAGAGACGACAATAAATGCACTGACAGGATTTTGAAAGTTAAAAAACTATAATACCAAACCATAAGGTGAGTGGAAAGAGTTGACATTTCATTAAAAGTCTGCTCAGTTCTGCACATGTAGGTGCCGTAAAGTCATGGAAAACTCACTTTAGGTCACGAAAAAGTCATGGAAAAGTTTTTTGTCGTCGTTCGATGTTCGTTTAAGACGCACAAAGACGTACATTTGTAAACAGAAGTGTCCTTTGGTGAAGTTTTCCCACATTTTAAAAGCTTTAACATAGAACATGACGTCCCCCCACATGCCCCAGTCCTCCGCCTGATCTGTTGAAAAACTGTTATAGTTTCACTTTTGCCTCTTCGTTCCAGAGTTTTGAACATTTTCATGACATTTTAAAGACTCTGTTGGGTTTAAGCATCGTGTCTGTTATTTACAACTAAAATCTCCCAGCCCATGAAAATGTACTTAAATGTTTTTGTTCAGATTATCGCTTGATGCTGTGTAAGTGTGCCTTGCCGTCCTTTAGAAATGTAAAAATTAGAATAATTATCGTCGGCCTGGTCAGTCATGCTCTTTAGATGAGCTTTAGGTGTTATTATAAAGTGCCACCTACGCTTTAGTCCGTAGATGGTACACGTGGTATGACTGTCCAGGTATTTTGTTTTGTTTTTGTTTTCAAATGTAAAAAGAAAATGTCTGTCAGCTGAGAAACCGAAGTGTAAGTTTGATAATGTAGTGAAGTGTATCTCTTTAGTTACATTCACAGTTGGAGCCTGATTGGACTTGGGTGGCGACTGTAAATACTGAAGGAGTTTCGTTGGTCCATAATTTGCTCTGCACTGACTCCGTTGGTTTACACACACCAGGGAGGGTTTGCAGCTTTAGTGCAGTGTCTTTTTGAATCCGTTTTAACAAAGTCCCTGTTTTAAAATGGTGTTAAAGATGCACAGCGTAACTTTTTCTGATGGAGAGTCCGGCCACCTGCTCGTCTGCATGGAGATCTTATTGCTTTGCCTGGAATGCTCCACAGAAGAGTTGGGCGATATCCAGATTTTGATCCCGTTAAACCTTATTTACCGTATTACCGGGACTAAACAAGAATAATTTTGTAGCTGCACCTAAACCCTTCAGAAACAGAGTCGCAGCTTTATATTTGAAGATGAGGCACAAGTTCTGATCAAACCAAACTTCGCAGTGCGTTCGATCGCATCAGCATCAGAGCACGAGCTGTTTTTATCAGCGCTTATACTGTATGCAAATGAGCCGTGAGGTTTGAAGTTTGGTTTGTGTAAAACGTAAACAAATGTGCCAAAGCTGCGTTAAACACATTATTACTCAAAGTCTAGAATGAGCGGAGGAAATGTAGAGCGGCGGAGAGGACCAATCACAGCCCTTATCGTCTGCGTCGTTTTGAGGCGTCGTTAGAAAGTTTCGTCGACGCGAATATGTTTTGACCATGGATGTGTAACGCAGAACCGTAAATTGTTCTTTACCGTCTCCTCCGTGAAAGTCTGACTTCGCCCTCCAGCAGGAACTTTCTCCTCTTCAGCCTCGTCCCCTCTCGACTCTCGGCTTCAATAAAACGTCTCCATCACAAACTTTTGGGCTCAACATCACACACGAAGCGTCAGTCAGGTTTTTTTCTTCTTCCTCGCTGCGTGTGGATGGAAATCTCCGAGCGGAACCACGTTTGAAGAGGAGAGAGAGCGGAGGGGAGGAAGTCCTGCTGTGGTTTTAGGTCCTTATGCAGATGTTTTTAATGACAGTGATGAAACTGATACCGCTGATACTTTTTGATACCGCTGATACTTTATTACCGCCCAACTCTACTCCACAGTACGGCATTAAACGTGCCCATCTAATGCATGTTTAAGTGAGTGGGCTCGCCTCTCCACAGATCTAACCTTAGTAACATACCCTCATAGTGTTACTTGCTTGTCTTCATGGAAATAAAAATAAATATATGAGCTCACTGTTATACTGTGGAACGTCCAGGCAAAGCAATAACATCTCCATGGAGACGAGCAGGTGGCCGAGTCCCATCCAAAAAGTGACACGGTGCATCTTTAAAGAAATGTACGTTTTAATTTTCTTTGTTTTGTCGTTGGATTTTCTCCTGTGCTCCAGCTGCAGTCAAAGCTTTGTAAGTTATTTAGTCCTGGTTTAACACATTTGATCGTTTTGATGTTTTTACGCAGCTTTGCTTTGTTGCTTTCTTTGTAATAGAGATTAAAGGAGCTGTATGTAGCCTCAGGTTTTATACGGTTTTTAAAAAAGGTTCAACAATCACAAACAAACCTGCGGAAAGAGGATTAAAGACAGATTAAAGGGCCCATAATGCGCTTTTTTAATTGTCTATGTTGTAATGTTTTTTCCTCATCACAAACAGACCTGGAGTTGCGTTTCGTTTCATTCACACACGTTTTAACACACAAACCCTGCATTTTTAGGAACAGGAAACACTCTGTGCCACCTTGTGATGTCATGAGGTAATACAGGAAGTGCTCCACTGTGTTTTTAAACTCCACACACCTTCACTAGAAATAGAAATTGTTGCCTGAAATGTGTCCTGTAATATTCTGAATTGTATTGTTGCCGCTGTCTTGGCCTGGACTCCCTTGAGAAAAAGAGATATTTTTCATATTTTTCAAACTATATATAAGTCGCACCTTTTGAGGGAAATTTATTTTATAAAATCAGAGACCAAGAACCAAAAAATTATCTTGAAAGGCAAGTTTTAGAAGTTACAGTAATAACAACAGAATAGAGAAGTTTGTTTGTTTTTCAATATCGAACAAACAACTTTTTTTTTTTTTTTAAATCTTTGTCTGTAAAACCAAAATGAAAAAACGTAACGATTTTTTTTTTTTTTCATTTTTGCTTCATATATGCGATTCATGTATTTGGTCTATGGGCTGCCAGTGTGAAAAATTGAATATATATAATAAATAAATAAATAAGTAAATATATAAGTCACACCTGAGTATAAGTCGCAGGAACAACCCAAATCCTGAAAAAAGTGCGACTTATAGTTAGAAAAATACGGTAGTAATGTCAGTGGGACCTTCCTGGTTAAATAAAGGTTAATAAGATTACACAAACACGTGTGAAAGAAACAAAACACAACTCCAGGTCTGTTTTTGAGGAGGTAACAACATTTTAACATGATTTAAACCTCACAATAGTTAATTTTGTGTAATATAGGACCTTTAATGACTGGCTGCAGGTGCTGGAGTTTTGATTGTGACCGTTTAGAGCCGAGAGAGGCATTTTAGGCTGGATTTCAGCGGTGAACCTGGCAACTTAAATGAGAGACTCATGTGAGGCTCTTTCTGCATTCTCACTGGATAATTGTCTTGAACCAAAACACCAAATTATAACATAAACAACTTTGCCGTCATGTTTTTATAATTAAGGATAAATCAGAATTATAATTACATGTCTTCCTTGTATCTGGGGACACATTTAAGTCGCGTTTATGGAATTTAAAATCTAAATCTTACATACAGTTCCTTTAACCTTCCGTGTAAGAATGTATTTCTGTTGTGGCGAATCATGTTTCCGTTCAGAGCGAGTGGTGAAAGCACTTTAGGCCGCGAAAGCCTTTAACACGCGAAAGTTCTACACGGATTTTAGCAATACTCTTGGTTTTGTTTGGTAAGATTTCATTTAATAGGGGATACATCATGCATTATTTGACTACTGTTGAGTTTTAAACATGTTTTTGGACGGGATAGGAAAAATATTCTGCATTATTTGAGTGCAGAAATGCTTTGAATGAGCCTGGTGGTGGTTTATGGGCTTAAAACTGCACCATCTTTCTACCTATGAGGCAACAATCCTGGGAAATTTCAAACTGTGTATTTTGTTTCTATTGAACTTTTTCAAATATTTCCAGCGTCTGGTGCATAAATCTGTGTTTAACATTTATATGAAGCATTTTTAGTGTAAAATGTCATGTGGTGCAACCGAGAATAACCTTAAAATAGTTTTATTTTCTAAAATAATCTAAGTTGTGAATAATAAGAAGTGTACAGAAACAAACTGTTAAAACTCCAGCCATAGAATTACTCCTGTTATTAGTGGCACCACATGATGCACGGTCGCACCACATGACATTTTAACACTTTAAGTACAAAAAACATACAGATTAACTCATGATTTCTGAAAAATGTATTTGGTTCCATCAGAAATGTGGTGAATTATTCTGAAATCTGAACCTTTTTAACCGAGGACAGAAAATTTAGGCGTCAGGTCTGTTTTTAGGGGAGGGAACAATGTTAGAACACGGTTTAAAACTCAAAAAAGGTTAAATTTGCATCCGTCTCCTTTAAGGTACTTTATCCACATGTGCGTCTACCAGTGTTCTGCTTTTCCCTTTGCACAAACACAAAATGAGAGTTGTATTACAAAAGGGGAGTAAAAGTTTTTATTATGAAGTGCAATTCATAGATACTGTACTTGTGTTTACAGTAGTCGTAGTTTAGAGAGAACAGACTGTACTTTAGTGCTGTTAGTGCAAAATTATATCACTCACTAAAAAAGATTGTAAAAAAAAAAAGACTTTAGATCCAAAGAAGAAAAATTTCAACTCTCTTTTTTTATGTAAAAGGCTTTTCTCTTTGTACATACGGTGGGAAGTATAGTTTACAGTTACATATTTTAGTGCGATTTTCATGAAGAAATATAGAAATATAACTCCAGCTTTGTTCAGAAGTGCCTCATACCACAGCGCAGTGCTTTATTCTGGAACATTTTATAACAAATACACTTTAATTAGAAAGATTTCATTCATAATTTTAAGTTTTTTAAGGACGATTCAGGCTTAGTGACTACTTAAAGGCACAATATGTCACTTTTTTTAGCAATAAATTGACTAAAGTAAACACATTTGTTTTCATTTTGGTTGCTTATAGCACTGGAGGCTTGCCTTTCCACAAACCCGACTCGTGTTTGTTTGTTTTTTCCATGGAAATGCTGTTCCTTTGGCTATAATCTTCCAAAATACGTCTATAAAGCATATAAAACCTGTCTATCTCTGTCGAAAATGTTCCAAAGTATGGTTATAACTTTGCGTTTCCATGGCGACAGGTGAAAGTTCCATACTGTAGATTTATTTAAGAGGGCGTTAATGGTTCCTGAAGCCTGAATCGTTCTTAAAAGTGCATTGTGTAACTTTTCTGGCGGAGGGTCCGTCAAATTGTCTCCGTGGAGATGTTAGTTGTTCGTCTGGAATGTTCCGCAGTGTGGCTTTAAACCTTTCTACCTTCACGGAGACCAAACTAGACCAAGTTACAGATCAGATCTGTGGAGAATATGTTTTTTTCTAGGTATTTTTGAGCGATAAAACCAAATGTAACTGAATAAATGTCACACTGCGGAACATTCCAGGCAGAGCAATGTCGTCTCCATAGCAACAAGCAGATGCTGGATCTCCAAAATGTTACACGACGCACCGTGACGTCTAATTGAAATGTAATTGTCGTAAAGTGGTGCGTTTTCTGTTCGTTTGCTCTTTTACCCGTTTGTTTTAAGACTTGAGAGTTTTTCTCAAAAGTAGAATTTTAAATAGTTTTTGTATATTCTGTAACATTTCACGTGAACGCCGTCCTCACCGTCGCTTTGTTTGCCCAAAATATGCAATAAATGTACAAATGTCACCCAGGATTTCAACTCTTTTTTTTAATTATGTTTACGCTTTATAACTTTTAATTTGTTGTGTGTTTAAAAATGTATCGTGTAAAACTTTACCTGTGGAGGGTTTGTCCAGTGCTTTTCTTTGACGAGATGTTATCGCTTTGTCAGGAATGTTTCACAGTGCGGCTTTAAACCTTTCTAGCCTCACGGAGAGAAACCAGACCAAGTTACAGGTCAGATCTGTGGAGAGGTGACCCCGCTCACGGTAAGAATGTGTGTTTTTCATAGATTTCTTTACTTTTTAGCCATGAAAACACCGTTGAACAAATGCGATAACAACAAAAACGGCAAAAAAGCTCAAGATAAACTGTAATAATAATAATAATAAACTGTTTTTTCTAGGTATTTTTGAGTTATAAAACCACCTGCAATTGAATAAATGTAAAGTAGAGCTGCTTAAAGTCACACCTTTAATATATATATTTTTAATAATTACTGAAGCCCTGTTTATTTCTTTTCTTTTTACACTTTCCTGAAAACGGTGTGAGTGTTTTGGAGAGCGGTTTTCACTGCGTTTTCCCCCGTGAGAAACAGACCAGGGATTTGTGTATTATTTGTGTTTTTTTGTTTAGTTTCTTTTGTTTTGAAAAGTGAAACGGAGCAGCTCCTGCTTCTTTATCGATCAGTGAAGTCTTTCGCAGCCTTGAACCTAAATTATAAACCATATCTTTGTTTAAATCAGTTGAAATCCATCTTATTTTTATCATTTATTCACAGATATGTTTCGGAACATTTTGCTAAAAGCTGTCCGGGTTCATTTAAAAGTACATTTTGTCCGAATCTTTAAAATCTTGTTTGAAAATCATTGTTTAGTTGAAGTTACCAGCTTAAAATGTGCATTATGTAATTGTTCTGCTTGTCTCCATGGAGTTTTTGCTTTGCCTTGATTGTTCCACAGTATCAAGGCCAAGTTACAGGTCAGATCTGCGGAGAGCCGACCCCGCTCATGGTAATAATGTATGTTTTTCATAGATTTCTTTGGTTTTTTGCCATGAAAACACCTTTAAACACGTGTGATAACAAAAACAGCAAAAAAGCTTAAGATATAAACACTTAAATCTATCGGAAATGATCTTGCTGCATGGACAGATCATTTTACTCGACAAGTTATCTCAAAATAAACGACCTTTAGACTAGAATTAAGCTACTGGAGAGTTACTAGTAGCTCCTGAACTGCAGGTTGGAGACTCCTGAAGTAAAAGCTTAAACATTAAGAGATGTTCTAGGCCAAAATCAGCCTGTACCAGTGTCTTATTACATTCAATTAAAGGCCCAACGACGATATTGGCTTAACTAATATGGTACCCAATCAGAGCCAATATCCAATACCAGTATCAGTATAGACGCATCCTTCCTATTCTTCATTACAAAGACACTGGACATGGTGGAAATTGTTGTTATTTGATGTTTTGGTTCAAGACGATTCAGTCAGAAAGCAGAATGAGTTCTGAAATCCAGCTGGCACCGTCTGCCGTCCATATACTGAGGATGAGAAAACCGTGTATTCGTCGTCTACCTACGGTTTAAGGCACTGCACTGCAAAAAAGCTTGGCTAAAATTTAAGATCTAAACATTTAAATCTATCAGAAAATGACTTAAAAGTAGTGAAATGATCTTGCTGCATGGACAGTACATTTTACTCGACAAGTTCACTTAAAATAAACGACCTGAAGACTAAAACGAAGCAGTTTCAGAACGAGTAAGTCCATAATGAATCTAAAAACAAGATGAATAACCTGATAGAAGTTTTAAAATCTTTAAAAATCAGAGAAATTTGCATGGAGAGACCTATAGCCTAGACCCCAAAACAGAAAAGTTACCCAGCGCACCTTTAAAAATTACGTTTTATTTCTGTGTTTTCATTGCTCTTATGTATTTGTTATTGTTTTGACTCCTATACTGTTTCTTCTGTTAATTATAGTCCTATAGGTCATTAGCCCAGGGTTTACGGTCTCTCTCCCCGTCGCCCCCCTCGCTCCCCGGGACACTCCCTCCCCCGTCTCCCGCTCTCCTCCGGGGGGCGTCTCGGTCCCTCCTGCCCAGGCGAGGAGCGGCGTGTCCGGGTGCGGCGTGTAATGAACTCCCCTGGGAATTCTCTTCAGTTCCATCACGGAAGAAATTGCTCCCATGGAACCCAAGGCACAGTGAAAACAAACACGAGTAAATGCCCAAAATGAATGCGTGTTTTGGCTCGGGGGAGCGGCGGCCACACCCACCCGGGCCCCGCGACGAGGGCCGTGACGTTAGACATACAGAGCTGCAAACTAACTTCACTTTTAAGAAGAGGAAAGCATTGTTTTTAAAGAGTGTGTGGGGCTTTATACATGCATCCATAAGTCCATCTGCTGGAGGAAACGGGGAACTGCAGCTGAAGTTTTTGGTACATTTATACGACCAAACAAAAACATACAGTATTTCTATAAAGAATTATTAATCAAACTTCCCAATACTTAAATCTGATGATGTGTGTGAAATCTGATCAAAAACACCTCCAGGTCCAAGTGGATCTTTACAGAAACAAGACAAAGTACAATGAATTTTAAAAGAACTCTTTCAATCTGACAATATTTAATCCCTTTGTTATGTTATGCATCTTTCATTTTTGTCTTTGCCACATTATTTTCTCTCTTTTTACATAAATTGTCTTGTCAAAACTCATAAAATCGGAAGAAATTATGGTTTGAAATTGACAAACAAACCTCGAACTGAAGCATTTACCAGAAACAAAGGTTTTAAAAGAGGATAACTGTTAATTATAGTATTTAGAATATAAAATGTTTAGGGTCAGACTGTCCAAAGTTTTTCACATATTTGTTTTATTTAACATTTACGAAGTGAAGAGCTAAAGAGCACGTGGGAGAATTTATTCATACCATAGTGCGAGTTTTACCCCAAAATATGCAAGAAAAAGAACTTCCTCAGACTTGGGGGGCCAACAAAAATAGGTTTGAAGGCCACGTTTGGGTCCCAGGCCATAGTTTGGACATCACTGAGTGTTTGAGACAAAAAACACTGTTATAGACAATGCATTATTATTAAAATTTTGTTACTAGAGAAGCAGAACCACAGGCTTTGACGAAACTTTATAAAGACGAGTACGAAATCTGGTGATATCGTCTGGTCAAAGGTCTCACAATAATATCGTGGAGCATCACAATATATCGAATCCCAAGTGTCTTTGCTTAAATGAACAGTTCTGATGCAGAAATAGCTAAAAAAAAAAAAGAGGGAACTACATAGACCATGATCCTTTGCTCCGTTTCAGTGCAGACGACATGAAGAAATAACTGTTCTGAGCACTTTTACATCTTTATTCTTTGGGTTAAGTGTCTTGTGGAGGCATTTTTAGAGGAAAAAGTCGCAGATTCACTCAAAATATCGCAATAAATCTGGTTCGGTGAGATGTTTATGGTGAAAATATCGTACAGAATGATTTGGATTTCGTTCCATCCCTAATGACAATAAATGTTGTACCAAATGACTGGTCAAAGTATTTTATAATGTCAGTCTTGTTATTCTGTAGAATATCGTAATATCGTGAGCTTTCCCACGATATCGCAATAAATATCGTACCGTGAGGTTCAGACCGTGATGATACCGTATCGTTACAACCCTAAAGACTTTGAAGCTTTGTCCTGTCTCCCTGAAGAAACTGTTCAATCGAGACACCAAATTATGACATATCTTAGGTAAAAGAAGTTATATATTTTGTCCTGAATGTTACAAGAATTTCGGAGAAGAGACTCGCGCTACAGATGAACGATCATCTCGAGTTTAGACGAAGTTTTTCACGCTCTATTGTCCGGCTCGTCTTTCCAAAGTCGACCAGAATGTAGAAGGAACTGGCTCGTCAGGCTGTAATTAATTTCGCGTAGGTCCAAAACGGCAATTAAAACGACAGAAGAAACACTGCAAATAAAAAATATACCATCCTTACTTTTAAACGCGTTATAATTTACCGTCTTTATGACAGTTATATTTCTGTATTCTTAGGTGTGTGTAGATTAAAGCGTGTACTTCCTCTGCTCCGCGTATCCCAGGTGAGCCGTGCATTTCACAGGCGGGGAAATGGGCCCGCTCTGAGGACATCCACCCCTCTTTCTTCCTCCTTTTCATCCTGTTCTTCTTGTTTGTTTTGTTTTTAGACGCGGGGTATATCAATATTTCCCCCGCACATTTGAAACCGCTCGTGGCGCAGGCTCGGCGGTGGCACTCGCTTCAATGGTATTAGTGAGCGCGGTGAGGTACGCCATCCGCTGGGGACGGAGCGAGGGGCCCCTGCTTCGTATGAAAGCCGGCGTTGTTTGCGAGAGTGACTTAAAACAGGTTAAAGTCATATTTAGAATGAGGCGCGGGGGAGGGGCCGGCGGGCGCTCTCCGGGGACGGCGTAGGTGGAGATGGTGGGTCCCAGTGGTCGTCTTTCAAAAGCAGGAGATGCGCAGTTAAGTTGATTCACAGTGACGCACGAGGGAGGCCACGGGAACACGACTCGCGGCGCTGCCTTCAGAATCGGGAGGAAAGACATTTGTATTTGTCAAAAGCGCGCGGTTCTAAAAGGCGGCGTTCACGTTTCTCTGAATCAGATGACGTTGTGGGTTCCAGTTTGGTGGTTTTCAGATTCGAAAGAGCTCACAACAAATGCAAAGGCCGCAACAAATGCAAACGCCGCAATAAATGCAAACACCCCCAAAAGAGCCACAAGACCCAAAAAAATCCACAAAAAAGACACAACACACAAAAAAAAACACAACACACCCAAAAAAGCCTCAAAAAAGCCACAATACCCCCCAAAAAAAGGCACAACCGCCCTCCAAAAAAGCCACAACACACACAAACACACCCAAAAAAGCCACAACAAGGCCCCAAAACGCCACAAAAAGCCACAACACACCCAAAAAAAGCCACAACACACCCGAAAAAGCCACAACACACCAAAAAAAGCCACGACACACTCAAAAAACCCACAACACCCCCCCAAAAAAAGCCGCAACACACCTGAAAAAGCCACAACACACTCAACAAAAGCAACAACACACTCCAAAAAAAATGCCACAACACACTCAACAAAAGCAACAACACACCCAAAAAAAGCCACACCACACCCAAAAAAGCCACAACACACCCAAAAAAATGCACAAAAAAACCACAACACCCCCACAAAAGCCACAACACACCCAAAAAAATGCACAAAAAGCCACAACACACACAAAAAAGCCACAACACACCAAAAGAAAAAGCCACAACACACTCAACAAAAGCCACAACACACTCAAAAAAGCCACACCACACTCAACAAAAACTGGCCCGGCGGGCGCTCTCCGGGGACGGCGTAGGTGGAGATGGTGGGTCCCAGTGGTCGTCTTTCAAAAGCAGGAGATGCGCAGTTAAGTTGATTCACAGTGACGCACGAGGGAGGCCACGGGAACACGACTCGCGGCGCTGCCTTCAGAATCGGGAGGAAAGACATTTGTATTTGTCAAAAGCGCGCGGTTCTAAAAGGCGGCGTTCACGTTTCTCTGAATCTGATGACGTCGTGGTTTCCAGTTCGGTGGTTTTCAGATTCGAAAGAGCTCACAACAAATGCAAAGGCCGCAACAAATGCAAACGCCGCAATAAATGCAAACACCCCCAAAAGAGCCACAACACACCCCAAAAAAGCCATAACAGACCCAAAAAAGCCACAACACACCCAAAAAAAATCCACAAAAAAGCCACAACACACCCAAAAAAATCCACAAAAAACCACAACACACCCAAAAAAAGCCACACCACACCCAAAAAAGCCACAACACACCCAAAAAAATGCACAAAAAAACCACAACACCCCCACAAAAGCCACAACACACCCAAAAAAATGCACAAAAAGCCACAACACACACAAAAAAGCCACAACACACCAAAAGAAAAAGCCACAACACACTCAAAAAAGCCACACCACACCCAACAAAAGCTGGCCCGGCGGGCGCTCTCCAGGGACGGCGTAGGTGGAGATGGTGGGTCCCAATGGTCGTCTTTCAAAAGCAGGAGATGCGCAGTTAAGTTGATTCACAGTGACGCACGAGGGAGGCCACGGGAACACGACTCGCGGCGCTGCCTTCAGAATCGGGAGGAAAGACATTTGTATTTGTCAAAAACGTGCGGTTCTAAAAGGCGGCGTTCACGTTTCTCTGAATCTGATGATGTCGTGGGTTCCAGTTCGGTGGTTTTCAGATTCGAAAGAGCTCACAACAAATGCAAACACCGCAACAAATGCAAACGCCGCAATAAATGCAAACGCTGCAACAAATGCAAACACCCCCAAAAGAGCCACAACACGCAAACAGCCACAAAAATGCCACAACACACCCAAAAAAAGCCACAAAAAAGCCACAACACAACCAAAAAGCAATAACACACCAAAAAAGCCACAACACAACCAAAAAGGCCACAACACACCAAAAACCCACAACACCCCCAAAAAAGTCACAACACATGAAAAAAAGCCACAAAACACCCAAAAAAGTCACAATACACCCAAAAAAAGCCATAACAAACCAAATAAAGCCATGAAGGGGAAAAGTTGAAGAAGAGGAATGTGAAAAGTAAAGGAACGGAGAAGTGAACGAAGTTGGAAACATAAGTAAAACTAATTTATTGTTTTGTGTCCAGGATCGATGTCACTGTCTGACCGTCGTAAATAATTTCCCGCTTGATCCTCCTCGTTTGGAAAAGTCCTGTGACCACTTCTGTTGTGGCTGTTTTTTTTATTTTTTTTACAGGAAAGTTGCACGGTGCATTTGACTTTTACTTGGATTAAATTCTCAAGCAAGGGGACAGAACTCATCACTGGTGTTCACTCAAATGTAAAACCACTGCACACACTCTTTAGCTCCTCAGCTGGCGGTTGTTTTCCATAGTAACGTCTGTAAACATGGCAGATCCGTGCTGTTTATGTCCTTATATCTGTGCATGTAAACAACACAGAGGCCCACAGGAGGGAGGGCCCCGTGTGGAGCTGGACGCCACCGGCCTGTGCCCTCTGTGTGCCCGCTGTGTGCCCGCTGTGTGCCCGCTGTGTGCCCGCCTCCTCCTGCACCGCTATATGTATGTTTACATATATATGGCAGAATGTTAAGCAGTTACCGTGGTGACGCAATGCACCAAACCAAAATATTACACTACCAGTGACTAGGGGCGTAAAAATATTCAAGTTTCACAATACGATATCGTCATTGTCGCTGGAAAGCTCACGATATTACGATATTCTACATAATAACAAGACTGATTCTAAAATGCTTTGACCAGTCGTTTGGTACAACATTTATTGTCATTAGGGATGGAACGATATCCAAATCTCTCTGTACAATATTTTCACCATAAACATCTCACCGTACCAGATTTACTGCAATATTTTGTGTATTTTGTGCTACTTTTCCTCTCAAATGCTTCACAAGACTTAATCCAAAGAATGAAGATGTAAAAGTGCTTAGAACAGTTATTTCTTCATGTCGTCTGCACTGAAACGGAGCAAAGGATCATGGTCTATGTAGTTCCCTCTGTTTTTGACTTGGGATTCGATATATTGTGATGCTCCACGATATTACTGTGAGACCTTTGACGATACGATATCACCAGATTTATGTTATTGTTACGTCCCTGCCAATAACTGTTGAGTCGTAGGTTGATGATTTCTGCATAATATGATTGAATATCGGACGTAATCAGAAAACTAAATTGTCTCTAGAAGGAAAAATAAAAAAGACAAAACAAAATGATCACCTTTAAAATAGATCTGAAGAACAGACCAGAATTCTTGGGTAGAATGCACCACGTAAACCGTCCAAACGCAGATGTTTTCACCTGGTTTATGTCCAGTATCTCTGTAATTACTGAACCGATGAAATTCAACATTTCTGTTAAAAAAAAAATAAACCGTGAAAGTGAATATATTTTTCACAATAGCTTAGCAATAAAATAGCAATAAAATGTCATATCAGTGTGAATTGGGATAAATAGCTAAATGTTTAAATACTGGAAATAGAGGTCGAAATCAGTTTTTTTGCTTGACACTAAAACAGAACAATGAAATAACACATTGTTTTTCGTTCTTGATTGAAATTCAAAAAAACGAATGGTACATGGACCGTACACAATAATGATTAATGCCTAATCAATAAATAGCTAGGAGGATACACTTGGACACTTGTAAGGTGCATTAGCCATCATTATTTCTCATAATAAAGTGCATATCAGTCAACATTTGCACATTATAAATTCTTAGGGCTTAAAATACTCACAGATTTTACTTCAGTGTTTGAATGAACGCGTTGAACATAGTCTAAAAACTCCAGAAAAACTATAAAAATGGATTTAAACAGCACATTTTCACGAGTTTGAGGTTTCAGACAGTCTGAAAAATGTATCAGGCTGTGTTTGCTAACGCGTGCGCTGCGTCGCCATGGTAACTACCGAACATTCCTCCATAGACATGCATGCAGTACCCCCAAACCCCCCTTCCCTTTCTCCCGCTGTCACTGCAAAGCATCCATATGCCGAGTCCGAGAGGGGGCCAGTAAAGTACAAGCAGACCGCAGAGCTCAGGGCCAAATAAACCGCAGGGGCCCCGGTAAAGAGGGGCCCCTCAGCCGCAGACGCACACGCCCCCCTCTGGCCGTCCGGCTGCACTGCGGGAGACTCACAACACGGCAAGAAGGAACTGCAGCTCGTAAATATCACTCGTTAGTTCGTGTAAAGTCACAACATTATACAGTTCCACCGTTTAAAGAGAGAAACACACGACACAAAATGTGTTTAGAGACTGCACGTTTCTATGGATACGTCATTGCTCTGCCTGGAATGTCCCACAGTGTGACT
The DNA here is from genome assembly GCA_034769755.1 of Odontamblyopus lacepedii. Taxonomy (NCBI): domain Eukaryota; kingdom Metazoa; phylum Chordata; class Actinopteri; order Gobiiformes; family Gobiidae; genus Odontamblyopus; species Odontamblyopus lacepedii. The sequence goes on from CM068350.1 coordinate 37,299,771, forward strand.
TTAAACAGCTCTACTTTACAGCATTTATTCAATTACAGGTGGTTTTACAGCTCAAAAATGCCTAGAAAAACAGACATCCTGACTGTGAGCGGGGTCACCTCTCCAAAGATCTGATCTGTAATTCGGTCTAGATTGGTCTCCGTGACGACAGAAAGGTTTAATGCCAAACTGCGGAACATTCAAAGCAATAGCATCTCCATGAAAAGCTACACAATGCACGCCTTAACGTTGTGAAAGGTAAAGTTTTTAAAATAAACACTTTTTTAAATGTTTTTTTTTTTTCTTGTTTCTATGGATACGTCATTGCTCTGCTTGGAATGTCCCACAGTGTGACATTAAACAGCTCTACCTTACATTTATTCAGTTACAGGTGGTTTTACAGCTCAAAAATACGTTAAAAAAACAGGCGTTCTGATCGTGAGCGGGGTCACCTCTCCATAGATCTGACCTGTTGTGGTTGGTAATAATAAAATAGTGAATTGAGTGCGTAATTAAGGAGAACTGTTCTGCGCTCAGCCCATTCATGACTAACATGAGTCAGTATAGTCACATTTTCTTTGTGTTTGGGTCATTTTTATGCAGCTTTTCTGTATTTTACTTAAACAAATGACAGTTTTTGTGTCTCTTTACTGTTGGCAGTGGTCAGATTGGTCATTTCTGGGACATTTGTTGTATAAAACTGGGACAAATCAGTGGTTTTGGATAAATCTGCTGGGACAGGGGACAAAGGCTCAAAACTGGGACTGTGCCGGGTAAAAAGGGACGTCTGGTCACTCTAGGTTTATGGTTCATAGTTCTGAAATTACCAGACATATCCACATGAATGAAAAACTGATATGAAATTCAACATAATCTGTCAAAACAAACAAACAAAAGTGAATATTTTTTCACAATAGCTTCAGAAAGTAATAATTATTCAACCCAGAAGACGTGTTTATTGTCACTTCTACAAGGACTTCAAACCTTTAGATTAATAGCAAATTTGTGGAGAGAAATCCCAACAATGATGATAATAATGTTCAGTATTTGTGGATTTTCTGGTTGGATACCACTGTAAATAACAACCAACTTCTCGAGGTTTAGACAAACAAACAAAAAAAAAACTCCTAGAAATCGGAAGCATCTCTTTTTGGGCTTTTCCGGTCGTTTTTTTTTTTCCCCTTTTTCACAAACTGTAAAGAGATTGGAAGCAAATGTCGTCTTAAAACCGTGTTCAAAAGAAACTCGATCCTCAGCGACAGAGTTTACAGGTGCCCCCCCTTCACCTGCCACCCCCCTCCCCTTCACCTGCCCCCTCCCCTCTGAGCTGACCGATGCGACGCTCGTAAACAAACTGTCACGCCGGCAGCTAAAGACCCTAAAAAACATCAAAACCGCAGCCTCGCATGCTAACGCCGCAGTTACATAAGAGTTTACAGGGTTCGCGCGAGGAAGTCTGAGCGTGGACTTCGACTTGGACCAAAAACACATCTGTAAAGCGCCGTAGTGTTTATGTTTAAAGTGAAATAACTCCATACAGTGTTTGATTCAGGCGTAAAAGCGCTCATTGTTGAGTTCATATAAAAATTTGAGAGCTACGTTGCAAAAAAACTTGGCGAAATGTAAGATGTAAACACTTAAATCTATCAGAAAATGACTTAAAAGTAGTTAAATTATCAGTCCATGCAGCAAGATCGTTTTACTTGACAAGTTCTCTTAAAATAAACGACCTCTAGACGTCGATAATAAATCTGAAAACAAGATGAATAACCTGATAAAAGTTTTAAAATCTTGGCCAGATCAGAGACATTTGGAGTGCACAGTTTTTAATAATATCAAAACATGACTTCCCGTGTGTATGTATCGTTTATAACTATATATTTTTCAGCCTATTGTTTGTTAAAGGACAGTTCAGTGTGAAATGGGGGTAAAGAGCAGGCGGGACATTCAGGAAACAATGGCGGTGATTCGCACTGCAAATAGAAAATTATCACAGCAGCAGGAAGTGCGGCGATGTTGAGTCGCGCAACTTCCGGTCAGTGCTTTTCTACGGCGAAACACCTGTGGAAAAGTGTTGCATATTTGTGAGCAGCTTCATAAATCTGCCCCAACACCAAATCTTCATCCAACAAGGAACAAAGAACAGATTCTGTCCACGAAGAATTTACCCACAACGATCGAGGGAAGAAAGACGAAAACTTAAAGGAAACGACGACGAGCATCAGTGAACTGCACAAAGTTTAAATGCTACAGATGTTCACAGATTAAATGTCGACCATTTAAACTGCACAAATCTCTCAGTCTGTGCTAATATCGACATCACAACATCGATTTTTAGTTTTAATTGTAGAATCAGTCTGAGTGAACAAGTTATTTCTGTTTTCTTCAGGACCATAACGTTAGTGTTGCTCAGTCGTTTCACTGATGCTCGTCGTTGTTTCCTCTAAGTTTTCGTCTTTCTTCCCTCGATCGTTGTGGATAAATTCTTCATGGACAGAATCTGTTCTTTGTCGACCTTGTTGGATGAAGATTTGGTGTTGGGGCAGATTTATGAAGCTGCTCACAAATATGACACACTTTTCCACAGGGATTTTGCCGTAGAAAAGCACTGACCGGGAGTTGCACGACTCAACATCGCGACACTTCCTGCTGCTGTGATAATCGTCTATTGTGCTTTACAAATAAACTCCCCTCGCCTTTTATCAGTTTGTAAGTCGCCGGATTCAGTCAGTGCGCCCCCTTCAGGCTGGCAGACCAAATGACTCCAGACACTGAGCAGCGCCCGTATTAAATTTTTCAATGCTGCTCTTGGCAACGCTGACGTGTGTTTAAATGTTGGATGATTTCTTCTTTTCCTTTTTTTTTCTTGCAGATGTGGTGAAGGTTCAGATGATTTTTAGAGTTGTGCAATTGGTCTTTTTTTCTGCCTTTTTCTCGCCATAATCTTTTCGAATCTTACAAAACCGATCTATTACTTTGCATAGAAACATTTTGCAGCTTCCAGGCCGATAATAACAGACGCCGAACCCCGTGTTACATCTGAAAACATCTCATATTCCCACTCACATCTTTGTTAATACATGTAGCTTTAATCCTCCGTAGATCCTCCTGTTCCGCTGTACATCCACATCCACACGCCCGAGGAGCTCATTTACATATGCAAATGAGCTCTAAACATTTAAGTACAAGCCGTGATTAAATATTTAGATTTCTTACAACATCCCCAATTAAGCGCGGTCTTTAAAGGCGGCGCGCGGTGCTGAGTTCAAGTCTCCCAGAGCGGCGGGTTTTACGAGCGCTCGTGTCGGCGTACGGCAGACTTCAGCCCGGATTTACTTCAGCGTCACTGCACATGTGGAGGAAAGAGGGAAAGAGTGTGTCCCCAACATGCACATCTGTCACCGGAGAGAGGGAGGAGGAGGAGGAGGAGGAGAAGAAGAGAGGGAGAGAGGAAGGAGAAAGAGAAAGAGAGGAGGAGAGGACAGTAAAAAGAGTAAAACTGTTTACCCAAAACGGCACATCTGTCCGAGTGAGAGAGGAGGAGAGAGGGAGGAAGAGGGAGGAGAGAGGAAGGGAGCGGGAGAGAGGCGGAGAGGAGAAGAGTGGGAGAGAGAAGAGGAGAGGAGGAGGAGAAAGGGAGAGGGGAGGAGAGGGAGAGAGAGAGAAAGGAGAGGAGAGAGGAGGAGAAGGGGGGAGAGAGAAAGACAAGAGAGGAGGAGGAGAGAGGAAGAGGAGGAGAGAGAGAAGGTGAGGAGAGAAGGAGAGATGAGAGAGAAAGAAGAGGAGAGAGGTGGACAATGGATGAGGAGGCGAGGAGAAGAGAGGGAGGGAGAAGAAGGAGGGGAGAGAGGAGGAGAAAGGAAGAAGAGGAGAGGAGGAGAAAGAGGTGGGGAGAGAAAGAGCAAGAGAGAGGAAGAAGAGGAGGAGAGGAGAGGGGGAGAGAGAAAGATGAGGAGGAGGAGAGTGGGAGAGAGGAGAGGAGAAGAGAGGGAGAGCGAGAAGAGAGGGAGAGGAGAGAAGAGGACAGACGGAGAAAGAAAGAGGAGAGAGAGGAGGAGGGGAGAGGGGAAGAAGAGCAGAAGGAGAGAGAAGAGGAGAAGAGAGGGAGAGGAGGAGAAGAGAAGGAGAGAGGAGAGAAGGAGAGAGGAGGAAGAGAAAGGAGGAGGGGAGAGAGGAGGACAGTAAAATACACACTCACACCATAAAGAGTAAAACTGTGTCTCCAAATTGGCACATCTGTCAGAGGAGAAGAGAGGAAGAGAAGAGGGGGAGGAGAGGAAGCGAGGGAGGAGGAGGTGGAGGGAGAGGTGGAGGAGGGAGGTGGAGGAGGGGAGGAGGAGTGGAGTGGCCTGTAAAATAGGCGCTTACCCCGTAAAGCGCCAACTCTGTCCCCAAATCAGCACATCTGTCAGGGGCATTTAACCGGGACCTGAAGAGGAGGAGGAGAAGGAGAAGAAGAGGAGGAGGAGGAGGTAGATTTGTAGAACTAAACCTTTCCAGATGCTTCAAGTTACTTTTCAATCACATTCTTCATCCGCCCCCGTCCCAGCCACAGATGCCCTGGGACAGACTGACCAGCTCCAGGCTCCAGGCCCCTGACACTGACACTGGAATATTCACTGGGAATTAAAGACAAAAGAAACAAATGATACGGAGGTGTATTTAAAAAAAAAAAAGCCGATCAAGTATATCAACAACAAGAACAAGAATAAAGTCTTGTTCAGAGCGTTGAATTCACGTCGGTGTTGGCAGCGTATGTTCCGGTAAATTCTCTTGTTCTTTTCTTTCCCTTGTTGACATGTTTCCGCTGCTTTCTCCTTCGGAACTGTCCCCGGTGTCGGTGCTGACCACTGATCTATGATAAGAGCTGGATACGACACGTGGCTAAGACCGTGACCGCAGATTGATTTGTGGCCGAGCGAAGTATTGCAAAAAAAATATTCTCCGGCTGAAGCACAATGCGAACGGCCCGTGTCCTGACAGGGCGTCCACAGCTTTCGTAAAGGTTGGATTTTGTAGGGATTTTTCTGTATTTTCACAGTATAGACTTTTTAAAATGTTTAAATCGCTTTGCAAGAGTTCACCTCGCCGCACTGTGAGCCTGCGCTAGCTCAGGACTCTGATTCAAAGAAAACGGCGTATATAATTGCAGGCAGGGCACCGATAGTTTCAGATATGAGCTAATATTTCCTTACAGTGTTTCTTAATTTGAAGAATATGAAGGTTTTGTATATTTTACACTTTTTTTCAGGCGTGTCTGGGCTTTTTGACGTCACTTATCGGGCTGCGTTGGGGTGCAAACCATGAAGTAAACGCAGAAGTAAGAATCTTTTTTGCGGTCACGCGAAGGCCACTGAAAACAATATGGCTCCATCTTGGATTCATCGAGATTTTCTTCTAGTTCTGTGGTGGTGTCGTGTCGTATATCGGCTGTCGTTGCTCCCTGTGGGCCCGGTCCTTCTGGAGGAGGCCGTCCCGGGTGTGTGAAGGGGGCAGCGCTCCGTCATCACAGTGAAAGCCGTCGCTGCCTCGTTTCCTGATTTCTGTGTCCTCCGTTTGATCAGGAAGTAACACCAGCTGATCCGCGACACGTCAGCACCAGCACCGGGGACAGTTCTGAAGATGCAGCAGCCGAAACATGTCCACGAGGTAAATACACTTTACTGTATCGTCTTTAAAAAGAACCCAACAAGTTAAAGGACATTAGAAGAAAAAATCAACGACTTCGGTTTAATGTATGTTCCAGTTTACTGAACCTCCACAGCTCAAAGTGACACAATCACTTATCTGGACTAATTAAACAGAATTAATAAATAAACTAAAGCTAACTTAAAAAAACAGATACAACAGCAAACTTTGGAATTAAAGCTGCACTGCGTGACATTTATAGTGGAGGGTCCGCCACAGTATTAATTAAACCTGCACTACACTGCCTTACAGGTCAGGTCTGTGGAGAGTCGCCCCTGTTCACAGAAAGTTTTTGTATTTTTGAGCAACAGAAACACCTGAAATGAATAAATTCTGCTGGAAGTGTTTAAAGTCACACCATGGAACATTCCAGGCAAAGAAATAACATCTCTATGGAGACAAGCACCAGAAAAGTTGTGCAGTGCAGCTTTAAATTAACAACTTAAAGCAAAATTAATCGAACGACCAACTGATTAAGCACTTGATTACAGATGCCTCCTCTCTGGTCATGTTTGTTTTCTGGTCACAGTCGCAACATTTACTTGAGAGCTTAAATTCTAAATAAAAATAATTAAATTCCAAATAAAAATAATTAAATTCCAAATAAAAATAATTAAATTCCAAATAAAAATAATTAAATTCCAAATAAAAATAATTAAATTCCAAATAAAAAGAATGTAATTGTGAATCAAAATTAATCCTGCTTTCAAAAGATCGTGTAAACACTTAATTCCTGATGAAAATGATTATTCAGAATTAAACTTAATCCTGAAGTCAGTGGGGGTTTTCTGATTTTAAAGCTGAATTAATTTACTCCTCGATCATGTAAACGTTTCTTCTTCTTCAAAATAATCCCGGTGGTTGGTGCTTGTTGGGTCGTCCTTCAGATCCGGCTCCTCCAGTCGTCTCTTGGGACTTTCCTCCACGTCTCTTTGGATTTGTGAGCGGGATGTGGGAGTGGGCTGAGGTGTGGCAGCCTCAGACTCAGTTTGTCTTCTTCCTCCTTCTCCGACACTCTTCCCTTCTCCTCCTCAGCTCACAGACGTAAAGCGTGAGGACAGAATTCTCCAGCTGCTGCTTCATTATCATCGGAACGACCGCGGAAAAAAGTTTGGATCGTGTTTGTGTCGGCGGCGAAACGACAAACCGAGATGACAGAAAAGCCGGGAGCAGCTGAAGTGTGGGTTTTCTTCCCAAAGACAGAAATACGTTTGTGTCGCTGTCCAATCAGAACCTTCCCCACCCCAAAGACAATGAGTCAAATTAAATAAAATCGATTTAATGGAGAAACCTCAAAACCTCAATTCCACATAAACTCAGCCTATTTAATTCAGAACAGTTCATTCAGAATTAAAAAAACATCATGTAAACGTGGCCATTTAGTTTTTTATCTTCGTTTCCAGTCCCAGAGTTTGTGCAGATCTGTTCCTTGTGCAGCTGGAACCGCGCTCTGAATCACTGTTTTACCTGTGCCCGGCTCTGGGAATGTTCCCACGGTGCCCCAACCTCCACCTTCCTCTCCTCCCCCCTCCTCCCCTCCTCCTCTCCTCCCTCCATCGCTGCAAACCGCCGTCCTAAAACCCCCAGTTCAAAGGCCACTGCGCTACTTGAAAGCCGACGAGACGCGAGTGGGAGCCGTCTGCACCTTGTAACTTTTTTTCTCGGTGTCAGATTAGAACAAAAAAAAGTCAAAATAATAAAGTCAGCTAAAATAAATGTTCCTCGGCTGACAGCCCAGATGTGTTCCTCCGACAAAAATCAAACATGGATAAAATAAAACCTTGTCTGGATGTAATCAATAGGTAAAGAAGAAAGGGGGCGCCGGCGCTGGTGTGATCAATAAAAGTGAGTGGATATCAAAGCCTGCCCTCTTTACCGCTGTCTCTTCCGTGTTAGCGCACAAAAGCACGAGGACGCTTTGAACGGAGCGCTGACGGCCGCCAGCTAAACACACACACACACACATATACACACACACACACATATACACACACACATACAGAGAGAGACACACACATATATACAGAGAGACATGCACACATATATACAGACACACACACATATACACACACACAGAGACACACACACATATATACACACACACACATATATGCAGACACACACACATATACACACACACACACACATACACACATATACACACACACACACAGAGACACACACACATATATACACACACACATATATACAGACACACACACATAGACGCACACACATATATACACACACACATATATACAGACACACACACATACACACACACACACACACACACACACACAGACACACACACATATATACACACACACATATATACAGACACACACACATAGACGCACACACATATATACACACACACATATATACAGACACACACACATATACACACACATACACACACACACACACACACAGAGACACACACACATATATACACACACATATATACACACACATATATACAGACACACACACATATAGAGAGAGACACACACATATACAGAGAGAGACACACATATACAGAGACACACACATACAGAGAGAGACACACATATACAGAGAGAGACACACACACACATACACACACACATATATACACACACACACACACACATATGCAGACACACACATATACAGAGACACACACACATATACAGAGAGACATACACACACATATACATACACACACATATACATACACACACATATACAGAGACACACATATACAGAGAGACATACACACATATACAGAGACACACACAAATATACAGAGAGAGACGCACACATATACATACACACACATATACAGAGACACATATACATACACACACATATACATACACACACATATACATACACACACATATACAGAGACACACATATACAGAGACACACATATACAGAGACATACACACATATACAGAGACACACACATATACAGAGACATACACACATATACAGAGACACACACACATATACAGAGACACACACACATATACAGAGACACACACACATATACAGAGAGACATACACACACATATACAGAGACACACACACATATACAGAGAGAGACACACACACATATACAGAGACACACACATATACAGAGAGAGACACACACACATATACAGAGACACACATATACAGAGACACACACATATACAGAGAGAGACACACACACACATACAGAGACACACACATATACAGAGACACACACATATACAGAGAGAGACACACATATACAGAGACACACACACATACAGAGAGAGACACACATACAGAGAGAGACACACACACACATACACACACACATATACACACACACACACACATATGCAGACACACACATATACAGAGACACACACACATATACAGAGAGACATACACACACATATACATACACACACATATACATACACACACATATACAGAGACACACATATACAGAGAGACATACACACATATACAGAGACACACACAAATATACAGAGAGAGACACACACATATACATACACACACATATACAGAGACACACATATACATACACACACATATACATACACACACATATACATACACAAACATATACAGAGACACGCATATACAGAGACATACACACATATACAGAGACACACACACATATACAGAGACACACACACATATACAGAGAGAGACACACACATATACAGAGAGACATACACACACATATACAGAGACACACACACATATACAGAGAGAGACACACACACATATACAGAGACACACACATATACAGAGAGAGACACACACACATATACAGAGACACACACATACACAGAGAGAGACACACACACACCTACAGAGACACACACATATACAGAGACACACACATATACAGAGAGAGACACACACACATACAGAGACACACACACACACACATATACAGAGACACACACACACATATACAGAGAGAGACACACACATATACAGAGACACACACACATATACAGAGAGAGACACACACATATACAGAGACATACACACATATACAGAGACATACACATATACAGAGACATACACACATATACAGAGACACACACATACAGAGACACACACACATATACAGAGACATACACACATATACAGAGACACACACATATACAGAGACACACACACATATACAGAGACATACACACATATACAGAGACACACACACTGTCGCGCTAGTCGACCGGGTTGGCGATCGCCTAGGGCGGAACTATCGAGCGGTTGCGCGCGCCCGCCGGACATTTAATGGCGACGGACACTTCTGTTCCGAAAAACACAAGTTGCAAACGTAAAACTGGTAGTGGCAGCGCGAGTAAGCGTCAAACTCGTGCTTTCTTACCTGCGCGGAACCAAGTATCCACTGACAATCACTGAAGAGGCAGCCGGTAAGATCTGATGCTTTTTCGGCCTATATTGAGTTGCTGAGCCGCCACTGGAAACATCTGACTATCGGCTTGTTGTGAGGCGTTCAAGTGCGCTCGGACACGCTTCTCATCAGTGACTTTAGTCTATTTGGGAAAAATGTTTATGAATTGAATTAAATTAATTAATTAGTCATATTTACCTGCTATTTTTAATGTGAATGCTAGTTTATTGTTTACACTGGAAGTTATGTGAATATTCATGGGGATTATTGTTGTGTGTTTTAAAGGTTTTTACCTGGCGTGAAAATTGGAACTAAATAAAGAATGGAAGACTAATTAAAGGCTTCGTCTGAGTAAAATGGTCAAATCTTCAACAGTGGGTACACGACTTCTTCAAGTGTGGGCCACAAGCGCAGAAATCCAGATAACACTTTGACAGTAAAAACCGGAGATATCTACCAGGCAGCTCAAAGCCTGTGCTCCAGCTCCAAAGCTCTGCGCCCAGCTCTAAAGCCTGGCGCCCAGCTCCCAAAGCCTGCGCTCCAGCTCCAAAGCCTGTGCTCCAGCTCCAAAGCCTGCGCTCCAGCTCTAAAGCCTGCGCTCCAGCTCTAAAGCTCCGCGAGCTCCAAAGCCTGGGCGCTTCAGCTCCAAAGCCTGCGCCCAGCCTCCAAAGCCTGCGCCCAGCTCCAAAGCCTGGGCGCTCCAGCTCCAAAGCCGCGCCTCCAGCTCCAAAGCCTGCGCCTCCAGCTCTAAAGCCTGCGCCCAGCTCTAAAGCCTGCGCTCCAGCTCTAAAGCCTGCGCTCCAGCTCCAAAGCCTGCGCTCCAGCTCCAAAGCCTGCGCTCCAGCTCCAAAGCCTGCGCTCCAGCTCCAAAGCCTGCGCTCCAGCTCCAAAGCCTGCGCTCCAGCTCCAAAGCCTGTGCTCCAGCTCTAAAGCCTGTGCTCCAGCTTTAATTTCCAAGCTCTAAAGCCCAAGCTCTAAATTCCAAGCTCCAAAGCCCAAGCTCTAAATTCCAAGCTCCAAAGCCCAAGCTCTGAATTCCAAGCTCCAAAACCCAAGCTCTAAATTCCAAGCTCCAAAGCCCAGGCTCTAAATTCCAAGCCCCAAAGTCCAAGCTCTAAATTCCAAGCTCCAAAGCCCAAGCTCTAAATTCCAAGCTCCAAAGCCCAAGCTCTAAATTCCAAGCCCCAAAGCCCAAGCTCTAAATTCCAAGCCCCAAAGTCCAAGCTCTAAATTCCAAGCTCCAAAGCCCAAGCTCTAAATTCCAAGCCCCAAAGCCCAAGTTCTAAATTCCAAGCTCCAAAGCCCAAGCCCCAGCTCCAAAATGGCTGAACTTAAGGCCTTGCAGGAACTAAGGACTATTAGAACAACAGCTAAACGTCTATTCTCACGACTCTCAAATACTATAATGAGATCATGCAAGAGTATGTCAGTGGAGGAGTTGAAGGAGGCTTTTGGGAGGATTACACAAGAGGCGGACAAAGTTATTGATGCAAACGACAATCTTGAGGTTGCATTGATTGAGATAAAGGGAAAAGAAGGGGAGGCTACTTTGAGGGAAGAACAAATTGAAGACATCAAAGTCACAGCAAAAGAGTGTGGAGAGAAGTTGGAAGAAGTTCAGGGGGTGATTCAAAATACAATCTGGAATAATTTTGGGCTCTCAGAATTGTCCACTCACATGGAATTAGCAGAGGGGCAGTGCGAGACCCTCTCAACCGCTGGACCCGACACAAAGTTGGAAGCATATGATTTTATGTTAAGCCAGCTTGAAAAATGGGTCAAGGCAGCCAAGGCATCCTATAACCTGTGGAGCCGGTGGGCCCCAATGCAGGAGAAAGGGGAGTTCCAATGTCGGATGAAGCAAGTAGAGATTGTTTCAGCTAAGCTTGTGTCATACAAGGCCACCCTAATACAAACAAGGGTCGAGCAGGAAGTGAATCGAGCTACTGTTCCTTGCCTCCAAGCACCTGCCATTAAACTGAGGCCCACTGCTCTCCCGATTTGATGGGTGCAGGAGAAACTTTACAGCTGGAGGAAGGACTGGGAGGCTCTCCAGGCACAGGGGGAGAACCTTCAGGCTCAAAGGAAGTCCGTAAATTCCAGTTGCTGGACAGCCTGGAAGAAAAGTTTTAAGAGATCTTCGTCTGTCAACTTGTGGGACGGCAGAGGAGATTTTCCGCATCTTAGAAAACCGATTTTGGTAATAAAACAGCTATAGCTCTGGAAATAGTTGAGGAGCTTCAGGCCTTGCCGCCAGTAAAAGGTCATCAGCCTAAGAAGATTGTGGATCTCATACGAGTGGTTGAGAAAGCTTTAAGTGACCTAATTGAGCTTGGCAAACACTGGGGCCCTCAAGAATCCATTAATGACCAAGTCTTTAGAAAGTAAGCTGCCTGAGGTCCTGAAGAAGGAGTGGCTTTTGTTTGTAGCAGGGAAACGAGGCATAGAACCCTACATGGATCGATTTGACATGCTGCTCTCATTCCTAAAAAGTCAAGAAGGAATCTATGAGGAGTTGGAGCAATTACGGGATGAGGAACCCGCAAGAAAAGAGCCAAAAGCTCTGGCAAAGCATGCCAGAACAAAGGCTACCAGAACCGCCAACCTCATGGAGCCTGCACTGTGTGTGGGGAAAGTGGGCACCAGCTAAGGCTGTACAGATGCAAGAAATTCAAAGCACTCAACTTAGCTGAAAAGAAGGAAGCTCTCCGCCAGTCTGGGGCCTGCAAGAACTGTCTGGAGGTTCATGAAGACGGAGAGTGCAAGACAGCTTTTCTGTGCAAAGGTGAAAACTGTAAGGGAAGAGGAGGCACTGAGCATCACTATCTCCTGTGCCCCAACTCGGCAAATAGAGGTCCGCCTAAGGGAAGGCCAAAGTCTAGTTCGTGGTACATAGGGCTAAGAAGTGCACAGAAGACCAGGAGGAGTTCCTTACAAGGTTGACCCCAGAGCTGGCTCAGCAATGCCGAAATGTCTTTGCAACACAGCAGCAAGGACACTCAACTCCGCTTATGAGTGGAAGATTGCTGGAGCAAAACAGCCTGAGAGAGTTCCCGGTCATTATGATGATCCTAGAAGTCACAGCAAATGCAGGGCAGCTGATAGGAACTCTAATAGACCTGGCGCCGGACACCAATTATATAACTCATAAGGCTGCAGACGAATTGAACTTGCGCAGTGAAGATGTTACTTTGGTTGTCCACGGAGTAGGGGGCATGCAAATTACGGTGGAGACGGTTATATCTCCTGAAGATCCGGTTGGCACTACAAAAGGCACCCTGAGATCTCATCAACTTGTTTGTTATGGGCTTGACAGTATTGCTGAGATCCACCATCATGTTCCTGCAAGCAAACTCCAGAAAATCTTTCCAGATATTCCCATTCAGGAACTAGTCAGACCCACAGAAATCAAGCTGCTCATCAGCCACAAGGAGGGCAGGCTTGTGCCTCAAAAAGTGTGCTCTGTTGGCGACCTTGTCTTGTGGGATGGTCCGTTGGGAAAAACTGTGGCTGGCTCTCACCCAGATCTCGCTGAAGATGTAAATGTCACGGCTCATGCATCAAGAACGCACTTTGCCCGCTCAATGCGAACTGCTGCTTCGAGGTACGAAGAACTTCTCCACAAGAGCATGGCCACTCCACACCAGGCTACTCTGGCAACCACTTCAAGCGCCTATCGAGAATTTTTGGAATGGTGGAAGTGGGACAGCATCGGTGCCGCCTGTGAGCCTAAGTGCGGGGGCTGTCGTTGTGGAAGGTGCCAGCCTGGAGGGAAGGAGATGACCCTCTCTGAAGAGCGAGAATTTGAGCTGGTAAAGAGTGGGCTGACATATGTGGCTGGGGACCATCATTGTGATGAACCCCACTGGCATGCAAAGTACCCCTGGACAGAGGACCCTGCAACCCTGCCAGACAATAGGAGAGCTGTAGAGGCGACATTCATGAGGACAGAACGGCAGCTGGCCAAGGAACCTAAGTGGAAGGCAGCTTACAAAGCCCAAGTTCACGAAATGGTCGAAAGGAAGGCTGCCATCAAGCTGTCAAAGGAAGAGCTGAAGAGCTGGGCTGGACCTGTTTGGTACATCAGCCACCTCATTGCTCGAACCCCGCTCAGTTACCACGCCTGTACGCCTGCCTGGAACAGCAGCCAAAAGTTTAAAGGCCAAAGCTTGAATGACCTTCTCCTCAAGGGCCCAGATGTTCTGAACAACATAAGAGCGGTTCTCATAAGATTCCGGCAAGGTGTCTTCGCTGCACTTGGTGACATTAAAAAGATGTATAATTCTGTCTGGCTCGAGGACCGAGAAATGCATCTTCACCGCTTTCTGTGGAGGGACTCTGAGGCCGAAGAAATTGAGGAATACGCCATTACAAGAGTCAACATTGGCGATAAGCCAGCTGGATGTATCGCGCAAGTAGCTATGCGAGACTGCAGGCCTGCCAGAGTTTGCTCACCTTAAGGAGGAGCGTCGAGTGCTGGAGGAAGATGCATACGTTGATGATATACTCACCTCTCTTGACAACTGGTGTCACCTACAACGCATAACAGCAAACATCGGGCAGATCCTCAAGCAGGCGGGTTCCAGCTGAAGCCGTGGGCTTACTTCTGGCCAAAGTGGGAGGGGTGACTATAAGGACCAGGAGAGAACCGTCGGTGTTGCGTCTTCTCGCCCTCCCGAATCAGCTGTCGGAGGAGGACAATAAGGCACTTGGCATGGGCTACACTCCAGTTAATGACGAACTCCACCTTATGGTATCCGTGAACTTCTCAAAAAAGCGGAGAAAGATGAGGCTGGGGAAAGATTTGTCAAAGGAAGAAGTAAGATCACAGACACCAAATCCACTTACCCGACGAGAACTCCTAAGTCAAGTTTCAGGGCTGTACGACCCCCTAGGGCTGGTGACACCTGTTAAACAAAAGGGGGCAATTCTCGTGAGAAGAGCTTTTCAGGAAGTAAAAGGAGAGTTTGGCCAAGCCGAGAGCACATGGGATACTGCATTGTCGGAGGGCCTAAGAGAAGACGCCATCTGCCTCCTTGAACATTATGCTGAGCTTGGCAAGTTAAGGTTCCCCAGGGCGTTGACACCTCCTGGCGCAAAAGATCTGCCCTACGGAGTAACATTTTCGGATGGCAGCGAGCATTCTTATGGAGCGGTGTTATACCTGAGGTGGGCCTGCCGGCAAGACGTAGTCATACGGTTGGTCGAGTCTAAGGCTAAGTTGACGCCATTGGACCATAAAGGAGATGCTGTCAAGGCGGAAGTTTGTGGCGCTGTCTATGCTGCTCGCCTGAAGAAATACTTTGAGAAAAGTTCCAGGATTCGTGTGGAGAAGTGGTACCACCTAGTTGATAGCCAGACAGTCCTGGGAGCAGTCCAGCGTGAAAGCTACGGGTACCAGACCTTCTTCGCCAACCGGATTGGGGAAATTCAAAGCAGCACGAGCATTCAAGACTGGTGGTGGATTCCCGGGCCACTTAACATAGCAGACATTATCTCAAGAGGGGCTGGACCAAATGATTTAGGTCCTGACTCAGAATGGCAAGGAGGCCCAAAGTTTCTGTATCTTCCTGAGACCGAATGGCCAGTTAAATCTGCAAAGGAAGTTGCTGCAGTTGCAAGAGAGAATGTCATGAAACTTCAGAAGAAGGCATTTACAGCTGTTCTTACCCGAGCTGTTGCAAAGAGGGAGATTGAATTAAACCCAAGCAAATCCCAACTAGAGCTTCACAGGCCTCCTGCTGGAATCGCAATTAATGAGCTTGTAGAGGTTCAGCGGTTCAGTGAACTGAGAAAGCTGCTCAGGACTATTGCACTCATCTGGAGGGCAGCAAAGCAGTTTCTCCAATCCAAGGCAGAGGGGAGACTAAAGTGGGAGGCAGTCAAGTTATCAGGGGTCCCCACGCTACCTGAGCGAGAAGATGCCTTTCGTGATCTCTGTCTAGCGGCTCAGCAGGGTGTTGTGTTTCCTAATACCACCCTGGAAAGACTTGTTGTGTACAAGGATGGGGCTAGTGGGCTACTGTTGTGTGGAGGCCGTATTCAGCACTTCAGAGAAGCTCGAGCCGGCATTCCACTCGTTCCCACCGATTCCGGCTTGGAGTCCTCTTGGCACAGCAGAGTCATCAGGAGGGGCATGAAGGAGCTGCTGGAACATTGCTAAGAATGAGGAGGAAAGCTTGGGTCGTGCAAGGCAGGAGACTTGCGCAAAAGGCTGTCAATGGGTGCATTACCTGCAGGAAAGCAAGAGCAAGAGTGTGTCAGCAGGTAATGGGAGATCTGCCAACTGAAAGAACAAGACCTGCTGCACCCTTCCAGTATATCACTGTTGACATGTTTGGACCATATCTGGTAAAAGATGATGTCAAGAGAAGAGTGACCTCCAAAGTCTGGGGAGTCGTCTTTAGCTGCATGGCAAGCAGAGCCCTTCACATCGAACTGGTCAGCAGTATGTCAACTCAGAGTTTTCTAATGGCTTACCAGAGATTTGCTGCTTTGAGAGGGCACCCTCAAAAGGTCTGGTCAGACCCTGGGACCAACTTTATTGGGGCAAAGCCAGTGCTAAAAGACCTCTATGGGTTTCTCCAGGCGCAGGACAAGGCGAGTGTGGAGGAGTACGCTGTTAGAAATGGCACCAATTGGACTTGGAAAGTGCTGCCCGCTGATTCTCCTCACCGCAATGGAGCTGCCGGTTGCTGTACGAATTGGCGAAGAGAGCACTTCAAACTCTTGGCATGTCAGTCAATCTTACCTTCAATGAGTTCCTCACAGCGCTTCAGTTAGCAGCTAACTTGCGCAAATGAGCTTCAATTGACGCAAAGATCCAGAGTCAAGAGGACCGCATTGAATATGTGACGCTAAATGCCTTGCTTATGGCTGCATCTCATGATGGTGACTTTAAGACATTCAGTTTCGAAAACTACTCATACAAACGTCTGCAAGACATCGGAGGCACAAGTCAACAGCTTCTGGAGAGTGTGGTGTCAACTCGCTGGTCCAAATCTCTTCATCAGAAGCAAGTGGCACACATTGGAGAGGAATGTCGCTGTTGGGGACGTTGTGTGGCTCTGTGATCAGAACGCCATGAGGGCCAGTTGTCTTGAAGAGTCATGGCTGTAGCTCCAGATGGCAAAGGTGTTGTGAGAGATGTGGATGTTCTAGTCGCGCGGGAAACTGTGTGCCAGTGCGACCAAGATTTGCGGTGCAGGAATCTGTACCTCAAGACCAAAAAGCAAAGTTAAACAGTACTGTGCTTCGCGAGGGATGTACGACGCCTTGTTGTCCTTATACCAGTCAAGAGCAGAACATTAAGTAACAAAGACCTTGTTCGACCTTCATTATGATTCACTCGGCTCGAGTGGGAGGTGTCGCGCGAAGTCGACCGGTTGGCGATCGCCTAGGGCGGAACTATCGAAGCGGTTATACCCGCCGACATTTAATGGCGACGGACACTTCTGTTCAAAACACAAGTTGCAAACGTAAAACTGGTAGTGGCAGCGCGAGTAAGCGCCAAACTCGTGCTTTTCTTACCCGCGCGAAACCAAGTATCCACTGACAATCACTGAAGAGGCAGCCGGTAAGATCTGATGCTTTTTCGCCTATATTGAGTTGCTGAGCCGCCACTGGAAACATCTGACTATCGGCTTGTTGTGATATGCCTGGGCGCGCTCGGACACGCTTCTCATCAGTGACTTTAGTCTATTTGGGAAAAATGTTTATGAATTGAATTAAATTAATTAATTAGTCATATTTACCTGCTATTTTTAATGTGAATGCTAGTTTATTGTTTACACTGGAAGTTATGTGAATATTCATGGGGATTATTGTTGTGTGTTTTAAAGGTTTTTACCTGGCGTGAAAATTGGAACTAAATAAAGAATGGAAGACTAATTAAAGGCTTCGTCTGAGTAAAATGGTCAAATCTTCAACAGTGGGTACACGACCCTCTTCAAGTGTGGGGCCACAAGCGCAGAAATCCAGATAACACTTGACACACACATATACAGAGAGAGACACACACACATATACAGAGACACACACACATACAGAGAGACATACACACACACATGCACATAGAGACACACACATACACACAAACATACACACATAGAGACACACAAACATCCACAAATGCACACACACATGTACAGACACACATACATAGAGACACGCACACACACAGACACGCACATATACAGAGAGACATACACACACACACATATACAGAGAGAGACACACACACATATACAGAGACACACACACACATATACAGAGACATACACACATATATAGAGACACACACACATATACAGAGACACACACACACACACATATACAGAGAGAGACACACATATACAGAGACACACACATACAGAGAGACATACACACACACACATGCACATAGAGACACACACAAACATACACACATAGAGACACACAAACATCCACAAACGCACACACACATGTACAGACACACACACACATACATAGCGACACGCACACACACAGACACGCACATATACATAGAGACATACACACACACACACAGACATAGAGACGCACACATATACAGACATACACACACACACACACATAGACATCCACATAGAGAGACACACACACAGACATACAAAACACACAGACAGACACACATGCAGAGATACACACACAAGCAGAGATATGTACACACATACATAGAGACACAGACACACACAGACACACACACACATACAGAGACAAATATACACAAAACACACACATAGACGTGCACACACACGCATACACAGACACACACCCAAACATACAGACACATACAGAGACACATACGCACACAGACACACACATGCAGACATACACACGTTCACATAGAAAACACAAATACACAGACACACACACACACGCAGACATATATACACACACAGACACACACACATACAGAGACACCTACCCAAACACACACATACATACATATGCACACACACATTCACATAGAAACACAAATACGCATAGACACATGCAGACACACACACACACACACACACACACACACATAGAGACAAATATACACACACACACACACAAACACACCTGAGTCCGGACGCAGCATGTTTCTTTTCATGACTCGTGTCTGTTCTTTTTACCTGTTTGTGGTTCTGTTTATCCTCTCATGTTTACAGCGCTCACACACTCACACCCTGTTAACACGTCCTGACCTCCACACACACACACACACACACACACACACACACACACACCCTGTTAACACGTCCTGACCTCCACACACACACACACACACACACACACACACACACACACACACACACACACACACACACACACACACACCTACCTCTCCCTTCCTCCTCATCTCCTTCTCTCCCCTTCCCTTTCATTTTGTATTCCTCCTCCTCTCTTCCCTTTCTTTTCCTTTCCTTACCCCTCCTCTCTCTACTCTCCTTCTCCTCCTCCACCTCTTTTTCTCCACTCCTCCTATGTCTCATCTCATCTTTCTACTCTCCTCCTCTTTAACTCCTTCTCCCTTTCTTCCTCTCTCTCCTCTCCTCCTCTCCCCGCCTACTCCTCCTCCCTCCCTCCCTCTCTAACTCCTTCTCCCTCCTCTTCTCATCCTCCTTTCCTCCACTCCCTCCTCTCGTCTTCTCTCTCCTTTCCCTACTCCTCTCTCTACTCTCCTTCTCCTCCAGCACCTTTCTTTCTCCTCTCCCCTAACCCCTCCATCTCCTCTCTCTGCTCACTCCTCTTCCTTCTCCCTTTCCTCCCCTCTAACTCCTTCTCCCTCATCCTCCTCTCCCCCTCTCTCTCTCTGCTCACTCCTCCCTCCTCTCCTCCTCCTCTCTCCTTCACTCCTCCTCCTCCTCTTACGGTCGGAGTGACAGGGACCGGCGGGTGACATTGTGCAGGTAACACATGAGTGACTGAGACATGTTCCGCACACACACACACACACACACACACACACACAAACACACACAAACACACAAACACACAAACACACACACACACACACACAAACACACACACATCACTCACATGTTTGACAAACGTGTGTGACGTGGGTTTGTTGATTCATTTTGGTTCAACACTGAAGACAGAAAAGTTGAGTTTGAAATCCACAGTTTACACTTTTAAGCAGATACAGTCTTCCTTTCTCCTCCTCCTCCTCTCTTCCTTTCTCCCTCCTCCTCCTCTCTTCCTCCACTCCTCCTCTCTTCCTCCACTCCTCCCTCCTCCTCCTCTCTTCCTCCACTCCTCCTCTCTTCCTCCACTCCTCCCTCCTCCTCCTCCTCCACTCTTCCCTCCTCCTCCCCTCTTTCTCCCCTCCTCCCTCCTCTTCCTCCACTCCTCCCTTCTCCTCTTTTTCTTTTACTCCTCCCTTCTCTTTCACCTCCTCCCCCTAGTCCTAGGTACAGGTCAGATCTATGCAGAGGCGTCTCAGTGTATCTCTGTTTTTCATGGTATTTTAAACATTAAATATAAGTGGTTTTATAGCTCAAAAATACCTAAAAAAGAGACTTTCTCGCTGTGAGTGGGGTCGTCTCTCCACAGATCAGACCTGTAACTTGGTCTGGTTTGGTCACTCTGCTGTTGCTATGCAACAGTACAGCAGCAGCACAGCTTTGGTAACATTATCATGACAATGATAAAATGATGTTTGAAGCTGAAGAAGATTCATATTGGTGGATGTTTCCCTGTGTTTTATGAAGGAGTCCAGCCACTGCAGGAAGGTTTATAGTGACCAGTGTTTCCTGCAGCTTTATAGTTAAGGCGCCTTGACAACAACTGCCCCGTGCCTTGAATACGTCCCTCTGAACCACGTGAATCCTCATAAAACTATGGTCTTCTTGACCAGGTCCTCACATTCCAGCACATTATCTCCTCCCACGTCCCCGCTCTTCATTTTTTCGCTGTCACAGTATCTCTGCTCCCGTTGGCTCCAACAGATAAACCACGGCTACATAAAAAATAACCAACCGGCGCTGCCGAACTGATGAACAAAGTTCTGCTCAGCTGAGGTGTCGAGAACAAGGCACAAGAACTGGAGCCGAACACAATGATGTTATTTTGTTGGGCCAGCTCTGGGTGCCAAAGTCTTATGAGTATGAAGTATGAATAGGCCTTAAGTCTTTATTTATATCGCACCTTTCACAGATCCAGAATCACAAAGTGCTTTACAGTACAATGAACATAAACAAGGACAGAGGAATAAACAAGGACAGAGGATTACACAGTCAGCTTAAAGCCTGTCGAAAAACCAATGTCTTAAGTGTTGTTTTGGTCAGATTTTAAGAGCTTTTGTCTTTTTAGTAAACCAGTCAATCAGCAGGACACGTTTTGAATCAACTAAGAATTACTTTAGTCAACTAATATTCACTTTTAAAGGTCCTGTATTATGCAAAATTGAAGTTAAAACGTTGTTACCTCCAAAAACAGACCTGGAGTTGTATTTTGTTTCATTCACACATGTTTGAGTAACTCTTTATTATTAGTCTGTCCACATCTCCTGAGTAGTTTTCAAGTGAACAGCTCCATTTTTACCTTTTGTTCGGTAGAAATCGGTCATTCCTGGGCTGAAACGATCTAAATGATTCTAGTGAAGTTGTGTGGAGTTTAAAAGACAAGAACTCAGTGTAAATATGCAGGATTTGTGCGTTAAACATCACGTGTGAATACAAAAAAACGCAACTCCAGGAAACAACATTAGAACATAGATCAGACGATAGCGTAACATGTGCCCTTTGACATTATCGTCTACGCAGAGAAAAAAAACACCTTTACAAGAAAAAAACCCACAATATTTATCCGTTTTATTCAGTACCCGTCGTCGCAATAACTTTCTAACACCGACCAACCTTGTTCCGCACAGTCTCTGACCCCGAACGCCTTGGCAGGGGTCTCGTCAAACGCTTGTAATATTAAAAACTGCGACGCGTAAAGTAGTGGAACATTGTCAGTTTATTGAAATTGGGAGCATTTCCAAAAGGTGAAATTCTGCATTTTTCTTCCAAATTCCTCGCCCAAGCGCCACATCTTGACGGCTGAAAGTCTGCGCTCTTATTTATTATTTTTCCAGGTCTAATAAACTTGCTCCGCTTCGGAATTAATGGACGTAGTGAACTTTAAGCTGCTTTGGTGCGGAGCTGTTGTCTGGGGTCTACCGGAATAACAATTATATGCATTTATGCAAGTGAGCCCACCCCGGTTGTGAAGTGTGTGATTCTGTGCAAAGGTTAACATTAGCATACAGTGACAGACAGGAGCGGGCCAGACTTTGTACCCAAATCCCTGTTTAGCTCCTCTGGTGTCCATCAGTCACTGCGCTAATCCTCGTATTCAGTTAAAGCCGGCGCATTATGCATTATTCAGGCTATTTCTAATACTTTTGGACACCTTTAGCGCATTAGCATTTTGGGTTTCTGAAATATTATACTGAATATGTGAGCAGAGGTGGGGAAATTAGACAAAAATGATTTCAAAAGTACTTTTACGCGAGTAGAAGTAGACTGGACTGTACGACAACTCGCCCTTATGTGACAGATAACCTTATGTCCTGCCAATAATCAGATCTTTTTTGCTTTGTCTTCCTACGACTTCTTGCTGAGATTTTATATTTATATTTTAGCACTTATTTTTTTATTTTATTTTGACTTGTACATATACATTTATATAAGTATGCCTTATTTGACACTTTGGTCTTTTTTACTATTTATTTAGACTTAATTATTCCCGTTTATATTCAGCATTTATATTGTTTCTCTTAGTTATTATAATATATTGTGATGTGTTTGCTGCTGTGTCCAAATAATTTCTCTTGTGGATCAGTAGTCTGTCTATGTCTACGTTTACAGGGAAACGGTCTGAAGCAAAAAGACAAAAGTGCATTTTCGTTCTCACTCTTATTCTGCATTTTTGCGTTTTGGGGAATTCTGCTGCACACGGAGACGCAAATCTTGCAGTTTGTCGATGTAGTTTACACGCCCAGACCGTAGGTGGCAGCATCACCAAGACCAAATGCTGCGTATAATTCTTCTGCTTCTCTACTTCCTCTTCTCCAGCGCGTCAATTCAAAACATCAGGGCGAAGCGTAATAACACCACTGGTTTCATGGATGGACGAGGAGGTTCAACTATTGCTCAACCTCACGTTAAATTATAAAATCAACAAGACACTTGAAAATGTGGATTGGGAGTCGTACCAGGCAAAAATGTTTGTGTTGAAATCGTCTTCTCTGCTCTGAATGACTCTGTGATCAGTGAAGTCACTTTCTGACTCGAGTCCTGTGGCATTTGCAGCTCGGGCAAAGCTCCGGACGTTTGTTTTTTTTCTGAACTGACTCGTGCTCATGATAAAAAACGCACTTTTCCGTTTTCAATCGTTTACACAGCAATGACAGGGTGGAGTGTTTTCAAGATTTCCGCTCTGGAGGACGTTTTCAGATTTTTGCGTTTTTAACCCCCCAAAACGCTGTTGCCGTCTAAACGATATGGAGATCTGGAGAAATGATTTGTGTTTTCCTCCTGTTACTGTTGTCGTGTAAACGAGCCCTTAGTCTAAGTCGGGTACAGAGTGGTCCTAGAAAGTCGGGATGGGCAGGATTAGTCTCTTAATCGATAATTGATCATTAAGAATTTCGTCGATCACTTTCATTTTTAATCGACAAACTGAATGTAGGCGTCTGTGTAACGTAGCGTCAGGAGTCGAGGCTGCGTCTCACAGCACAAACACTGGAGTTGTGGCCCCACAGTCCCACATCTCGGCTCTGGCTCCTTGGAGATCACTATATCCCTCAGAGTGTGTTTACCTGCACATCAGTGCAGGTAAACGCAGGTCCGGGTATGATTGTTTTTTGTTTATCTTTTTTAAGTTTCCCGGTTTCGCATGTATACGCGACATCTCGACATACGCACAGAACAGACTCACAGCCTCATCACATCCTCTGTCACAGGGAGAACACTCATATTCCACTGAGTCGTGTCCTTTAGTCCAACAGAAGCTGAAGCATCAGCACAAGGAAAGAGCTGCTTTTTTTTCACTTTCTGTTTATGCAAATGAGTCATGTGGTTTTAAGTTTAGTTTCTGTAAGACGTAAACAAATGTTTAAATCTGCATTAAACACATTCTGATCTCACACTGATGAGGCTCTGGAGTGGTGATGGTTTATATGTTGTAAAGTTGAGTTTATTCGTGCAGATTAGTAATAGTAATAATAGTGATGATAATTTTAAAATAAAATGTTAATGATTAATCAAAAATTGATATTTAATTTTCCCGACGATCGATCAAGACAATTTAATCGTTTATTATTTATATAATTAGTAGAAAATAAGAGTGGAAACTATGACTAAAGAAAGAGTAACTGTAGTGCTGCATTAGACTGTATAAAGAAGTGGACTAAATGTGACGTCACCCAGTGTTCAGCGCCAGTCAAATGAAGCTCATCGAGGCCTCAAGTTATAGTAGAGAATTTTGAGCTGCATTTCATATTAGGAATTGAATAGGAATATAGGAATTTATTTAGAGGACAATCTATGGTCAAAGGCTTGTGTTTTGTACGAAAAGTCTGCAGACGAGCACCTCTGGGCGTCCGACGGTTCCACAGCGCAGTTTGTTTTATGTGTTTCTGGAGCTTTCACGTCTCAAGCGTAAAACAAATTTGCACTTTTTGACGCTGCGGTCTGAATGTGGCATAAAACGTCTGATTTGTGTGATTAGAAAAGCTCGTGGTGACGCTGTGCTGAGCTCCTCGTCCAAAAAGTTACTTCACCTCAAAGTTCTGCGACCGCGAGGGCTGCGACTGGTTCATCCGCAAAGACTCTGGACGTAGATTAAACGGCTTGGAACTAGGCCTGTCCACATGACAAATTCTGAAGTGCAGTATATCGCTGAAGCAAACTGTACTGAAACTAATTTGTCACTGAAACAATAACACAGTAAGCCAAGAGCGGATTTAAACCACAAAAACTTCTAAATCTACAATAATGTAAAAAAAACAAAAAAAACATGAGCTGCAATGAATAAACAGAGGAATATAACACTTTAGTACTTAGTTTGCATTTGTAGAAACTGGTCTGATCCAGGTCCACATCAGAGTCTGACGCCGGATCATAAACCGGACTTTACCCACTGTGTGAAGAGGAACAGAATTTTCAGTTTAGTGTCGTAAGATGCTTTAAAGATTTTATTTGACTTATCCATGCTAAAAGGCCCAATCATCAACTGTATATAAATGGACAGCGCTAACCCCGTAGTCGTCACGTTCCAAACAGGAAGTGAGCATGGGCGCGCTTCTGGCTCCATTGACTCCCAATTCGATTCCCGATTGACTTTACACTGGAACATTTTCACCCTCTTTCTGTAACTGCTAAATGTTTGTGTTAAACCCGCGGTGTATGAACCTGGTGTTTTTATTTTCGATATTTTGCCCAATTCCTATTCCTAATATGGTCCTGGCTCCAAAGTCGCTCTCAGCCTCACTGAGCTTCATTTGACTGGAGCCAAACGCAATGGGTGACCTCACACTCACTCAGTCCACTTCTGTATACAGTCCATGAGCCTAAAATTATATATATATAAAAAAGTCTGCATAAACTATAAAACAAACTGGCATGTGGGTCATTTGGTACCGCGATGCAAAGAAAGAATAAATAACTTACCTCATTTCCATTTTATCCGAGGCTGAACAATATTTCATTTTGAAAAATCTAATTCTCTCCGTTACATCAGTCTATGATTCACTCTTGACTCACTCTTGACTCGTGTCCAGATGCTCGTGTCGGTCACGTGATACATTAACACTAATATTGCTAATATCGTGGTCATACCGTCTTGGCAAAGTCTGATCCCGTCAGATCTCAGAAGCTCAGCAGGGCCTGGTTAGTACTTGGATGGAGACCACTGGGAAAATCAGGTCCCACAGGGGGCGACAGTGGCAAAAACTGTGTGTCCTCAGGCAAGACACTTCACCCACATTGCCTAGTATGAAAGTGGAGTGTGCGTGAGTGATGGGGGGTGGTCGAAGGGGCCGATGGTGCAGATTAGAGCCTCACTTCCGTCAGTCTGTCCCAGGGCAGCTGTGGCTAAAATAGCGAGTGTGGAATGAATGAAAAATAAACTGTAAAGCGCTTTGAGAGTCTTGAAAGACACTATATAAATGTAATGATGAATGAATGAAATAATATTAAACTCACAAGCTGCAAAATGAGTAAAAAAACGAAATGTTTATTGTTATATTTACAAAATACTCCAGATCTGTGTTGTCGTGTCATTTTATTTCGTCGTATTCATCCGCCGCACCTTAAAGGACGCTCCGTGAACATATAATCTGACATAAAACGGGTCCGTAGCTCAAAAAATGATTTGGGAACGCTGCTATAAAACCCGCGATCTTTCTTTTTACCGAGTAGATAATAAAAAGTTCCTAACGAGTGACAGTAGTTTCCTCTCTCCTCGGCTCTGCTAACCTTTCCACCGGGCCCCTGATGAGCTTCTCCCACCACCACCAGCCGCAATAAAGCTCCGCCAGCGTCTTGTTTACTCTCCAGTACATGTGCGGCTTTGACCCCAGGCAGTTATTCACATGGTGCACACCCACGTAGCCCCTCCCTCACTCCCCTCGCTAACTGCACAACTCCCCCCTTCACCGACAACGCCAACATCCACCGCGCCCCCTCCCCCCCCTCTTCCGCAACTCCCGTCTATGCCTGATCTCCAGCGGGGCCATGGGAACCTGCAAACCCCTTTAGGCTACTCCCGGGGTGCATTTGCCTCTCTGCGCACGCACACGTACGCACACGCGTGTACTGTAAACACGCTCTGCCGCGGATGCATGCGTAACTGAGAGGCACGGGCTGTTGTCTAATGAGAGAAAGACCGCGGCTGGGAAGGAGACACGGCGACAGTGGCATGAAATAATAAATGAAAAGTGCGGGAAAAAACGGGGGGGAAGCTACTCACCAAGGACTGACCTGTAGTTCTGGGGCGTTGTGGGCTCGGCGGGGGGTGGCGTCTCTCCGCAATGATCAGAGAACCAGCTATCGCACACGGGCTTCTGGCATCGTGGCGCCGCGGAAAAACCAACTGATTAAACGGCAGCGACGTCTCAACCGCTCGGCGAAGAGAAAGATCGGAGCCTTTTATGATTTTTTTCCCCTCCTTTTCGCTGGCTGTTTGTTTGTCATTTTCCTTTGTTTCTTTGTCCTCTGCGGAGACAGTGGTGGCGGTGGTGAATCGTGAGGGATTTGAGCTGTAATTAGCTGAATCGCTCGCCCAAGCAAAAGCACAAAAAGTTAAATTTCTCAACTTTCTGAACCGCACTCCTTCGCTTTTTTCATTTTTCTCATTTTTTTTTTTTCTTCTTAAACCACTATTTCGCTTTGACACCCGGCTTCACTTCCAAGATCAAAACCTTGCTCGGCGAAGGAAGCATATTTTATTTGGACAGCAAAACAGCCCTGCCAAGTCGCGGAGGCCTATTAACAACTTGTGCAAACTTCAAATTGTGCGCGTGTAAAGGAAAGTCGTGCGGTTTAGGAGAATGTGTGAATATATATGTGGAGATCTTACACAGTGACAGCTGCGTAATTGGCTGCTGACCAGTGTTTACGTCGTCCGAGCGGCTGTGGCTGTAAAACGAAGGGAGAAATCTGACTTTCTCCAACTTAATGTTCAGACGGGGAACGCATATGTTTAAGTTAGTTTTATTTACTGTATGGAAACGGTGATTTTTACAGCGTTTCTTCCCTACTTACTGCGAGAAGTGCATGAAAAGTGCATTGTGTAGGTTTTCTTGGAGATGTTATTGCTGTAAATGTTTCACAGTGAGCGTTTTTATCTTCACAGAGACCAAACCGGACCAAGTTACAGGTCACATCTGTGGAGAGGTATTTTTGACTTATAAAACCACCTGTAACTGAATAAACGTAAGGTAGAGCTGTTTAATGTCACACTGTGGAACATTCCAGGCAGGGCAATGGCGTATCCATAGAAACAAAAAAAAACATATTAAAAAAAGTGTTATATTTCATAAACTTGACCTTTCAACAACTTAATGCGAGAAGTGCATGAAAAGTGCATTGTGTAGCTTTTCTTGGAGATGTTATTGCGCAAAATGTTCCACAGTGCGGCATTAAACCTTTCTGTCTTCATGGAGACCAAACCGGACCAAGTTACAGGTCAGATCTGTGGAGAGGCGACCCCGCTCACAGTCAGAACGCCTGTTTTTCTAAGTGTTTTTGAGCTATAAAACCACTTGTGATGGAATAAGCGTCAATCAATCACTCAAACTTTATTTATAGAGCGCTTTTCATACAAAAAATGCAACACGTCACTTGAATAAACACAAGGTAGAGCTGTTTAATGTTACACTGTGGAACATTCCAGGCAGAGCACTGGCGTATCCATAGAAACAAGAAGAAAAACATATTAAAAAAGTGTTATATTTAAGAATCTTTATCTTTCACAACTTAATCCGTGCATTGTGTAGCTTTTCATGGGGATATTATTGCTTTGAATGTGCCGCAGTACGGCTTTAAAGCTTTCTGTCTTCATGGAGACCAAACCCCAGACCAAGTTACAGGTCAGATCTGTGGAGAGGCGACCCCGCTCACAGTCAGAACGCCTGTTTTTCTGAGGTATTTTTGAGCTGTAAAACCGCCTGTGATTGAATCCCGATACTAAAACACAGGACGATATATCGGGATTTATCAATAATTCCGTATAATATTAGGGTCGAGTGCACTTTCATGAGACCAAAATCGGATTAAATACATTTAGTTTCATTTTTAAATCATCAGAATATTAAACGGAACTTATGACTTTAAAAAATCGATACAGATGCTTTTGAATCGATGCGAGAATCAGGCAGTGCAGTATTGCGATATATCACTGAATCGATTTTTTATTACACTGTGATACTTCCGGTGGTTTCACTCAGCTCCAGCTCAAACTGTACGACTAAATCTCAGGGTTTAAAAGTTCACAGCTCGAGATTCCTGTTCTCACACTGTACGAACGACTTCAGCAGCGAAACCCTCACCAGAGGCGAGTGGATTTTAAACAGGTTTGGTGTTCTTGCGACCTACGATTGCCGATCGGGAGCTGGTTATGAGGTATTAATTGGTTCTTGATTCCCCATGTTTACTACACGAAGCACGACATACGATTAAGCCAAAATTTGATCCCAAAAACATTTGCACAAGTGAAAAATCAGCTCAAAAAGGGCAAAAAATCTTAAGGTAGAGCTGTTTATTGTCATACTGTGGAACATTCCAGGTTGAGCAATGGCAAATCCATAGAAACAAGAAGAAAACCTGATTTAAAAAGTATTATATTTAATATATTTGACCTTTTTGTGTCCTCAAATGTTATTTTGAAGTTGCTGTTTTGGTTCTCAAGTTGCATTTTTAGCTGTGAATATCAGGAATATTTTGGGTTGCCAAGTGCTACAAATACACTGCAAATTTCTCTGATCTGGCCAAGATTTTAAAACTTATATCAGGTTATTCATCTTGTTTTCAGACTTATTATCTACGTAGTAAATGTGAGACGCTTCATTCTCGTCTAGAGGTCGTTTATTTTCATAGAACTTGTCAAGTAAAATGATCTCGCTGCACGGACAGACATTTTTACATAGATTTAAGTGTTTATATCTCACATTTTGGCAGTGTAAAAACGGTTGAAATTAAACCCAATAGGAACATTATAATTATTTATCTCCACGGTGACAAGCAGGTCACATGGCCAAGTTACTGCTCAGCTCTGTGGAGAGGCGACCCACGAAGATATGGGTCTGTTCACCTGTTCAGATGGGCATGATTGACAGGTGGATTAGCCAATCAGGGACACACAAAAGCAAATATGTCTGAAATTTAAAAAAAGAAATAAAAAAAAGTGAGAGAAGCACTAAATGAATCTGATTGTTTGAGGCGTGTGGACCGGCCTGACGTCCCCGAGTGGGCAAAAATACGTAATATTCATGTGGAATCGAGATGTTTTCTGAATTTTCCAGGCATCGTTGTTTGTATTTATTTATTTATTTGAATTAGGACAGTACATATTAATCAATGCGTCTACAAAAACGTTTCCACATAAATATGCACTGGAGCTAAATTCCATCCGTTGTCCTGAGGCAGGTGCAAACATGAAACATTCAATATGATTAACACAGACATTTAGACATTTAAACACACAACATGAGAACACAATAACACGATATTACACTATTTACAACAGAAGAGCCTCACTCTAGGGTCTGAAGAGCCCAAGACAAATGGACAGTCGTCTGTGAGCGACACGACTGCTGCGTTTTCAACCACTTCTTAAGGATTTGTTTGAAGGTTGAGCAGTGTCCTCGGGTTCTAATCTGCTCTGGTCGTGTTTTCCATCACTCTGAGCCTCTGACAGACGCCACAGTTTGGCAAAATTTAGTTCTGCGCCTTTGTATATATTGCAAATGCGCAGTGTTTATCCCGGTATTATGTTTTTTAATTAATGAAATCCTTTAAAGGTGGAGGAGCACGCCCGTTTAGAACTTTAAAAATGAGACAAGCATCCAGGAGCGTCTGATAACTTTCCAAATCTAAGATGCCGCACGTCCTCAAAATGTTACAGTAATGATAGTTTAAAGGCTTTTGTTTATCCAAGGCTTTCAGAGTTTTCTTAAACAGAGGCTTTAGGGGCTTTAAAACACTCAGCAGTCTGGGACCATGTGGTAATGCAGTAGTTAATCTGACTAAGTATCACTGAATGCAGATCAATCTTTGCTGCCTCTACTGTTAAATGAGGTCTTTAACGCTTAGTTAAATTTGATGATGTTGGAGATTTTCTTTCCATGGTCCTGAAAAGTAAAATCTGAGTCAAAGACGACTCCAAGATACCAGAAGGCAGAAAATGCTGAAAATGTTGCTGTGAGTTGTTGACGGGACATGAGTGAAGCTCTCCACACAAGAGCCTCTCCACCGGGGCCACAGCAGGTCAGAGCTTTGGAGAGATCAGGCCTGGACCACCACACGCTCCACTCTCCACTCCTCCGTCCTCCACTCCTCCGTCCTCATCCCTCCACTCCTCCGTCCTCATCCCTCCACTCCTCTGTCCTCATCCCTCTACTCCTACTCCTCTATCCTCTATCCTCATCTCCTCTCCTCTATCCTCATCTCTCCTCTCCACTCCTCTGTCCTCATCTCTCTCCCTCTCTCTTCTCCTCTCTCCTCTCCTCTTTCCTCCTCTCTCTCTCCTCCCTCCTGCTCTCTCCTCCCTCTCTCCTCCTCTCCTCTCTCCTCCTCTCCTCTCCTCTCTCCTCGTCCCTCTCTCCTCCTCTCCTCTCTCCTCCTCTCCTCTCCTCTCTCTTCATCTCTGCTCCTCTCTCCTCATCCTTCTCTCCTCCTCACCTCTCTCCTCTCCTCTCTCCTCCCTCTGTCCTCTCCTCCTCTCTCCTCTCCTCTCTCCTCCCTCTGTCCTCTCCTCCTCTCTCCTCCTCTCCTCTCCTCTCTCCTCCTCTCCGCTCCTCTCTCCTCGTCCCTCTCTCCTCCTCTCCGCTCCTCTCTCCTCGTCCCTCTCTCCTCTCTCCTCTCCTCTGTCCTCCCTCTCTCCTCTCCTCCTCCCTCTCCTCTCTCCTCTCTCCTCCCTCTCTCCTCTCTCCTCCCTCTCTCCTCTCTCCTCCCTCTCTCCTCTCCTCCTCTCTCCTCTCCTCCTCCCTCTCCTCTCTCCTCTCTCCTCCCTCTCTCCTCTCCTCCTCCAGGCGTTCTGTGTCCATGTGTGGCGTCTCTGTGATACTGAGGCGGGCGCAGTCGTCCTGGCAGAGGTTGGGGGTTAGATTTCGGTGCCCGGGATCTGTGCCCTCTGGCCTGTGGGTGCTGGTCCAGGCCCGGAGTCGGTGCCAGGGCCGGAGGAAGGCCGAGCTCGGTGCCAGGGCCGGGACGGGCACTGCCGCACCAACAAGGTCACAAATCTCCCTCCACCGTCCTCGCAAATATCAGGTTCTTTTTAATGTGACGTAGAAAGTTTCATTGATTGATTTTTTTGTTTTTATTTATGGTTTATTCTCTTTTGTTGCGTTGATTTGTCTGTGCAGCACTTTGGAAACTGAAATTTTCTATAGAAATTAAGTGGATTAGATAATTTTAACATTTCAGGGCCGTGAACAGTCATTTAAGTTCAATTTCTCCAAATAAGCTGCAA
This sequence comes from Odontamblyopus lacepedii, assembly GCA_034769755.1. NCBI lineage: Eukaryota > Metazoa > Chordata > Actinopteri > Gobiiformes > Gobiidae > Odontamblyopus > Odontamblyopus lacepedii. The sequence continues at coordinate 37,332,040 of CM068350.1, forward strand.
AAACAAGTTTCCATTTTACTAAAGAAAAATGTTTAACCCATTTATGCCGGATTCTGCACGGCATTGTTATTGATTTGTCCTCATTTTAATGACGCAAATTAAATTTTTCATTTCATTAAATTTCATGACACAATTTAATAAAAGCTGAGAGTTTTACCTTTTAAATGCACATTATTTCATGTTTTTATGTGCTTCAGAGGCCGAGATATTAAAGTTTCCATAAACAAAATTCTTCAAAAACCCTCAGGAGATAAGGACCTTTACCCCAGAACAGCACAGGTTTTTATAGCCATTTTTTGCAGGTGTTTTTGGTGTAAATGGGTTAATACATATTTATCTGGCAAAAGTGGTGATTATTATTTATATGTTCACACTAGTTGATGTATTTGCCGCTTTATGCAGATATATGAGGTAATGGAGAACTGAAAACAATCTATAAAACAATCTGTATCTCACTCTGCCGTATGGTTCCTACACTTGTCTCTTTTCGCAGATATATTCCCGTAGTTTGTTTAGATCGTGGATTCTCGGCGTTCTGTCCCCGTCCTCCTCCGGCCGCTCCACCTCTGCCCTGCCCTGGGCCTCTTGGCTGCTCCGTGACTCAAACGTTGGAAATGGTTCAGATCCAGGCCAAACAAAGGGACTCCAGCGCCACGTCCTTCACTGACACTTGGACTGAGCCGGACATGGACAGAGGAACGGGCAGGTCGGTGTTCATCTCTGTATGTTTAATCCAGACTCATTTCACTCTGTAGGTTTAATCCAGACTCATATCACTGTATATTTAATCCAGACTCATATCTCTGTATGTTTAATCCAGATTTATATCACTCTGTATATTTAATCCAGACTTGTATCACTCTGTAGGTTTAATCCAGACTCATTTCACTTTGTATGTTTAATCCAGACTCATATCACTCTGTATGTTTAATCCAGACTCATTTCACTTTGTATGTTTAATCCAGACTCATATCACTCTGTATGTTTAATCCAGACTCATTTCACTTTGTATGTTTAATCCAGACTCATATCACTCTGTATGTTTAATCCAGACTCATTTCACTTTGTATGTTTAATCCAGGTTTATATCACTCTGTATGTTTAATCCAGACTCATATCACTCTGTAGGTTTAATCCAGACTCATATCACTCTGTAGGTTTAATCCAGACTCATATCACTCTGTAGGTTTAATCCAGACTCATATCAGTCTGGTCCTCACTCCCTCTGTTGCATCTTGAGCCCGAACAAACATGATCGTCCAGTCAGAGTTGTTTTTTTTACCTACATTGCAAAAACCCTTGGCCAAAATTTAAGATATAAACACTTAAATCAATCCGAAAATGACATAAAAGTAGTGAAATGATCTGCCCGTGCAGCAAAGATCATTTTACTCGACAAGTTCTCTTAAAATAAACGACCTCTAGACTAGAATTAAACAGTCTCAGAACAAGAAAGTCGATAATAAGACTGAAAACAAGATGAAAAACCCGATAGAACTTTTAAAATCTTGGCCAGATCAGAGAAATTTGCATCTTTTACAAATAAAATCACATTTCTCTCCCCTCAGATAAACAGAGTTTAATGCGTCGCTCATTGATTCTGCAGAAATTGGTGTTTTTTCAGTCTCCTGTGATATTTTTTCCTTTTTTTCCAATACAGACTGACCATGCATGTCCCTGATTGGCTAATCTACCTGTCAATCATGTTCATTTTAACTCGATTAAACAGTGACCAGACTCACATCTTTGTTAAGTATTGAAGAAGTTTGTATTCTGGATCCCAGGCAAGGCAAATTTCTCTGATCTGGCCAAGATTTTCAAACTTCTATCAGATTTTTCATCTTGTTCTCAGATTTATTATTGATTTACTAGTTCTGAGACGCTTCATTCTAGTCTAGAGGTCGTTTATTTTAAGAGAACTTGTCAAGTGAAATGATCTGTCCACGCAGCAAGATAATTTCACTACTTTTAAGTCATTTTCTGATAGATTTAAGTGTTTATATTAGCGCTGTCAAAAATATTGCAGTATTAACAAGTTAACGCAAAACAGCATTAACTTTTTTTTTGCAAACTATTTTTTTCATAAGCTGTGGCCACTGCCGCAACGTTGGAAATCTACAGGATCCGGCTGTGAACAGGAAGCAAAACCATTTGTACGAGAAGCCCTGTGTGCGCTGATCTTATTCATATGAGGAAAACATGAAATAAAGTCGCTCCAAAACACACGGCGAATCTGCGCTGACCTATGATTATATCTATGACCTTTGATAAGGACTGTGACAGAGACAGAAGTTTTGCAGTTTTTCTCTCCTCCTGTCCTCACTGCTCCAAGCTGCTGTTTTATCCATAAACAGACATGACACGAGAAGGAAACAGGGAAACAAGTTTTAATTATGTTTAACTAACTGATAAAATGTATCCCCGACACTGTAAATATTGTAAATTGCATTGTTTTATGCCTTATGTTTATTCCAACCTTTGTCTTTGTTCCCATTACGTGTCACAAACATCGTCTGTAATGTTGTTTATCTCAGAGATGCAGATGGAAATTAATTCCGAGAGCTAAAATCTGGTACAAAGCATCTTTTCATTTTTTGTGATTAATGCTCCTGTACATTGTCCCTGTCAAACAGCTCAAATAAACTAAACTAAACTAAACTATAAACTCACAGAGAAGCGAATCAGGACTCATATCCGTCTCACTACTTAATATTTCTGCCGCTGGACTTATTTTCTCCTCTAAAGCGTTAGCTCTGATACAACATGTAAACAAACAGCGCCGCGTGAGGACGTCACCTTTAGTGCAGCAGCGTTGGGGCCATGGATCTGGACATTTTCTCTGGTTGGGGAAGACAAACACAGCTGCAAACATTTGGACTGAGCCACTTTTCTATGTTGATAAGAGCATTAAAGTGACTTTTCAAGGGACAAAAAAGTGCGATTAATTTGCGATTAATCATGAGTTAACCATGACATGCATGAGATTAATCGTGATTAAATATTTGAATCGATTCACAGCAGTAGTTTATATCAGTACAGAGGTCAGTCCAGGGTGGAGCTGGACTTCCTGATGACCTCCTGAGTCCTCAGGAGAGACGCCCTCAGTCTGGAGCCTTCCTGTACAGAGGATGTGTTTTAAATCCAGTCCAGATTGTTGTTTTGTTGTATTGATTTTGGCACAATGTTTTTCATTTTGTGAGATTGGCCACTGGCAGGACCACACTGTTCTGCACCGCAAAGAAGGATTTTCTAGCATATTTTTTTTACTTAATAAAATGAGATTTTTTGACTTGTTTCAAGATATTCCATCCTGATTTATCTTATCTCGATATTACAACTTATTCTAAGCACGTTTTATATTAATCAAGCCAGGTTAAGCCTCTTTAACTTCTTTCTCAAACCAGTTCTTTTCTCTGGCTCAGATCTGAACCTCACTGTCCTCAGTGTTTCTAAGATGTTGGGAAAGTGTAAAATGTGACATTTCAGTAAATGCAGTTTCAAATGTAATTGATTTCATGTTGTATTTGATCAAATGTAAAGATAACGTGAATGCTCAAAAGAAGGAATTCTTAAAACTAGTATCTATTTAAGAAATAATAGCCTGATTTAAGACATGTTATATACTAGAAATAAGCAGTAATAAGCAATAATGACTTAAATCAAGGATAAATATACTCAACATAAGGTGAAAAATCTTGCCATAAATACTTGACACTAGTGTTTTCTGCTCAGAACAAGATTTGTATTTCGTCTTGTTTTAAGAAAACTTGGTAAGTGAAAATTTCTTACTGCACTGGCAGAAAATTTCACTTAAAATAGGAAAATTTTACCACAAAATTAGTATTTTATTCTTATTTTTTGATAGGCCTTTTTTGCAGTGTATAACTTCATCTCAAAATGTGATCTCAAGTTTTGATTTAGCTCCAGCTGTCCACCTTTTGCTCCAAACTAAAATTCTTGGCAAAAGTGAAAAATGATTCGTCGACGTGATTTTTTTGGCCTCGCAGCAGCTGAAGGAGGCGCGAGTGAAGACGGAGCAGAGGAGGCCAAGTGGGCAAGGCCAGGAACCAGGAAGCGCTCGCTGGCAGCACCAAGAATCACATTTTTTCTTTCTTTTCGTCCATTAATTTCCGAGCTGCAGCCTGCGTATACGTCCTCATCAATAATTCATGAAGCGCCGGGACCGGAGAGCGCAGAGAGGGATAGACGGAGGGGGAGAGGGAGGGGAGGCAAAGGCCAGAGGAGCCCCAATCAGGCGAGTTTTAAGTGACACGGTGACAGAGCCGGGATGTAGCGCCGCCGAGCTAACAGATCCAAGATGGCCGGCGCTAATGACCAGTTGCACGCACCAGAGAGCAGAGTTCATGGAGAAACAGGCTTCACACAGACAAAGAGAAAGAACGAGGACGGGAAAAGACTGTCGGGCTCGTAATTGACTTGGACGATCAGGAAACGGTTTTTGACGTATTTGCTATTTTGGATTTTATTAATTATAATTCCAGGAAATTAAAGCAAAACTTTCTTAAGGTCCACCAATGCTCCTGCGTCATTTTACGAAAATAGAAATCGAAAAAGCTTGATATAAACACTTAAATCTATCAAAAAATGACTTAAAAGTAGTGAAATTATCTGTACATTGTAAATACAGAATTTTCATGCCTAACTTTAGTTTCGGCACTAATAAATTAATAATGGTGTATGTTTTATAGGCCTCTAACTGTTCTGATCTGAAGCCGTGGTTCTTAATCACTCAATTTTAGTTACTCATTTTAGTTTTGTAAAGGAGCTCAATGTACAAAGGAGGAACAAAGGTTGGAGAGCCCTGGTATAGATCTATATCAGGGGTCTCCAACCTGTAACTTTGGAGCTTCATGTAGCTCTCCACCTCCTTCCAAGTAGCTCACTAAGGGATTTCAGAATCACCATTGTGCTGAATAACAAAAAAAATGTCTAATTACAGGCCTATTACCACTGTACACAAATCATTTTGAAGCCCAACTTTGTACACTAAAGGCTGAATTCTAGTTCTGTGTCGACTCAACACACACTGTCGCCGTCGCCTTGTCGCCGTCGTTTTTGATTTATGGATCTGTGTCGAAGTAATTCACTGCCACAACACTAGGGGGCGAGGAGCTAAACCGGCCTAAGCGTAAAGTTTAACATGAACCATCTACAACACGATATACGCACAGAACAGACTCACCATCAGCAGAACATCCTCTGTCACAGAGAGAACACTCATATTCCACTGAGTCGTGTCCATAGACTGTATATATGAATGAACATAGCTAAGGCGTTAGCCGCCGCGTGCCAAACAGGAAGAGCTCCAGGAGGCTTTTCCTTAAAATCTTAAATGTTCGTCTTAACCCGCGACACATGATCCTGAATTTTTTTTTTCAATATTTTGTGCAGGAAAAAAACCCTATTCATAACAAAGAGCTCCTGTAGCCATTAGCATCACAATCTTCTTTTGAGCAGCGCTGAACACTGAGGGTGATGTCACACTCTTAGTCCACTTTTATATACGGTCTATGGTCGAGTCCTTTAGTCCAACAGAAACTGACCACATCAGCCCACAAGCTGTTTTTTTAGTGCAAATGAGCCATTTTAAGTTTTATTTCTGTAAAACGTAAACAAATGTATACAAAGCTGCTTTAAACACATTATTACCGAAAATGTAGATGGGTGGAGAGGACCAATCACAGTCCTTCTTGTCTGCGTCACTTCCCTTCACTGTCAGAAAAGTGCACGTTGGTCGACGCTAACATTTTGACGCACAACCATAAATTGGCCTTAATAAATAGACAATGTTTATGTTTTCAGGTGTCCAACTGTACCCAAAGACTCAACCTCTTTCTTAAAATCATCTCAATTTCTTGTGACCACTAAAATGAGCAGCTCTCTGGCATTTTCATTTTGTAAAGGAGCTCACGGAGGAAAAAAGGTTGGAGATCCCTGGTATAGATCTGTGTCATAGATTTTATTTCTGAAATAATGGTAAAAATGCACATTTTGGAATAGAAATTTTAATCTATGTAAGATAGTTGTGTTTAATACCATGTTGTGTGATATTCCAGGCAAAACAATAACATCTCCAGGACGAGAAGCAGATTCGTGTGGACATGTGGACTCTCTGCTCGAAAAGTTTCACAGAGCAGCTTTAAAGTATTCACCAAAGTAAGAAGATAAGACGGTACTTCCTTGATTACACATTCACTCTTTCTATTCTTTCCTCAAAGCGTCCCTCACATTCTTAAAACATCACAGACTTTTCTTAGACACACATTTAAATCCCTAATCTTCAATATTAACTCCACATGTAAATTATAAATCCATGCATTGTTTTATTCTCAAAAGAAGCCCGTCTCACGTCATCTCTGCGTCTCACTCGGCGAATACCAGCTCGATTCTTTGGTGCCGTAAACAGGAGATGAGTGGAGTCGCTGTCCCTGGTGCTGCTTTCAAAACTGTCCCCGATCAGTGCTCGCACATTAGCGAACAAAACACTAAACAAATCTTCCATGAATTGGGGATAACAGTGAATATTTGAGGAGAGCTGCTGTGTAGTATCCCAAAAACCCCCCCCTCCCTCTCCTCTGGCTCGTCTCTGGGGGGGGCAACGGAGAAAATTGTGCCTCAGAAATGGAAATACCCCGAACCCCTACGCCTTCTATTGACTTTGAGCGAGTTTACCACCGAGAATCCAGACTGTTCAATTGCATTTCAACTGCCAGGGGTCCCCACAGACAAACACGGGAGCTGCAGATGGGTGAATCCTCTCCTGGTATCGGATTTTAACCTGCCTCTCGGTACAAAGGTTTTTTTTTTTTGGTGGTTGTGGATGTGGTTTGAGTGACGGAGGGGGAATACAGATGTGGAAGTGCCGGTATCGCACCCTAACCCCTCATCCCTCGCTCACAACCGCTGCACAGACCCGTACTATCTGTCCTAAGGTCTGTTGACACTTTGCGGATGAGGTTATCAACGTTGTCTGGGCGTGTGAAGCTAACTGAAAGCACTGCTCTGTCTGAAGCTTCGTTACTCACGTTAGGCCCCATCCACACTAGTGCATATTTGAGTCATTTTCTTTATGGATGCAGTGTTCATCCACACTAATCCGATGGAAAACGGCTCCAGAGACGGAACGATCTTGTGCTGCAGCTCCCACGGTTTCACCTGAGCACGAATCTGATCCGGCGCCGTGCGGACGCCTGAAAACGCTGATACGCTGACGTAGTTCCTCTAGTTGTCGTTCTTATTGGACCGCGTCACTGTGACTTGCACCTTCCTGATTCGCTGGGTCGTGGCATTGGTCATGTGACGCTATTGCGGAAAACGGTTTAAACAAACCCGAGACAAACGTGAAACAGCGTCGGTCCACGAAAAGACTGTTTTCACGCTCGCATCTTCCTCATCTCGAAATCGGCTGCTGCAACTTCAGATACGATGCTCCACGTCCACATGACGACGTGACGCCAGCCTCGCCATGTGACTGTCGTTTCAGGCAAATCATTGTAAAGTGTAAACGTAACCTTAGACTTTAATCTGAGCTTTATTTTAACACAATCTTGTTTGTAGTTTGTTTGTAGCAGTTTATTCAGTCATTTTGCAGCACTGCAAAACAAAACAAAACATAGACGACAACGGGGTCAGCCCTATGTTCCCACGGCCCAATGGTCCCACGGCCCAATGGTCCCACGGCCCAAAGGTCCCACGGCCCAATGGTCCCACGGCGTTAGGGTTAGGGTTAGGGTTGGGTTAGTTGTGGAACATAGGGCCTGAATTTTATTTTATTTTCTTAGAAATGTGGGAAGATGGAACATTGGGAATATGCTGTGGGACCATTGGGCTGTGGGACCATTGGGCTGTGGGACCATTGGGCTGTGGGACCATTGGGCTGTGGGACCACTGGGCCTAAAAACTTTTTAAAAAGTCTTAATGATGTGGGACCAATGGGCCGTGGGACCAGTGGGCTGTGGGAACATAGGAACGCTCCCGACGACAACCCCATGGATCATGACCGAAAGGCTTTAGGCTGAAGTAAAAGTACTTATAAAGCCGAACCCTGTTGAACAAAGACAGAATTCCAAGAAAGAAAAGCAGCGTATAAAGAGCAAGTTTGTGTTTACAATTTCACTTATGACTTACTGTATATATAAGAGACGAAAAATAAATTAAAACAAGCTAAATGTGCTGCATAATTCTGTCATTCCAGATCTCTATATCTTTCAAAACATAACACTTTACACTCTTTTTTTTAAGGCTTCTACAGTGTTAGACTTTTTAAAATCATCACCCAGTTCTTATCTTTATCTTTTTTAAGTTTTTTTTTCTGTTCAAACTAATAATAACGTTAACAAAGGCACAAAAGTTCATAATTTCTGATCGTATGTGACCAGAAAAAACTGGTTTAGTCGGAACTACGGCAGGTGAGCAGATCTGAGCTGTGAAACGAATCTCTGACACATGAAGTTTCAGTCACAAGCTCGTTTTTAGTTCGTCACTCTCGCCTTTTTGTTGAAAATCAAACTCCTAAACGTGACCACGACGCTCGGACTGACCACAGGCTCCTGAAAATGTGCTGTTTGAATCCATTTTGTATTTTCTCTTGAGTTTTCAGACTGTTTTAAAACGTTCTGGTCTTGGTTTTGCCAATGCTTGCACTGTGTCACCATGGTTACTGCTGAACATTCTGCCGATAGACATGCATGTAGAACACTGCACTACTCGATTTCCTTCAGGTGGTTCTTGGAGCTCTTCAGTTTGTGGGTTTGCCTCATTTAGAGTTTATTTTACCCACTTTTTTATCCTCCTTTTGTTTCGAACTGCTGTGAAAATGACACAGTCCACTTTTAGACCTGGTTTAGATCTAAATTAGACCTGGAATAGTCCTGTTATAGACCTGGTTTAGATCTGGTGACACTCACAAAACTATATACTATCTTTGGTGCTACTTGGTCTGAAAATGTTGAGAGTATTTACGAAGATTTGGATAAAATTGACGAAAATATTTGAATCTGACGCTCATATACATGGACTATTGATAATCAGACAAGTTTTTGGGAAGATGAGTCTCATTAACTGGATTATTCAGATTTTTAGCATGAGATGGTAAACTATAACTACTAATCTATAAACAGCTCAAGCTACGATAAGCGTAACAGCGTCGAGATTTACTCAAGACGGTTTCATTCATAATCATGGATCAGTAGTGCGTTTAACTGTACTTCCATTTGCATTTCTCAGTTGTTTTTCGGACTTTCGTGATGCATTTTCTAGTGTACGGTGACCACAAGTCCCAGTTTTGAGCCCTGTCCCAGCAGATTTACCCAAACCCACTGATTTGTCCCAGTTTTATACAAGAAATGTGCCAAATGTCCCTATTTTTGACCAGTTTGATCCATGCCAACAGTAAAGAGAGATATAAAATTGTCATTTGTTTCAGTAAAATACAGAAAAGCTGCTTAAAAACGACCAAAACACAAAGAAAATGCGACTGTACCGACACATATTAGTCCCGAATGGTCAATTTTCTTTAACTGCACACGTAAGTGCAATCTTATTATTACCAACCACCAAAAGAAAACGAGGATTTCCTGTTTTTTTTATTTGGAAATTCTGGTCACTCTAGTCCGGTGACGAGGACTTGATACGACCTTTAATGAAGCTTTGTGGAGAATTTGGAGCGCACTAGTTTTTCACTCGTCGGATTTTTGGATGAAAATACAACATGACGTGTCTTATGAAGGCTCAAATGTAACAGAAAACGCGCAGCAACGTTCTCGTAGAGGTGCAAATGCGAAGAACAGCAACAGAAGGGTGAAAAAATTGCATAGCCCAAGTCCAAAAGCTTATTTTTTTATTTTAAATTACGTTCCGGCAAAAAAAAGTCTTTGTTTTTCTTGCTTTGGACCACGGTATCCTATGACGACGACAGTGTGGAGTGTTGAGAAGTGTTGAGAAGTGCTGAAAAGTGCTGAAAAGTGCTGAAAAGTCTGACGCTGGTGCCGTGACAACAATGTGATTTGCAGGGAGCAGCTACAACAGTCGTCTCCAACTTTCTCCGACACCACAGTTTTCACATGAGTTTATTTAAATTAAAGCTCCACTGTGTAACTTTTCTGCTTGTGTCCATGGAGATATGCTTGGGAGATCCTGGAATGTGCCACAATATGACATGAAACAAGAGGCAAAAATGAAAGAACTACCAAAAAATATTTAGAAACATTTTATTGAAAGAGAAAATACTTAATAATCTCAGTGGAACGCGTCTCTTTAAAGTGGCCCGAGTGTGAACGACGAGGAAAAGGTTTTGTGTTTCAGTTTGTGGGGTAAAAATCTGGAGTGTTGAGCTTAAAAAAAGCCCAAATATGAAAATGTTTAAACGAAAATATAAAGAAATAATTATAGCAGTGCAGAAGAAGGAATTTAAGTTAATCTGTCAATTGAATGTGCACTAAAACTATTTGAAATGCAGTTATTATTATTATTATTATTATTATTATTATTATTATTATTATTATTATTATTATTATATATTTTTATTTTATTCTTTTTATTTATTTTTAATTATATTTTGTATCTGGAGTATACTTTTCAGAATTACTGACATAAATATATATGAAGAGTTTGGTTCCAAAACGCTATAAATCCATTTTGATTAATTTGAGTAAAAATGTGTTTTCTGTAACAAAAAAGTGGTATGATGAAAATCCCTATTTTCTGTCCCAAACTGTCATATCACATCTCAAGATTATAATAATAAAAAAAATTCAAATCCAGATTTTAATTTTTAAAGATTTATTTTAAAAACAGATTTTTTTTTTTGCAAAACGCAATAAATCCATGACTCGCTTTTTCACAAAAAGCTATAAATCCATGACATTAATATAAAAGCTTTTTTTTTTTGGATTGACACAGCAAAATACAATATCAAGCAACATAGTAAGTTGATCTACATATGACAGCATCTGAAGTTTAACAACCTATCTATTATTTGGCCATTGGGCGTTAAAACAACCATAAATAAAAGTATTGCTGCATTAAAAAAAAGTGCAAAATTTCATAACAAACAACATGTAAAACAATATCAAATATATTAGACCACAGTATTTTCTCTCACATTAAACTTCCCAGATTGCATTAATCTTTGTCATTCATATTGTTACATTCGTATTGTGTTGAGTGGACTTGTTATGCGTTCATGGAGTTACAGGGCTGGCGTTTATGGCTTTTCGGAAAGAAAGGGAGAAAGCAAAGCCTGAATAACACGGCGGATGTGGCGATTTGCGAAAAAACTATTAACGGCTTATCAATAGTGATCAATACAATTCTGATTTTGGCGCTAACTCGTTTTTTTTTAAAAATGGCGCTTATTGCGTTTTGGAACCAAACTCCTCATATATTTTTTGGAGAATATATTTGTATTTTTATCCACATAATGACATATTATCAGACCTGTAAACTGGCCTGGTGCTCGTCTCCATGGAAACCGATAAGTTTATTAATATCATAAATGTGACAAAACTCTACGACTCTGGGCCCTTCACGGGGAAAGTTACGGAGTGCAGCTTTAAGCCTGATTGTAAACAGAGCCGTGACTCTTCGTATAGTTGATGTTGAGGCGCCTCCTGCAGGTTCAGTCTGACATGACACTGTTCTGTGTCTGCAGCTCCTCCACTCCTCTCCTCCTCCTCCATCTCTCATCTCTCTCTCTCTCTCCCTCTCTCTCTCCACACCTCTTTCTCTGTCATCCCCTCCCTTTCTCTCTTTCTTTCTCTTTCTTCTCTCATTCCCACTCCCTCACACACTCTATCAACCCTTCTCTCTTTTCTCACATTCTCCTTCTCTCCTCTCTTACCTCCTTTTCCTCTCTGCTCCCTCTCTTACCCTCCTTTTCTCTCATACATCCTCTCTCTCTCCCTCTTTCTCTCTGTCCCTTTTGCTTACTTCTCTCTCTCTCCCTCCCTCCCTCCCTCCCCTCATCTCCCCTTCTTCTCTCTTTCCCCACTTCTCTTTTTCCCTCCCTCTCCCTGTTGCCTTCTCTCTCTCCCCTGCTGCTACTCCTCCCTCTTTCCCTCTTGTCGTTCTCTCACTCTATCCCTTTCTGCCTCTCTCTCCTCTATTCTCTCCTCTACTCTCTCCCTCTCTTTCACATCTCCCTTCTGTCCTTCCTCTCTTGCCCTCTTTTTCTCTCACACCATCCTCTCTCTCTTTCCCTGTATCCCCCTCTTTCTCTGGTGCTCCCTTTCTTTCGCTCTCCCTCTTGCACACGCAAGACTATACCTCTCTCTCTCTATTTCGCCCTTCTTCTCTCTCTATCCATCACTCTACATCTCTCTCACCTTCTTCTCTCCTCCCTTTCTCTCGCTTTCTCTGACACACCTCTCTTTCTCTTTCTCTTTCCCTTACTTCTCTCCCTCACTCACTTCCTCTCTTTCTCTCGCATCACCCCTCCTTCTCTTCTCTTACCCTCCCTCCCTTCTCTCTTTCCCCATGCCTCCCTATCTCCCTCTCTTTTTTTCTTTCTCTTTCCTCTCTCCTTTCCTCACTCACTTGCCCCTACCCCTTCCTCTCTCCCTCTTGCCCTTCTTCTCTCTCTCTATCTCTCTCCTCCACGCTCTTCCTCTCTCTCTCACATCTCCCCTCCTTCTCTCTCTCTCTCATTTTCTCATGTCTCTCCTCTTTTACTTCATCACCCCCTCTTTTCTCATTCATCTCTTTCTCTCTCTCTCTTTCCCCTCTCCCCTCCATCATATCCGCACTGTAGCTTCCCCCCTCTCCTCTCCTCTCCTCCTCTTCCTCCTCTCCCTCTTCCCCCTCTCATCATGTCCGCCTTGTACCCTCCTCCTCTTCTTCCCTCTCTCCTCCTCCTCTCCGTCTCCCTGTGTGTCCATAGACCATAGATCCTCATTAAAGGACTCAGATCTTCGCTTCGTGACACTTGGACCATCACACTCCCCTCCCCCCCCTCTTCCCTCTCCTCTCTCTTCATCCCTCTCTCTCTCCACCCCTCCCTCCCTCTCTCCACCCCTCCTCCGCTCTCTCTGCTGACCGCTCCCCCCGTTCGGACGCACTCGTGGGTTTGTGGTTCCCTCCGGTCGTATCTGGACACACACGAGTCCATGATGAGCTGTCGCTGTATAAGTCAGGACTGTTGCCGTGGCGATTAGCAATTTAAAAACTAAATATTACGGCTTTTTTTTTTTTTATGGGGGAAGAATCCTCAAAATGTTTCGTATGAGCAAAAACATAATACGGTTTGGAATGGAGGCAACAGTGAAGTGAAGGTGTTTGAACTATAGAAAAATCTCAGATAAACGTGAGTGAAATGAGTCGTATTTTACTTCATTTATTTAACACGAGTTTATGATGGAGACGCTTTGAGTTGAGTTTTTTGTATGAAAAGTGCTTTATAAATAAAGTTTGATTGATTAAGAGTTTTCATGAAGGTAAAGACATGAACCAGGTCTAAACCAGGTCTAAACCAGGTCTAAAACAGGTCTAAAACAGGTCTAAAACAAGACATAAACCAAGATGAAACCAGGACAAAATCAAGACTAAACTAGATCTAAACAAGGTCTAAACCAGGTCTAAACTAGGTCTAAACCAGCTCTAAACTAGGTCTAAACCAGGTCTAAACCAAGACTAAATCAGGTCTAAACCAGGTCTAAACCAAGACTAAATCAGGTCTAAACCAGGTCTAAACCAAGACAAAACCAGGACTAAATCAAGACTAAACTAGATGTAAACTAGGTCTAAACCAGGTCTAAACTAGGTCTAAACCAGGTCTAAACCAAGACTAAATCAGGTCTAAACCAGGTCTAAACCAAGACTAAACCAAGACAAAACCAGGACTAAATCAAGACTAAACTAGATGTAAACTAGGTCTAAACCAGGTCTAAACTAGGTCTAAACCAGGTCTAAACCAAGACTAAATCAGGTCTAAACCAGGTCTAAACCAAGTCTAACTCAGGTTTAAACTAAGACTAAACCAGGTCTAAACCAGGTCTAAACCAGGTCTAAACCCGGTCTAAACCCGGTCTAAACCTTCTTCTTCACTGACCTTCTGCATTCAGAGCGTTTTATTATTAACCGCGATGAATTTTAAAGAACTTTTCACAACTTCACAACTTTCAGAGGCCAGTGGAGTCGCCGTAAAGCTAGCAACAACTAGCATGCGAACGGTGCAATTCCTGACTCTCAAACGCATTATAGTCAGATGCAGACATCACACAGAAGACTTATTTTGACCTCAAGAGTTGATTTTACAACACATCTGTACTGGGGCAAGTCAAAGTTTGTATTTTTTTTCCATTCTTTGTAATAAAAAAGGAAACAAACTGATATTTCTGACCTGGAAACACAAAAATGCACTTTATTTTTTGCCTTAAAGCCTTAAAAACGTTCATATTTGGACCTGACGTCTGTGAGTCGTCTGGTCCAGTCTCGGTCTTCTCTGGATCTGTGAACGTTCTGATAACAGGAGATTTTAAAGGGTCAGTTAAACATTTTTATCGGTAACATAAACTGGAGTGGAGCTATCAGCGAGGGCTTAGGGCGCAGGCAGAGTGGTCAGCAGATAAGGACTCCTCCATCGCCTCCTCGCTCGCCTCCTAACTCCTCTCTCCTCGCTGCGGCTCGGCTCCCAGTTAGCGCCGGGTCAATGAACTGCCGGACAGATTTCCAAAGGGCCACTCAGAGCGGATCAGGAGCGGCCTGTGTGTGGTTTGTCTCTGGACTTTCTCACTCGTGTTTACGGCCAGAGTCCTTCACTTAGCGTCAACAAGATAAAAGTATTTTGTGTTTTTACGGCGAAGATACGTCCCAGGAGAGTGTGGAGCTGCAGAATGGACCTGCATCCAACACAAAACTACACAGAGACTCTGAAGACTAAACCAGGTCTAAACCAGGACTAAAACAGGTCTAAACCAGGAGTAAAACAGGTCTAAACCAGGACTAAACCAGGTCTAAACCAGGACTAAAACAGGTCTAAACCAGGACTAAAACAGGTCTAAACCAGGACTAAAACAGGTCTAAACCAGGTCTAAACTAGATGTAAACCAGGGCTAAACCAAGACTAAACCAGGTCTAAACCTGGTCTAAACCAGGTCTAAACCAGGTCTGAGCTAGGTCTAAACCAAGACTAAACCTGGTCTAAACCTGGTCTAAACCAGGTCTAAGCTAGGTCTAAACCAAGACTAAACCTGGTCTAAACCTGGTCTAAACCAGGTCTAAGCTAGGTCTAAACCAAGACTAAACCTGGTCTAAACCTGGTCTAAACCAGGTCTAAACCAGGTCTGAGCTAGGTCTAAACCTGGTCTAAACCTGGACTAAACCAGGTCTAAGCTAGGTCTAAACCAAGACTAAACCTGGTCTAAACCTGGTCTAAACCAGGTCTAAACCAGGTCTAAACTAGATGTAAACCAGGGCTAAACCAAGACTAAACTGGGTCTAAACCAGGTCTAAACCAAGACTAAACCAGGTCTAAACCAAGACTAAATCAGGTCTAAACCAAGACTAAACCAGGTCTAAACCAGGTCTAAACCAAGACTAAACTGGGTCTAAACCAGGTCTAAACCAAGACTAATCCAGGTCTAAACCAAGACTAAACCAGGTCTAAACCAAGACTAAACCGGGTCTAAACCAAGACTAAACCAGGTCTAAACCAAGACTAAATCAGGTCTAAACCAGGTCTAAACCAGGCCTAAACCAGGTCTAAATCAGGTCAAAACCAAAATTAAACCAGGTCTAAACCAAGACTAAATCAGGTCAAAACCAGATCTAAACAAGGTCTAAACCAGGACTAAAACAGGTCTAAACCAGGTCTAAACTAGATGTAAACCAGGGCTAAACCAAGACTAAACCAGGTCTAAACCAGGTCTAAACCAGGTCTAAACCAGGTCTAAACCAGGTCAAATCCAGGTTTATTGTTTTTACTTTATTTGTGGTATTTGGAGATATTAACGATTCTTTTATGGGTCAAATTAGGCCCAGCCCCCAGGAAGCTTCAAAATGCTTGAAAACGCCCAAAATCATGTCAATCTTTTGTGCCGTTTTGTGCTGCGAAAAGTTTTGTTTGTGCTATTCTGGTTCTTTACATATATACATATATACATATATACATATATACATATATACATATATACATATCCACACACATACACAGATTATGATTCTGAAGATATTCGGTTTTGTTTTCGGCCGATGACGTTATGATGCTGTGTGGATGAAGTTCCTCTGCCTCCTGCCTCCTGGTTCTCCTGCCTCCTGGTTCTCCTGCCTCCTGGTTCTCCTGCCTCCTGCATCCTGCCTCCTGCCTCCTGCCTCCTCCCTCCTGCCTCCTGGTTCTCCTGCCTCCTGCATCCTGCCTCCTGCCTCCTCCCTCCTGCCTCCTGGTTCTCCTGCCCCCTGCCTCCTGGTTCTCCTGCCTCCTGGTTCTCCTGCCTCCTGGTTCTCCTGCCTCCTGCCTCCTGGTTCTCGAGCCTCCTGTCTCCTGCCTCCTGTGTCCTGCCTCCTGCCTCCTGCCTCCTACCTCCTGCCTCCTGCCTCCTGCCTCCTGCCTCCTGCCTCCTGCCTCCTGCCTCCTGCCTCCTGTGTCCTGCCTCCTGCCTCCTGCCTCCTGCCTCCTGCCTCCTGGTTCTCCTGCCTCCTCCCTCCTGCCTCCTGCCTCCTGCCTCCTCCCTCCTGCCTCCTGGTTCTCCTGCCTCCTGCCTCCTCCCTCCTCCCTCCTGCCTCCTGGTTCTCCTGCCTCCTGCCTCCTCCCTCCTGCCTCCTGCCTCCTGCCTCCTGCCTCCTGCCTCCTGGTCACCTGAGCTCAGACTCCTGCAGTTAAACAGACTTCATCATGTGGAGGAGGGAAGGAAACCAGGACTGGTGTAGACCTGGTTTAGACCTTGTTTAGACCTGGTTTATCTTCAAGGTAAGACAAGAATTAAACCAGAATTGAACCTGAACCAGGACTCAACCAGGTCTAAACCAGGTCTAAATCAAGTCTAAACCAGGTCTAAACCAGGTCTAAACCAGGTCTAAATCAGGTCTAAACCAGGCCTAAACCAGGCCTAAACAAGGTCCAAACCAGATCTAAACCAGGTCTAAACCAGGCCTAAACCAGCTCTAAACCAGGCCTAAACCAAGACACAAACCATATCTAAACCAGGTCTAAACCAGGCCTAAACCAATACATAAACCAGGTCTAAACCAGGCCTAAACCAGGCCTAAACCAAGACATAATCCAGGTCTAAATTAGGTCTAAACTAACATTAAACCAGGTCTAAACCAGATCTAAACCAGATCTAAACCAGGCCTAAACCAGGCCTAAACAAGGTCTAAACCAAATCTAAACCAGATCTAAACCAGGCCTAAACCAGGCCTAAACAAGATCTAAACCAGATCTAAACCAGGTCTAAACCAGGCCGAAACCAAGACATAAACCAGGTCTAAACCAGGTCTAAATCAAGGCTAAACAAGTCAAAACAGGCCAAAACAGGTCTAAACCAGGTCTAAACAAGTCTAAACCAGGTCTCAAGACTAAACCAGGTCTAAAGGGTCAAAACCAGGTCCCAAACTAGATTAAACCAGGTCAAAACCAGATCAAAACCAGGTCTAACCAACATTAAACCAGCTCTAAACTAGGTCTAACCTGGGTCAAAACCAGGTCTAAAACAGGTCTAAACCAGGTCTAACCCTAGACTAACCCAGGTCTAGCCCAGGTCCAGCCCAAACCCAACCCCAAAGCCAAAGCGGAGCCAGAATAAAGATGTTAAATCCTCGGCTCTGTCCTGATCAGAGGTGATGATCCTGATGAGCGGTTTCCAGGTTGAGCCGTTGCCGTGTTGGTCCGTGGCTCCTGGAGAATGTCGCTCATGTTATTGTCCAACAGAGGCTCAGACCAAAGCCTTTGTGCGGGCCCGGTCTGATGAGGAGGCATAGCTACCGCGCCGAAGCCGAAACCCGGGCGATCCATCCCTCCTCTTCCTCCTCTCCTCATCCTCCTCTCCTCACCTCCGACACGAGAAGAGAGAAAAACAGCCCAATTAAAATAGTGCGTGGATGGATACGCCGAACAGAGACATAGCTCGCCTGTGACACAGCCGCTCCCCCGCT